>WBNH01006182.1:37122-84638 GCA_013401255.1 Urocolius indicus | reverse complement strand
GCTGAGGGGAGGCGGGACGGGGCGGGTCCCGCTCCCGCTCCCTGCGGGCGGAGGCGGGGGCAGCCCGGCCTCGCTGCAGCGTGGGAGACCCGAGTCGCTGCCGCCGTCTCCGGGGCCGCCGGGTTGCCTGTTTGCAGATGGCTCTATCGAGGGTGGTTGTACGCAGTGAAACTGGAGGAAAACGGCCACTGTCACCCATCCCGCTTTATTTTTTTGGCGCACTGCTCGTTTGTTAACCTGAAGTGCTGACGTAGCTATAGCATGAATAAAGTTATTCCTTGTTAAAGTATTCGTAAGAGCCTAAGGACAGCCATAGTGCTTAAACCTAGACTGTATGTCACCCGGTTTCTTATCTCCAAAGAGGGAAGGCTGTAAGAGGCTACCCCACTGTTGAAGCTTCCAGTGCGTCCCTTTAAATTTCCAACCACTTACGTCTATTGACTGGCTACATCAGAGGTCGTGTCTTCTCAATGTATCACCTCCAGACATTCCTCCAGTTGGCTTGTACTCTTGCGGCATCAGTAATGTCCTGCAGCAGAGTTCTGCAGGGAAATTGTGTGTGTGAAGACCCTCTTTGCCTTCAACCTGGCATTTCTTGGCACCACTTGATGACCNTGTATCACCTCCAGACATTCCTCCAGTTGGCTACGGCATCAGTAATGTCGTGCAGCAGAGTTCTGCAGGGAAATTGTGTGTGTGAAGACCCTCTTTGCCTTCAACCTGGCATTTCTTGGCACCACTTGATGACCCCAGCTTCTTGCTTTGGAAAGGACAGTAAACAATATTGCATTCTGTATGCTAGTCATCGCTTTGTAGCTTCTATGAGATCTCCTTTCAGCCTGGCAAGTCTTCTCTTGCAGATAGACAAGTTCAAGAGAAATGCAGTTGTTTTGATTAAAGGTGCTTGTTGCTATTCTATGAACTTTATTAATTCTGGTTTTCCTATTAGTGGGGGGACTGATACTGTATACAGTGTTAAAGATAGGGGCGTACAGTATTTATAAAGTGGCATAACAATATTCCCTGTCTTGTTCTCAGTTATATTCTTAAGTATTTTTAACATTCAGTGTGCTATTCATCTCCACTGAGCTGACATTGTCCTACAAATAATGTTAAATTTCTAGGATCTTGCTCTTCTCAATGATGGCCAAGGAGCAATAGGTATAAACTGGAACACAAGAGGTTTTAAAGAAACACAAAGAATTTCTTCACTGTGAGGGTGAGGGAGCACTGGAACAGGCTGCCCAGATGGGTTGTGGGGTATCCTTCTCTGGAGACATTCAAAACCCACCTCTTGTGTGACCTGCTCCAGGTGGCCTTGCTCTGGCAGGGGGTTTGGACTAGATAATCTTTTGAGGTCCCTTCCAACCCTTAAGATTCTGTGACTGTGTGATTCTGTGAAGGGTAATGGTCAGTTCAGACATCACTATTCTATGTGTAATGTAGGACTGTGTTTTTCCCACGAGCATTACTTTACATCTATCTGTATTCATGATCATCTATAACTTTACTGCTAGTCACCAAAGGCTCAATTCAGTTGCCCATATATAGGTATTTGGTGCTATTTTAGATGACACAAAGTGTCTTACCGAGGCTTCAGAAGAGCATTGGGTCTCCACTAAGGTGTCTCCCATACCAGAGAGCGTGAGTGCAGGTAATTGAGCACTGCGTATTGAAAGGTCTTTCTGCAATTCTTCTCAGCCACACCTTTTCTTTCCTTCTATGAATAACATGATATCATTAGTAAGCTTTGTCTCATCGCTACTCACTTCCTTATTCAAATTATTTATGAATAAGGACAGAGACATGAAGGTGCCTTAGTGACTTCTTTTCACTGTGAAAACTAATCCTCTACTCTTAGAATTTTAACCACATTTTAGTCCCATGCACCGATATTCTCTCTTGTCCCATAGCTGCTAAAGAGTCTTTGGAAAAGAAAGAGTGCTGAAAGTCTTTCAGAAATCTCAGAAAATGATGTCTCTCCAGTCCCTCTTATCCAAGTGCTTGCTAACACATTCAGAAAATGTCGTGCCAAGTTTATAAGGCAACAATTCTCTTCACAAAAATCCATGATGACAAAACCCATGATGACAAAACCCACATTGACCTTTCCTGAGTAAATCGTATCTGTCCATGTATGCACCAATTCTAGGTGCTACCAATCTGTGCAGAGAAGTTTCAGTGGTCAGTGGTTCAGCTTTCCCTTAGAAACATTCTTTTAAGTTAATGTAACATTTGATACAATCCACTCCTTAGATGCCATGAAAGTTTTAAGCAGCAATTTAGACCACAATTAGAATTTCAGTTATGGTTTCTTGGATGAACAGAATCTGTTGAGAATCTGTTACTGTTCATTTTGTCTGCTCTGAATTCATTAACTTTTTTTCAAGTCAACATCTCAATTTGAAACGAATCGGAGAGAAGGCCGATACTGAAGTGTTCCAGCAGAGGAACACAGGCACAGGAAGGTCTCTTGGATGCCTTCATTGTGCCTGAGTGCTGCTTTTTTGCCCAGTTCAGTTGTTGGATTTCCAAACTTAGCAAGTGTCTGGCTCTTGCTACAAAAGATCATTGAAATGGTCTCAAATTGTTGAGTTTTATACCTTTTATAACTCTTTTGATGTCAGTCATGAGATCTATTGTAACCCTCTGAGGCTTTATTTCCCCACTAAGTCAAAAGTCTTATCTAGGTTAGTCTTACTCTCTGTGGAATTATTTTGTATCTGTGTTTATTCTAGTTATCTCTTTCTGTAATTGTTTTAGATATAATACGCCCATTCTGAAGTACATAATGCATCCTTTTCTTCTGCTCATGTCTTAATTTTAGCAAATTTCCTATGTTTTTTCTTATGCCCAGTACAGAGTCAAGATTTCAGTTAGCTGATGCTCTGCCAGCTTTCCAAGATCTCTTTCCAAGATAGTAACAATTACTAGAAGTGTAAGAGCAAGTGGAAGTGCTCATTATTGTGAGTACTTGCTGGAGGTTGTACTTGGTGTTTGTAAATATCCATTTTCACTTGACATTTTATCAGGTGTCATTTAATATTGCAGGATCTGCAGCTCTTAGAGTCAACTTTAGATGGAACTTTTTGGAATACTTTTGTTTTATCTGCAAACTATTTAGCCCTGTTTTCAGATCATATAGTGAACTGCAGAGGTCCTAGTACAGACCCATTTTTTAAATCCACGGGTTGACTTTCTTTCACTACTTTTAAGTGGTAAAGCCAGGTACAGAAAGCCAGGTAAAAGATTTCTTTGTTTGTTACTACTTGAGTTTTCCCACTGAACATGTTTGTTTCTTCCATTTACTTCTTACCTCGAAAGGACACCTTAACATTAAAAGTCGACTGCTTGAAATATTTCTAGGGTTATAGACTTTGTGATTTGTGTTTTGGCAGAGCCCATCACAATGGAGTTGGTAGATTAAGGTTTTTAGACAATATACTAGCAAAGCAGTTAGTAGTCATTAGGAAAACTGTAATTGATTTAGCAATATTGTATATTCCTCAATAATAACTATTTATTTTGTCAGGTCAGTTGAATCGCATGTCTGGCTGTGCTTTTTTTTTTTTTTTTAAAAATTTATATAAACACAAGTAGAAGAACACTTTGGGAGTGTGTTGCTACTCATACATTGACAGGAATGCATCCTTCCCTTCCCTCCTTAAAGAATTTCAGCCATTTTATAATGTGATTAGGGCCTAAACAAGGATATGACAAATAGGTAGGATATGGTTAGAAATAAATGTTTTGCATCAAAACATGTTACAGACTCTTTCTCATTTATTATTTATTTAGATTTTAGCTATTTGAACTCATGAGATTCAAGGACAAGTGCAGAGTCCTGCATCTGGGAAGAAACAACCCCATGCAGGCTGGGGACTGACCTGCTGGAGAGCAGCTCTGCAGAGAGAGACCTGAGAGTCCTGGTTGATAATAAACTGAACATGAGCCAGCAATGTGCCCTCATGGCCAAGAAACACAATGGCATCCTGGGATGCATCAAGAAGAAGAATGTGGCCAGCAGGTCAAGGGAGGTTCTGCTCCCCCTCTCCTCTGCCCTGGTGAGGCCTCATCTGGAGTCCTGTGTCCAGTTCTGGGCTCCCCAGCTCAAGAGGGACAGGGAACTGGTGGAAAGAGTCCATTGAAGGGCCACCAAGATGATCAGAGGACTGGAGCATCTTCCTGATGAGGAAAGGCTGCTGGAACTGGGGCTGCTTAGCCTGGAGGAGACTGAGGGGGCATCTCATTAATATTTACAAATATCTAAGTGGTGGGTATCAGGAGGTTGGGGCATCCCTTTTTTTCTAGGACAAGGGGTAATGGGATGAAGCTGAAACACAAAAAGTTCCATTTAAACATAAGAAAAAAGTATTTCACTGTTCAGGTGAGGGAGCCCTGGCACAGGCTGCCCAGGGAGGATGTGGAGTCTCCTTCCTTGGAGGTCTTCAAGACTTCAAGAGAAGTGCAGAGACAGCTAACTGAGCAGCTAACCCTGTTCAGAGGAAGAGTTCCTTTAAGAACAAGTATTTGATACAAGAGGTTAGCCCACTAACTGCTGTGATTCCTAAAATACAGTTTCATATATCACTTAGAAAGGAAGGTAGATTTTGTGGCGGGCCCTGGGGGAGGATTACCTTTGTTTTGTGAATATTTGAATAGTAAGCGATGCCCCGAGGAAAAAGGCCTGATCTTTGTGTTGAGCTAGAGAGATAAGCAGAGCCCCACCCCACCGATGTGGGAGAGGGCAGGCTGCACAAAGCTGCCATTTTCCCATGGGAATTGTTAGAACCCCTGTGACTTGTGGCTTTTGAATCCAAGTTGGGCAAAGTCCTGGGAAGTGTGGTGTCTTCTAAGGAGCGTTCTTCCATTGTGAGAGAGGTGGGATGATTGAGTTCATAAGTCTCTTTCACTTTCATCTACACACACACACACACACACACACACACAAAATCATTAAAAGCACTTGGGAATTTCCATGTTTAAATATAGAAAAAAAAAAAAAACCCCAAACCAACAGCAAACCATCATCCATGTTTGTGACACAAGGAGGGCTTTGTGTTTGTTTAATACTATGGAACATAAGACCTAATAACAAGAACAGATCTATAAGAGTTAGCAGCCAAAAGGAATGGTATTATACTTGGTCACTGACTTTGCCTTCTCCTTCTTCCCCATTGAGACTGTTATGATAAATGAGATCTGGACTCTTGTAGCAGTACCAGTTCTGTACCGTTCAAGGGAATCACAGAATCACAGAGTGGTAGGGGATGGAAGGGACTTTTAAAGATCATCTAGTCCAATGCCCCCTGCAGAAGCAGGTCAACCTAGATCAAGTCACACAGAAATGTGTCTGGGTGGGTCTTGAAGACCTCCAAGGAAGGAGACTCCACACCCTCCCTGGGCAGCCTGTGCCAGGGCTCCCTCACTTGAACAGTGAAAGAGTTTTTCCTTATATTTAAATGGAACATTTGTGTTCCAGCTTCATCCCATTACCCCTTGTCCTGTTGCTAGATACTATAGAACAAAGAGATGCCCCATTACTCCTGACACCCACCATTTAGATATTTTTAAATATTAATGAGATCCAATATTTACAAATATCTCAATCCCTCTCTTCCTCACCTTTTTGTTTTCTCTTCTGTTCTCTTCCATAGCTGTCTTTCATCAAATCACCTGTCTTAGTCTCCTCTTTTTCATCTCCATATGTATTGTTTTTCCCACACAGCCTGTCATTACTCTGAAGGCCTCACCCTTGCTTAGTGCTGTTTGGGCTTCTGTTACCTTCCAAAGGTGTATAATAACATTCCACATGAATGATCCAGTAGTTTACGGTATTAATAGTCTCTTCCCGCTATTTCCTCTACCTACTCAGCAAGACAGAAACTTGGCTACAACTCTTGAAATGTATAGATTTGTAGTGGTTCTGTCTAGGTCAGGTTTTGGGGAGGGGGTGTGGGTGGTGCTACAGGAGTGGCTTCTTTAAACAAAGATCTGCTAGAGGCTTCCCCTGTAGCTGACAGGGCCAGTGCCTGTCAGCTCTAAGATGGACCTGCCACTGACCAAGGCCTGGCCAATTAGTGACTGAGGCAACACCTCTGGGATTAACGTATTTGAGATTTTTTTTTTTGGCTACAGGGAACTTCTGTTATCTCCTTCAGTCTTCCAAGACTACAGTTATACACCACGGCTGAACTGACTTACTTCTTGTGCTAGTTTTGAAATCTGCTGTTACTACAGTATGAAGGAAAGCAGAGAGGCCAACATGAGAAAGATTTTTAAAGGCAGAAACAACCTGAGTTTGTTCTTCATAATTGTGAGTATGCGTTCTTCATGATTATACAAACACATACTGCTTGTCTCCCGCGAAGCATATCAAAGTTAATCATCTGAGGGAGGTAATAAACTTTTGTGAAGTTACTTCCTGTTACAGTCTTTTAAAAATCCACAACAAAATTACTTGGCCCTACTTTGTGACTCAAAGTGGCCCCCATTTCTTATATCTGCCAGGAGATGGTGCTGCCAGTCTTCCATCTGTTCCTTTCCGGTTCTTAGGAAATGTGGCAGATGTTTGTGTAGAATTACATGTACAAATACTTCTGCCATCTGACTGGTGTGATTTCATCCTAACAACGATCTTAAGGGAAACAGAAAGCAAAAAGCTCACCACTGTCTTAGAACTGGACGTGCATATCATGGGGTAATGGGATGAAGCTGGAACACAGAAAGTTCCATTTAAATATAAGAAAAAACTATTTCACTATGAGGGTGAGGGAGCCCTGGCACAGGCTGCCCAGAGGGGTTGTGGAATCTCCTTCCTTGGAGGTCTTCAAAACCCGCCTGGACATGTTCCTATGTGACCTGATCCAGGTGAACCTGCTACTGCAGGAGGGTTGGACTAGATGATCTCTAAAGGTCCCTTCCAACCCTGCCATGCTATGATTCTATGATTCTGTATTTATGATCCATCAGATGTCAATGGCAAAGCCATCTGGGAGTCTTCCAGAGTTTTTTAGTGTCCCATGACAGGATGATGAATATAAACCACTCATCTTTATGTTTTCCTGGGTAGTTTCACACTTGCCTTTCTCACCTTTACAGACATCTCTGGATGCCCTCTGGCAAGATGGTTCATATTTTCACAGGCATCCCAGCCCTATCCAGAGAGTTAGAGCTTTGACACTGCCTTAAATGGAAGCAGGATGGGGTTTCATGTCTCATCCTAAGCAATTTCAGGAAATTTAGGCAGTTCTCTTAGCATTAATGCTGATGTGACCGGATCCTGTGGCCCCTGGTTCCACTGCATACACTTCGCAACTTTTGGCCTTGAAAGAACTTGGAATATGTAATGGAGGGACACGTTCTATTCTGTTTGATCATTGTGATTGCTGATTTCTGATTTTTAATCTACTGTCAGCACTACGGTTCCATTTATAAATATGTATAAAAGTCACAGAGCAACCTACTTCCTTATAAGTTCAAAGGATTCTCTTTTTAGCGTTGTTTGGTGCCAGATTTTCTTTTCACCAGCTGTTTCAGCACAAGATTGTTTGGTCATGGCTACAGTAAAAATAAATAAAAAAAAGAACAGGACTTAATTTCAAATTGCTCGATTTTGTTGTGTTCTGGTTCTAAAATGTATCCTGGTGATATCTCTTGCCCACAGAACAGCTGTCACAGACACTGGTAAAAGTTAACATCTCTGGTACCAATCTCCTCCTTTCCAGAGGCCGTCAGATATTTTTTTCGGTCTCCTTTCTCAGCTAAGTAAAAGCTTCTCAGTTTTGAAATGTAATAGAAGACAATCTAAGTATTCAGTAAGATAAAATATACTTCTTCTGGGCAGTATTTTTGATCAAGTTAATATATGTCCAAGAGGCATTGTTAATATAACGGCAGCTAACGTGGAGTTTTTGGGAGGTAATGAAATGTGGGCTAGTCTCTAGCTGTATGATTTTGGTTTATGAGACACAGAGGGAACACATTGCCAGTATAGACCAGCAACTCAAGCAAAATGGAAGATCTGCTGGGAATCTATCTGGTGCTGGCTGCTTTGGCTGTATACTTGTGTGTATGTATATGTATCTATAGAATCATAGAATTGTTTTGATTGGAAAAGACTTTCAAGATCATTGATTCCAACCACTAACCTAAGATTGCCAAGTCCATAATTCAGCCATATCCCTCAGAACCTCATCTGCACAGCTTTTAAGTATCTCCAGGAATGGGGTCTCCACCACCTCCCTGGGCAGCCTGTTTCACTGTGTCTATAAATCCATGTGAACAGTCCCTTAGAACTGCGTGGGAAGCAGATTGTAAAAGAGAAATTAAACTCTTTTAGGCAAACTCTGAGATCAGTATTCAGTGTCTTCACAAGTGAGTTTTATTCTCATGAGTGAGAGTTGCAAGGTGGAGCTCCTGGGTGTTTTTTTTTTCTCACAAGCTCCGTTGGCAATATGAGATTTAAGTGCAAACAGAGACTTAAACATGTTATGAAAAAATAATGTATCAAATTCTGTACAACCTTCATTACAAAGAGCCAGAGGAATGGGCTAAAAGGAGGCTGTGCTGCAACAGATTAATGCCTTCTAGTTGTTTTGGCAAGATCTCAAAGAGAGAACAATTCATGGAATACATGGAATGTAGCATTACGCTTTGCTTGGTGCTCCTCGTCAGAGCTGTAGTAGACCACGTTTGTGAATATGGCATCACTGAGAGTTGCTTGAAAAGACACAAATGCCTCAGCCAAGCAAAAACGTACATGTATCTTCCTTGGGCTCTGTGGTGAGAACAGGAGCCCACAGCCTCTTGCAGAATCAAGTGTTCTTGAAAAAAATCTCCTGTGATGGGACAGGGCTGTGATTCTTCTCCCGTACAATGAGAAATTGTGTGTCTGTTGTAATACTCCTCTGGGAACTGTCTCAAAGCCTCAAAGGAGGGAAAGGACCAGGACAAGAGGAAGAAGAAATTCAGATCTCCTGTAGGGACTTGGTGGCTTTGCAGCAGGACAGGGCAGATTTACCCTTACTTGCACCACTGGGTGAATGAACCTATTTGCCCCAGAACTGGAGAAATGCAGGAATGAGCTGGTACAGCACTTGTTGTCAACAGGCTATCAACCTGTACAGAGGTTTCATTCTCCTCATTTGTTCTTTACCCTGTCAGCTCATTGGTACCTGAGCAAAGTAAGCTTGAAGCATTACTGTTCCAGGACTGCGAGTACTTCACACTCTGAATAGGTGTGACTGCACTGAGCAGGGAATCTGGATCCAGCTCCTTGGAGCTCTTTCTCAGATAAAACCCTTCTGCTAACTATGTAAGACCAAGAGGACGTATTTTTCAGTCACTTTTGTTCAAAGAAAACAAGTTCACTAAATGCCTTGGGTCTGTAAGATTGTACCAACATCTGTATGTGCCCAGAATCCACGTGCCACCTATTTCCAAAGAGAACCATGAATCTCTGTGAGCAGCTTGCATCAGGGACAGCGGTTCACCACTGCCAAACAGGACTGCATGTGTCTTTGACTTGCAGAGACCCTACTGATGACAGGCTTGGAGCAGCAGCTCACTTCATCCAACAGCTGCTGTTCAGATTACCCAAACTGGCCATCCTTATGATGGAGCTTTGATGCGGGATCCACAGTTGAACCGCCTAAGACTTCCATGTGATTCAAGAGTCACCTGCCCATCAGCTGAGAGTTGAGATACCTTTATTTGTATATGTCTTTGTATTTATATGCCTTTGATCTCTCCTTTTCATGGTGCCTCATTTCTACCCCCACAGCAGGCCTTTCTGTTCCCTATGCTGAAAATGTGAGTCACAAGATTACCACGCCCCAGCCCTACCTGATTACACTCCTCTGTGATTTGCTCACCAGCTAGATCTGATATGGGACACACAACAGGAAGACAAAGACAAGCGGACTTCCAAGAGACACCTCTTACTCAAGAGAGTGCTGCTAGAAGGCATATTCCCTTGCTACGCTTGTGTAGGCTCTCATTCTTCTCCTTGGCCTGCCTATACATCCAGAAGTTTGGTTGGAAGTGTACTCTGAATAGTGGTAGTAAAAAAACCTTGAGAGATCTGGCTCCCTGGTCAGCAGATATGCCACTGAGATAGCTTATTCATTGAGCTGTGACTTAGATTGACACAACCATGCTATCATCTGGGAGCACTCTGGTGACTCTTGTAATTACAAATGTCAAACTAGGTCAGGAGTCTTCAGACAGCTTGGACCACTGGCGTGTAGTCAATGCTCAAAACTTATTGTGCCCTGTTATTAAAATTGTACCTGAAAACATGTTTTCATGTGGTTCCATGCAGCCCATAGCAGTGGCTCATGGGGCACAGGAAGGAAACCACTGGCTGAAACACTTCTTCAACTGTAAGGAGCTGAAGGTACTGCTACAGAAGTGGGGAAACCTTTAGCTAAGTCTCTTCATCTTTCTGTGGTAGGTGGGTATTGATATACATTAAGTATGCAATGTAAGTGCCAAATATTCATAGTTATTACACACATGCTGACTTAAAGCACCAATTTAAAAAGACCTGAAAATAAGTACAGTGCTAGATCCATTTGTAAGTGATTATTGTAGAGACAAGAAGCATTTTTCTTTATGAAAAGCAAGATTGATACTTAAAGCTCCAGTTTCTCACATGACTTCGTGCTGTTATTGGTGAAGAACTGGTAGGCAGGAAGCTTCTAAGGTCCCTAAAGCAGGAAAGCACAAGCACAGAGTTTACTGCAAATCTAGGACAGAAACTCATACTCTGTTATCACTCTTTTAATGTTTTTGATCTCAAAAGAATATTGCTTTATATTTAACTAGGGATGTTAACAAAGCTGTTTGTAAATGAAAGAAAAGGTAATAAAGTGAATGAGTGAATGTCTGTTCTAAGCAAATGCCTGTTAGTTAAGATAGTAGGTAAACAGCACTTTAATCAAAGGACTCAAACTCTTTTGAAGTTGCTGAGGAAGTGTGTGACAAATATCATCAAGAACACAGTTCAAAGGACGCAGTTTGTATCTCCAAGGCATGCATAGAAAGCCCGATTCTCATCTTGTGCTACTTGTATACCTGGCTTCAGCTGAATCAAACTTTGCTGTCAGAAACCAGCAGTGAGTGACTGTTGCTGCTTTCTCTGAGGTGCTGAGAAAAGCTGACCACATGAGACCAAGGCAAGGACTCTAAAATAGACCTTAAACGGGGTCATGGAAGGTAAGAAGGTCAACAGGTGACCAAGAAAAGTTTAAGAGAAAAAAAAATCAGACTCTGTAGTGCCATCAGAGCTTTTGCCCTTTCACTTGTTCCACTGGTACTTCCTTCCATCTGCCTTTTTTTTTTTTACCTTTGAGCTTTGCAAAAACTGTTGAGGTTCAGCCATCTCAACAGTTCTGAATATGGTTTGTCCTTGTATGTATTTGTAATTAAACTGCACTGAACTCCTAGATACACCCATAGTTTATTTCATTGTCTGGTTGTTTTTCTTCATCATGTTCATCACAAATACAGGTAACAAAAGGGAGGGAAAGGTGTAAACAGTTATGCGAAATCATGCTCTACAGTTGCTTTAGTTGTGTGGAAGACTCCCCAAAGACAGCTGACTGAGACAAATCATACCCAACTGGTAACACTTGTGATGGGATACCTTGGGCCTTCACTTACCATTTACGTAGGAGTTGGTGCTGTCCATACAACTTCCTGGGCAGCAGTGTCTGCTTCACAAGGCCTCTAAACTCTTCTAATCATAGTCATCCCTGTTGGGTGTCTTCAGCAGGATTAGAGACTCGGCAGCATCATCATGGGGATGTACAGCAGCATCTTCCAGCTGTAGCAGTTATTTCCCAGCAGGAATTAGTAAGGTCAGCACACTGTCTCCTGCAAATTAAACCACCTTTTTTTTTGTCCAGACTCCAGTTTTTTGAAGTCTTTGGATGAGAAACATTGCTGGAGCAATGACACAGAGTAAGCAAGGATATATTTCTATGTTTTTGATACAACTGAGATTAAAGAAAACATTGCTTTTCAAGAGCTTTTACAAACAATAAAGTGGTAAGAACAACATTAAACTAGTTGAGTTTTAGCGTGTCACTGATGGACATGTTTTTCTCAGATAGCACAGCTGATAAATATCGAGTGCTTTTCCCCTTGGGAATACAGATTATTGGCTTTTATTAGTAGCTGAGTAATAGTGGCCTAAAGCTTAGTGCACTGAGCCCCACTCTTCAGAACACATGGACAGTTTACCAAGAATGAAAATACCACCACTGACTACACTAACTTATTTGTACTTACCAGCATTGGGCTATATGGGATCTAAAATAAAGATAGTATGAAAATAAAAGCAGTTAAGATCTTGAGCAAGAAATGGTTAAATTGCTGGTTACCTAAGATGAAATAAGTATAATGCCTGAGTTTTAACATGGGATAAAGTCTAATGTATCTGTTTGTTAGTGGACCACAACTATGTTCATGTTTTTAATGCTATGTAGAGTACTAGGACTATTTAGCATTAAGTGTGTGCCAAAGACAAGGCCCTGAGGAACCTGTAACTTTGAAGTTGGACCTGCTCTGAGAGGACAGATGAACCAGGTTATTTCCAGAGGTCCCTTCCAGCCTTAATGATTTCATGACCTTAAAGAATCAGAGAAAGGAGGCTGCTTTTTGATTAAAATGTTTGTCCTGTTAGTGTCTGACAATGTTGTCTAATGATGAGCAACGCAGCTGTGATGTTAAGCCATTAAAAAGTCATAACCAGTAAATAAAAACACAAACCAAAGGCTATGTTTTATAAATGCATGTGCAATTTATACAATGTAGAGAAACAGTTCAAATATGAGAAATTTTTGTAAGATGTCTAACTGTATGTTTTTTGTCTTGCTCCTACCAATGCAAAGACGTTCCATATATGATAGTAAGTAGATCTGAGCAGTTTTTCACATTGTGTGAATTTATTAGACTTTTACATTGTTGTCTTTACTGTGCAAGCCTCTTGTATTTCCTATAATGACTTAAACAATGTTTAAATGAGCTATTTGAAAAGTTAAATTTACTTAAAAATAGGTATTTTGCTGGCTATTCTTATGTAAGTCTACAAGAACACACAGAAAGTAGGAGTTTACCTCTTATCTTTAAAGATTTATGCTTTTTTTTCCCCCCAGACAATGTGGCCAGTAATGACTCTGTCTAATATGGTTTCTAAATAGTCTTCACCTAAGACAACCCAATCAAAGTAATGTATTTGGTGGAAGCTTTTTAATTTTGACAACATTTTTCTGTCCCCATTTGAGTCCAGAATTCTGAGTTATGCAAAGGCATGAGTCGCTGAGAGGACTGCAGACTTCCAGCTGATGATGTGTAGTTCCTGGCGTGGGTTCAGCTTAGGTCCTTGGTAACCAAAAGTTGTTACCATCCGAGTATAAATCATTTCCAAAATGAAGTGACTCAGTCTTCTGCAAGCAGACAGGGTCACATCTCATAAACACATAAAGAAATCACTATATAGGCACAGATACATATAAAATCCATATTTCAGTGTACATACACCAGCACAACTGAAACTAGTTGGCACACTACTGATTACTTTCCCACCCTGTTACTCCCTTATGAATGTGGTGCATCTTTTAGGTTAACATTTTAAAGCGAGGATTCCAAGTACTCTTGGCTTCCCAACTGGAATAAACAGGAGTCTTTCCTTAGTTTGTTTCATTTGAATCAGTTAAACTTTTTTAGTGAGCTAATTTTCTGTGGATAATTATCAGATCAGCTTGTTTGTTGTATTACTCCCATATTTTCTCATTTCCTTGATTACAGGCATCAGTACCAGGACATTTCATTCTGGAACACTATAGAAACAACCTCCCACGCAACGAAGCACAGGAAGACTGAAAACAAGGTTTGTCTTTTGATACTCAAAATTGGTTTTTTAACTCTAAATCGAACTACAAATGTAGGAATACATTTGGATCATCCAGAATACATGAAAATTGTAGTAAGACATGTTTGCTTACCCTGACGGCATTCTTCTGGGGTGTCATTGGGATTCATGGCTCTGCTAAGGATATCGAGGTTCCTTCTTTGGTGAAAATCATAATTTTTGTCTTTTAGATATAACTCTTATTTTATGCATTTTGATTTTAAGTCTTGGAGGCTTTCACTACTGGAAAGTATAAAGTGACTTTATAAGCTCTCATTGGTGCAAATCTGGTACCATTTACTTTAAGCCAACACAAACATTACAGGACCAGACCCAGAATCCAGTCCAAACCAGACAAATAAACCTGCCTTGAGTCTGATAAATAGAGGTGTCCCAAAAGTCCTTCTACTCAGGTTTTTGCTATGTAGCCACCTCAGTCCAACATCATTTGCATTGCCAGGGGAGGGCAGTCCTGGCCTCTCCTCCCCTGCATTTCTCTGGTGGCAGAACTAGGCTGTGTAGGGTCAGCACAGGACTGGGGAAGCAATAAGTGAATGGTGTCCATCTTCTTACTCAGCTTTGCAAACGGGCTGCCTGGTGCCAGCCTGAAGGAGGTACTGGGGACAGGCACAGATGAGACAGCAGGAGGTTTCAAAGGCAGCACAAATTTGTGTTGGAGTAAATTGACCGTGTAACTGCGGCCTCAGAGGGATCTTCCAGAGCATGTACCCAGTGCAGGAACTAGTTGTCAGCATAGGAGGCACAGCCCCAGAGGAGAGGCTGCTGCTGGCACTTTGTACCACAGCAATTCCCATCTAATGAAACTGTCCTCAGACACCACTGGCAGCAAGTATGTCAGCATAGCCTTTGTGCTGCTGTAATTTATAAGACTCAGGCTGATACATTTCATCCCACAACATTGTTTAAAAGCAACATGTAGTGCTTTTAAGCCAAGGATGTTTGAAATAAGAAAACAAGTAAACAAATTAGTAATAGCAAGTAAGAGTTTTGGGAGTGGGTGGATGCAAGTGAATATGAAAGCTGAGTGACAAGGAAGAAAAACAAAGACAGACACAAACTACTCATTACTTTTGTCTCAATGAGGTAGCTCTCCGAGGCAGTTTCCCTGAACAGCAGCGATCTATCAATTCCATTTGGAAAAGGAAAACATGGAAAAACTTCACAAGTCAAGGGCAAAAAACCAAATAGTGACAGATAGGAAATATGCTGGTAAATGTAGGATTTTGAATTTCGGTCATTTCTTCCACAAAGGGTCCTCCCTCAGAAGTCAGACATTCCTCATTTCTAAATGCTGAAGTTAAACTTTCTTCCTATCAGAGTACTTTTCTTCTTAATCAATCATATTTTTATCATCCACATGTATTTATTTATATATTTCTTAAGAGCTTGACAATTTTTTTTTTCCTCATTGTCTGTTTTAGAAATTCAGACGGCTCTGCACAGGAAAATATTCTAGGAAGAGGCATGCAGGGCATGGAAAATAGTTGGCATCTTGTACCTTGTCCTTGTCTCTGGCTTCACACGCAGCAGGGTGAAGAGAGCTCCACCTTTGGCCAACAAGAGGAGAAAAGAGCTGATTACCACCAGTGACCGAGGAACACGGGCCTGCTCCAACTCTTTACATCCAAGTAAATATGTAGTAGACATCTACTTCACAAAACATTTAGTCCATAAATCTGGGCTACAAAACATGTTTTCAACATCCTGTAACACAAAATACCTGCAGACTGAAAGCCACACTAATAAAAAAAACCCACAAGAAGAGGTCAGGAGAGATTGGGCACTGCAGAGCCCCTAAGTTTCTGCAGTAGGAGAAGGTATAGAACATAAAGTTCCATGAAGAAGCAATCCACTCTGTCTTACAAAGGAGGAAATAAAACTTAGAACAGTTCTTCCAAAATGGATCTGAGAGCCAAATTCCTCCTGGGTCTTAGTTGGTCTGATCAGCATCCATCAAATATTTGCAGGTCAGACTGTGAGGAATCCCAAGGGTAAGCATCCACTTTCAGACCACAAGGTGGTTGTGTATAGTTGTCCATCAAAATAGCAATGGCGTTATTTAATCAATGTATCTTGATTGTTAAAGTTCTTTGTCTTGCACACCCTCACCTCTCTTCCGCTACATTCTTCATGCTACGTTCAGGATTCTTTGGCCTCTGGTAGGTGACTGTGTAGCTACAACCTGAATAACCTTAATGGAGAATGATACAGATGGGATACATCAGGTGGGAATAAAATTTCATGTATAAACCTAGCAGCATGAGGATGTGTTAATGACATGCATTGCAGAGACACGTGCAATGATAATGTTGTGCATTGTCTAAATGCAGAATCCAAAATTCTTAATATCCCAGATAAGGTCTGACACCGCAAGACCACAAATGCCCTGGCTGAAAGAAGCAGTTGGTCAGCAAGAAGCTGACTGGAGAAGTGATGGGAAAGGAAAATTTGGCAAATGGTCAGGGAAGATTTTCCTTGCCAAAACAAATAAACAAACAAACAAACATTCCTTTGGATCACAACAGCCAGGTCATGGCCAATTTATTAACAGCAGCAAAAAGCCATCTTAACACCAGTTTAACTACCTATGCAGGCAGTGATTTCACACCTTGGTGAGGAGCTGGCACAGCAAGCCCCTAGCATTTGTGTACAAGGCACGACAATGTAGAAGCAGTCAGTGTAGCACTGCACTTCCAAAATGGTGTTGTGGATGAGTTTTGTGGGATATTATTAAAACAAGGCATAAAGTATACTACCCCTGCAACTTCTTTGAGCTGTTTCTTCTTAAGTTTTGTATCAAGCAGATGTCTTATGCACCTGAGAAAGCAGTTCTTAGTTCCAGGCAGAGCAAATGGCAAGTCAGTTCTGCAGGTTTCATGTAAAGATCAGCATAAGGAGAGAAGATTATTTGGCGTTCAATTAATCAGCACTTGCAAGGTGATGGAGTCAAGACTAGCAGGCTTACTTGTTACACTGGGAGATATGTTTTCTTTCCTTCTTATCCTTATTGTCAGTCATGTGCTTGCATGACTAGCTGGGGAATCAGAGACAGCTCTAATGGAAAAGAGAAATTAGGTCATCTGGTCCATCCTCACTGCCAGGGCATGACTGTTCCCTGCAGCGTATCACTTCCCACACAGTTATCTTTCCAACTGTCTTTTGTAAGATGGAAATGCAATTCAGAGTCCCATTTGGCTATGACTACCAGAGCTTTTGAGGACTTTTTGTATGGACAAAAATACCTAGTGAGAGACTCAAAGCTAACAAGTTTAAAGGCATTAAAAAAAACTAGTGCAAATCTCAGAATTTGATTCCAAGTAAAAGCTTAATAGAAAAATTGTGCAATATTTGGGAAAATTGTGGACACTGTTTTCATTCAGACAGGAAATAGTTCCTATGACTCAATTCTACAAATTAAACAATAGATTTCCTGCTAAAGAATCAAACAGCTAATTCAGTAAGTAGTTTAGGAAGCAGCCAGTACTTGTGGCACTCTGAGTAGACTCTGATCAGGAGAGCCAGCACTGTGCTGACTATAGGTATTCCAGGTTGCCTTGGTAAATTAGTCCACGTGCCTGGGACCTCCATCCTTCAGCAGAACATCTCAGTGTGCAAGCACTCAGACAGCACAGAGCAAGGTTGGGTTACAAAACAAAAAACACTGAACAAACACAAATGCAAAAACGGTTCTAGTGTAAGGAAATGGCAAATTAATTCCCTTTCAGCAGCTTTAGCATTACTGACTGCCACACTGCCTGCAAATGAGAATAACTCCCATCTTTTACACCCTGACTACATCCCCATGCTCATTGAGTAAGTCTAACGGTTTGAATTAGTAAGTGGAAATCCAAACATTTCCCAAGGGTTGCTCTGCTTTCCCAAGGCACCCTTTTGCTTGGTGTTACCAGGAGGTGCCACTGTGTAGTCTGGTTTAAGGACTCACTTTAAGTTAGGCAGGGATTCTCCAAAGTCTGCTCATCTTCACTATAACATTTTCTATTGCCATCAAATTCTCGTCCTTCTCTGCCTTCATATTCTTAGCTCCACTGGTGCTTGTAGTGATGTTTTTTTAGACCATCATCTTCCATTGGAGAATTTTATCAGCACTGCACCCCACAGCAACATTTTCACTGGAAAGGACCCAAGAGCATTTAAGGAACTTGAGCAGAAACACAGCAGTTCAGAAACAAGCTCATCATGCCAAAACGAGTAACTTCTTCTCTAGAACTTCTCTGAAAAGACAACCACCACTGAAACCTCAAGTACAAGGGGTTGCTTTTTATGTCCCACCAGAGGAACCATAAGTTTTTTCTTGGTGAAAGATGCCTTTTTCATTTCTCCAAACAGAGAAATAAGAGCGCTCTCAGGTGCTTCTGAGTTCAGGACTTAAACAGGCTGCTCTCTGCAGCTGTCTTACTAAATCTGTAATTAATCCACATAGCTTTCCTTTTGTCTCCAGCAAATTAGACTCAAGACTGCAAACAGATGACAGGGTTATTCTGTCTCTCCTATAAACCCAGAAGTCAAGCCCTTGTGCTACTTACCTTTTAAAGTGTATGACAGCAGCCACCATTTCATTCTTTCACATAAATAATGCTTGACCTTGTGTTAATTTAAACAGACTTTAGGGCTTTACTTCGTGGTTTTAGGTAGTCACTGAAGCCCTCAGCTAGTTACTAAAGGTTCTCACAATGTTATCAGTCATGAAAACAAGGTTAGCTTACCAGGTGTGGGTTCCTATGGATATGGCTTTTCTGGACGTGTGTGTTTGCAATGTGTGGTTGTGAAGCTCTACTCAAATAAAAATGATCAGATCCACTCTGACATGACAATTTCCATCGGTTTTCTTCAAGTAACAGGTTTCTAGATTCCCCTTGATGAGGAACAACGTGATTACTAACAGAGCACACTAAATTATAGTGCTTTTGTGGGTGTAGCAATTTCATATTGTTACAGAAAAAGAAAAACATTCCAGTAGTACAAATCCACTGAACAGGCAACTTGTTTTCTTTCCCATTATTGTTCCTACTGCACTGCTTCATTCTACTGATCTATTATTAATTAGTAATGAGGCCTGCCTAGTTGTCTCAATAAACAAAATGCAGAAAGCCAAGGAATAAAGTATGAAGTTCCAGAATGTTGATATTGAGCTCATATTTGTATCTGCCTAGAAATAATAATAATAAAAAAAGCAGCTGTTCCCTTTGGAAGGCTTGAGCATCACTTGAAAATTGAAGTGCCTTTGAGACTGATCCATCTTTTCTCCTCTGGTTCTAATCATCTAAAAAACAGTATTTGCAGTTGAGCCATCAATCAAGGCAGCCAGATAAGCAGCATTTCCTGCCAATGACTAACAATTTCTGAGCCAGTGAAGTAACAAGTGAGATGCCTTTTTACAGAGGAGCAATTTGGAAAAATAAAGTGTTTATTTCTTTCAACTGTCAGTGCCCATGCTGTTAAAGATCTTCTATTAGGCAACCAACATGAGAATTTAGAGATTCCTCCTTCCTCAGTCCCTTTTTCCATTCGCAATATAGATTCAGGGCACATACACACCAGAACAAAGTGCCTCCCTTACCGAGCAAACAGTCATTGACAAGATACAGATGTAACTGTTGCAGGTTATCTAGAAACAGAATTCCCACGAAAATCAGCAAAACTTTAAGCAAAGGACTTGTAGTAGCAGCACCCACCTCTGAACATCAGTCACCATTGTATATATATTAAAGCTCTGCTGTTCCTACCATCCCTGCATCCTTAAAGAGGTTCCTGAGGCACTCCGATCTATTAATGCGAGATTTCTCTCTGTGCAGCCCTCCTGATGGTAGAATACTTAACAGGATTCTAGCCAACAGGCAGCATTGACACAAAACTAAGTGAGTAGAGACTGGCCAAGAGGAAACTTTTGATTTGGATTTCTAGCTATCAGCAGGGCAAGGACCTGGAATGAACTTCCAGGAGCAAAGGAGGAAAAGAGTCTAAATATAAGGCTTGATAAACACGCTGTGTAGTTCCTGTGATGGGGCTGAGTGGGATGTGATGATCTAGGACATCTCCTCCAGTGTTAAGGACATGAACCATGGCATTTGTTGCCTCACTTTGAAGCAAAAGTGTCTAATTGGTTAGGTTTGCACAATTAAGGCTTATTATTATTTCCATGAATTAATATTTTCTGTTATTTATCTAAGCTGCTGTTTTTGACCCACATCCTGCAGCTCCCCCA
Source organism: Urocolius indicus (assembly GCA_013401255.1). NCBI lineage: Eukaryota > Metazoa > Chordata > Aves > Coliiformes > Coliidae > Urocolius > Urocolius indicus. The sequence goes on along the minus strand of WBNH01006182.1, from coordinate 64,476 downwards.
GAGGTGATGGTGCACTCCATTCAGAACAGCACAGGAATGTATTGTCTCACTGTATAAAGAATGGAGCCCCCAAACCTGGGGATGGGACAGGAACATCTTCTCAGCCTTGGCCACTGCAGAGATCTCTGGAGGCATGTCCAAGCACCACTGTTGTTAGTGACACGATGTTTCGAGTCCTTTCCCCTTTGGAGGTAATATGAAGACACAGCAACTTTCCATTCACTGCTACTCTGATCTATGGACTCTCTTGCTTTTTTTTAAATTCTCTTGCTTTAAAGCAATAAACATCTCGCTGTGTCTTCTCCCCACCAGGGTCCTACACATCTTGCACCTGGGTGGAGAGACCATCCCATCCTGCACATACGTTCAGGGTGCAAGAGATGAGAACCATTTGTGCTTTCAAGAACTGCCCATGTGCAGCGTGCCCAGCCCTTGCTCCAGATCCTCAGAGGGAGAGGGTAAAAAGGAAGGGCAAGGCCAAGGACGACTGGAGTGAAGCAGAGCAGGAGACTAACCACAACATGAGTAACACATTTGCAGGAACTAAAGTTTTACAGCAAAGTAGTTTTGAGCTCGGTTGGTAAGTAATTAAAGAGTGGGTCTATCAAAAGCCATCATTTCATCTCCCACTGAGCACAATTGGAACTGTCACAAATGGGATAAAAACTGAGAGGAGGGATGAAATGGAATAGCAGAAATGTGGAGTCGGTGAAACTGCCTCTAGCTGAAATCCTGCTGAACACAAACTTCTTCAGCCAATGCTTCCATACTTTTTGAGAAGTTCCTCCTGTTCCTGTTTTATCCTTTTGACAAAAACATCAACCATCTCTAAGGCACAAAGCTGAGCAGCAACAAACTGACACAAGAGTAACAGCCTTTCCACTTGACACCATATTTACTGGGCACTAAGTTATTTAATGCATTTTGGCATGGCTACATATTAACAAATATATGTACTTTGAAGCCTCAGAATACATTTTGCATGGGTAATTCTAACACTGTAATAGTGTTTGCATAAAATCCTACTGAAGACCTGAGCTAGGAAAATTGAGTTGTAGTCTCAAGGTCCACTATTTAAACTGGCTCATTCTAACATTAAAGGTGAATCAAGTGATGCATGAAGTTCATGCACTTCTGAGACCTTTGAAGGCAGATAGCGAGATCTTGTTCAGACCATTTATTCCAATCAAATTAGCTGTAGAAGTGCAATTTAAACCACCTATACACAGAAACCAACAGCAATGCGGCCAACAGAGCTCAAGCAGCATTTTACGGCCACCTGGATTCTTCAGAAGGTCCAAGAGAACAGTAAAACCTCAATTCTGCCTTTTTCTCTTTTGTTTTGGAGAGCCCCGGAGCATTCCCTGGCCTCTCAGTTCACGTTGGCAGAACGTTTCTCCTCGCAGAACAAATTCAGTATTTTCTAATCTAAACTTCAGTGGCCTGATTTCTGCATCCTGCATGACAGTGGCTATAGGATCTCAAACACTTGCACCAAGTCTCTTTGGAAGACCGAGTTATGCGAAGAATGTTACAATGTACAGCTTTGTTATTGCTGTCACTGCCCAGGCCAACCTTTATGGCTCTCTGGTTCTAACACGTCAGGAGTTTGTTCCTCAGAGAGTGCAACTGAAGTAATTTGGAGCATAGAAACAAACACCTCTTCTCCTTCTCGTCCCGGGCTTTAATGAGCCTCTTCTATTGTTTGCAACAAATTTACAACTAATCTGAAATACCCGGCATCTGCTAGGCTATAACAGGATCAGCAGCCATACATTAATTTGAAGCTGAATCCCAAAAAACTCCCACCCTTCTCTTCCCAGTAGGTTTTACAAACTGTCCTTTTGCTCCAAAAGCAGAAGGATTTTGCAGTTGCAATGGTTGAAACAGTAGGAATGAGGATTTAACTAAGCAAAGAGACTGGACAAATGAGAATATCATTTGCAATAAAAGAGCTTATGAGCTACTTCTAATGGCATTTGCAGAATCTCAGCTCAGGGATTTTTACTCTGCTGTCACCTCAGAGATCCCCCACTGCAGACTGACTTCCCTTAAACGAGCAGAAATCTAAATTGTGAAATACTCGACTGCATTGTTTGAGGCTCCACATCATCACCACAGATCTGGTCCTGCCTGATCATCGGTAAGGATTCTGGCAGAAGACAAAGGCATTCCTCTAGCAGAGGCATTCCTCTAGCAGAGTCTTTGCAGCGTAGTGGAAATACCATGGCAGCAAGCCAAGGCTGGTACTAACATTTCACCCTTCCCACACTGGCATTTTATTCACCCGAAAGCTGGCCGAGCTGTAATTGCTGGAGCTTTCCATAGTCCTGTCGTCTATATGTGCTCACACAAAGGAAGGCAGTTAGCTCTTGTTACAGGAGTCTGAGATTTCAGCTGTGGAATTAGGATTTAGTTTGCAGTCCTACAGCAACTTTAAGAGTAATTTTTGAGGTCCATGCTTTTTTGATACCCAACAATTTTCTGCTCAATTTACACCTGGGTTTGACAGGGAAGATAATTTTAGGTGGCATCAGACCATTCTTGGATATATTCAGGATGTTGTTTTTTCTTTGAGAAACACATTAGTGTTTTTTTGTTTTTACAAAATAGTTTATCTTGTATGCTCACAGAAATTCTGGTTCCCCAAACCAACATTTCTACTGTTTTTTTTTTTTTTTTGGGTAAGGAGATGGTGCACATCTAAATCAAAAGCTTTAAAAAAAACCCAAAAGAAACAAACCCCAAACTAACCAAAAAAAACCCCAAACCCTACCAAACTTACTCTGGTCTCTCCCCATCACTTTGTACTGCACTCAAGAAAGTTGAGTGCAAAGTGGCAAGTGCTCTGTTTGTTTTACAGAACTATAAAGTAATTTGTCCCCTGGTATATCAAGGAGCCGGTTATCACACCAATACTGCCACCAGACTTTAGGGGAAAGAAAATCTGTGTGTTGAAGTCAGTGATGTCAACACAGATCCTGAGAGACTATGTACAAAACTCACCGTTTTGCTGCTGGAACCAGTTACAGCACAAATACCTCCATGCAAAGCAGCTTTGTGGGAGTTACCACCTCTACTACCATCACCCATCTGGCAGAAACGTGACAACTCTGCAGCTCAGGTTTTTTACCCCCTCAGTATTCTGAAAATACTAAGAAGGAAGCAGAGATGACTGGTACACTAACCTGAAACATGGTGTAGAGGTGAAGACAGTAACTTGCCCCGCAGGATACAACTGCACTCAACATATGACAAGATCACCCTTTGCTTCACCAGACACTGTTGTTTGAGGAGGGTGTCTTAGGTGATGTTGTCAGGTTTAGGTCTGGCTTGTGAGGGCTAAACATGGCTCAAGTTCTGGGGTGCTCGTCCAGCGTTTCCTAAGCTGTGGGCAGGTCCTCTTATGGGACACAGGACAGCATGTAACTAAGAGCAAATGATGTCCTGGAGCTGGAAAGCATAATACTCCCTAAAGGCACGTCATTACTCTGTGTTGCACTAACAATGGTCTGTTCCTTTTCCTGTACCATCATCCCATTCCCCTACACCTTTTGTCCCCTCTCCCCTGCAAAACACCACACTCAAATGGCCAAACTCTGGAAGCAACAGTGTGAGGATGCCATTCATTGCCATTGAAGTTCACAGGCTGGAGTTCCAGTTTGATGCATTTTTTGCACAACATGTAGATGCACTGAACAAAAGACATACCAAATCTGCCAAGCTTGATAAGCCATGAGAAAGAGCATTTAATAAATGAAGCTATAATGCAGATGAAAGGCCCAGACACTGCTGCTGTGAGGAGAACTGATAGGCCCCTGGACAAGCTGCAGAACGCAAGCAACAGGAACACGGCATTAGCTGACAGTGTAACGCACACCACGGCAGTGCTCAGGAAGGCAGCAAAGAAAGCAAGCTCTTACATGAGCAGATAAAGCTGACTGCCAACATGTCAGCAGCAAAGCATTTTTCCTGGAGAATGAGAGCACTTGGGAGTTAAAACCTTTACGAAACAAATAAAAGCTCAGTAAGAATCGCGTGGGGGAGGGGAAGAAATTATGAAACCAAAACACCGATTAAGAAGCATGAGTTTATGTAGAATCCTGCCACACAATACTTTGACAGCAATTCAAAGTGACTGCATGAAGAAAATGGACTTGATACAATTATTGGTTTGTTTTTTTTCTTAAAAAAGCAATGCATGTCAATTGAAGCACAAAATCCGAACAGTTTTATTGTAGGAACACTCGTTGTGCACACTCAAAGAATGAACAAAAACATGGAAGGTGGAAGATGTACCATCGGAAGCCTGCAGAGACTAGCAACACATCCTTTTTCATCGTGTCATATCCTGCCTAGCCAGGATGCTCAGAGGAGTTAAATATTCTCAAAAACCCACCAACATGGGAAACTAAGAGGTAGAGGTTTAGGAAAACACTCGCAAATGATCTAAGGGAGACAAAGAAATAAAAGAAAGCAAGCAAGCAGAGCAATGTATTATTACAAAAAGCTCCAAAACTGGGGGGAAACAGTAGTACTAAAAGCAGCCTACAAACAACAGAAAGCAGATTATGATTTGGCAGCACACAAACTAACGTTCTAGAGCAGGACAAATTCCTCTGCATCACTAAAAGCGTAGCTGGAATACTATAGTAATGATGATGATCGCCAGTGAAAAAAACCCCACCACACTGGGAGGACAGAGCAGAGAATTTCAAGAGATTACAAAAAATTGCATAATTTCAATGAGAAGATTTGCAAGCCATGGAAGAACATCAAGAAACTGGGTATTTTTCCCTTTAGGTCATTATTAAGGGGAAGCTGTTAGCTCAAGTAGATTCAGTTATTAAGAAGTCCACATGTCAGGTTAACTACTGAAAGTTATCCAAGGTATTTTCAGAAACTGAGTTCACTTAAGAGCAGACTTTTTAAAAGTATGCACTGAATTTGAGAAAGACACTTGTAGCATGAGATGCTTACATTTAAGTTTAGCCCTTAAGTGATTACATGGAATTGTTACAAGTCAACAGTAAGTGGTTTATAAAATGTAATTTTATTTAATGTTACTTTGCTGTTACAGAGGGCATAACATTTTCACAAGGCTTTTTTGGGACTACAATCAATGATTAGCAACACACGATAGTGGTCCAAACTCTCTAAGTAACAATCACTGGACAAACTTGACACCTTCTCACATGTGCACAAACCTGCATGGAAAAGTACTAAATTTTATACTTGGACATGTGAACTTCAATTGGTTTTCCCACTCCAGTGTATTAAGAAATGACATGCACTTTAGTCTGCCAAAAAGCACTGCCCGTACTCCGGCAGTAACATGCTGCTTCTAGTACATAGCAAAGAGAATACCAGAACTACAAAGGCAGGAGTGTAAGTGACTTTTGATTGGGGAGGGAACCGACTCAAACAGCAGCAACAGAATAATGATTAAAGAGAAGCCCCTGTTTTCCAACAGGCAGGCTCCTGCATTGGTAGGGAAAGCGACTCAATTTGTCATTTTCCAAGCTAGAAATGCTCAACCTGATCTGGCCCAATACTTCCGTATTCCTACTGAAAAGAATGCACTGTAGCATGTGAAAGTCAAATATGGAAAGGAAACCCTGTGGAGTAAGAAGGGAATGTGGAGAATTAAAAGCTGTGTGGAACACTCTTTAGTTGCCGTTAACTACATTTTCATATCTCACTGTAATACAAAACACAGTCGACTGGCAGGAACTGGTTCAGATTTGTTTTTAAATACCAGGTACACCTTAGTCCGCTACATAAGTGTTTGGATGTTACTTATGTTTATATGAAATGAAGCTATTAATACTTTTCTACAGCAGTAACCGCACACCAGGAAGGCCAGGACAAACACAAATCAAGGAATGGAGTTTTCCCAAAGCTGCAGTGTGAAAAGACTATAAATTGATTTCCATACACATGGATGGGTTTTCTTTGCTATAGGAAATCCGAGTGGAGCTATAAGGAATGGAGACGTGTAAAAAGGTTTCTTGAGGAGGAAAGGGAGAACGATGCCCCACGTGCAGTTTAGTTCTCTGCACCTTCTGCAGCATCACATTCTTCTCCTGCACTGTCTGATGTCCATAACTAGAAAGAAAAGAAAAGTAGCGTCAGCTTGACTTCCGAACAAGAACAACCATTGACTGCAAGGAAGCCATAAGGAATTTTACTCCAGGATGTCCACAAAGCACCAGAAGCTGTACAACCCCGGCCTCCAGCACCTGCTTGGAGAAAGAGCATCGGGACCAGCTCCCCATGGAGCTGGCTATGCTGTGGGGGTACAAAAGCAGAGTGCCCAGCGCTGTAAGGAGGTACAATCTCTACTGCTCGTGAGCATGCTCTGCTCATCACCCCAGTGGGTATCCGTCATTCTGCTCTGCTCTGCCACCCCCCAACCCTGGGGCATGCGCCGCCCTGCCACCTACCCACCCCCCTGGGAGGCATCCATCGCTCTGCTCTGCCACCCACCCTGTGGCATCCATTGCTCTGCTCTGCCACCCCCCACTCCAGGGCACGCGCAGCGGCGCTGTGAGCAGCAGCCATTGCAAAAGCAGTGTGGGCAGAGTCCCGACAGCCAAGATTACATTTTGGTCACCCAAGCTAGCATTTTATAGTACTAAAAAGAGACATTTCTTCTGAAGGAATATTGCAAAATAACAAATGGTGCTGTAATTTTAACTGCAGTGAATATCCAGAGGATATTCCCTAAACAATTGCCTTAGTTACATGTTTTAATAGAACTGAGTGATTCCATTAAGCACTTTTCCTAACAGTTAATAATAAAAATCTGTACTCAAACATCCACTGATTTTATTCTTAATACATTCACCTTCTGGAATGTTTAAGTGAAAATCAGGAAAATGAATAAAGCAAGCTGCATCAGACGTACAGCAGGAAAGACGTTTTGTTTGAGGCAGTCATCTCTGACAGATCATGGTCCACTATGGTTTGACTCGTTGTCCTATCTTGTACATTAAGTTAGCCAAACACAACTTCTCCCTCTCCACTGAAAAGACCAACGAATGATGAAGAATATGAACTATCAAAGCTGTTATTCCACATTACACAGCATGGAGTTGCTGGCATCAACTTACACTACATTCAATGAAGTTATAGAAAGGCACAGGAGAGTGAATAGCTCAAACAGGCACTATGGTCTGCAACAGTGAAAGAAGGGTTTTGCTTCTTCCCACCTTCAATCCAATTAAGCAAACATGCAGTTACAGAATCAGATAGCATATAAAAGGCAACTTACTGTTAGGTTGTCTCTAAGCAACTGCATGATGAGAGTACTGTCTTTGTATGAGTCTTCGTTCAGTGTATCAAGTTCTGCAATAGCCTCATCAAACGCCTAGAATAATGAAAACATTTTCAGTCTTTCTATCAGTTGATTATTAAACAGACAGAAGCTAAACCTATTGGTAAAGGCAACTTGAAAACTAGAAAGCAACTTTAGATTTTAATGACCTGAATTGCTGCACTTGAAACAGAAGCATAATACAAGCTTGCTGTGTTGATGAAAATTGAAGGCATATTGTAAATACATCCTACTTACACCCTTTTAACCCCACTAACAATATGAGCCTGGAAATCAGATACATCAAATAGGGTCATTTCTTGCACAAACTCTAGGAAATATTATTATTTTAAGCATAAACTCTCTTCTACTGTCCCGGCAAGCATACAGAAGAAAATAAGTAACTTACTGTCTTTGCCAGTGTGCAGGCAAGCTCAGGGTTGTTGAGAATCTCATAATAAAATACAGAGAAGTTAAGAGCTAGACCCAAGCGAATTGGATGTGTTGGCTGCATCTCCTTCTTGCTGATATCAAATGCCTCCTGATAAGCTCCCTGTGAGTTTTCTATTGTTTCTGTTAAAAGAGTGATAAATATTAAGGTTTTTGTAGTTAGTTTGTTGGTATTTTTTTTAAAAAGAGGTACAACTATTTTAAGCACTCCATTAGCAGAAGCCTGAACAGTCCTCTATTTAAGGCGGCTCTTAGCAAAACACAGCACTTGCTTTAATCAAGGTAATGATTTTAAACCCATTTTAAGTACAGTTGCCATACTGAAAAAAAAAACAAAAAACCCACCAAAACTGAGAGCAAATTAAGCTATGACAGAGCAGAAATATTCAAGGGACAGATAAACACACAGAAATCAATAAATGCAACCATTCCAGGTGATTTTACCTCAAAGGCCCTTCATACTTAGGGCAAAAAAGAAAAATTGTGCCTTATTTTTCTACAGAGCTCCCGTTTCATCCCTTGCACAGGATGGACACACTCACTCTAGTCGCATGGCACAGGAAAGAAGGCTCTATATGGCCCTGCTTTTTCTGCTTGAGTAAGTCTGGAAGGCAAGTACTGCAAGCTCCTGAAAAACTGACAGCCTGCTTCCACAAACTGAGCAACACAAAAAAACCCCAAGGTTGTGCCCAAAATAACTGGAGGAAGCACCACTAAGAAAAAAGGCTACCAGGCCAGAGGGAGCACTACCCATAACTGTGTCCAGATTCAATTCCAACAGGCCACCAAAGGGTCAGCAGCCGCCCTGAACGTGCCTGCAGAATGGAAAGAGACCACAGGGGAAGAAAGGCCATTATCAAAATACGACTCCCTGAGGGAGCTAACACCATAATTGCACTAGTAAGTGTTGGAGAAAAGGCAGTTTGCTAACTAAAAATCTGTTAAATATTCAAGAGTCATACCACAGACTTGGGTTTTTCAGGAGTACTAATGGAGTATTAATTTGTTGAGAAAAAGAGGCAAAAGTACCTAGCAAATGCAGGAAATAAATTATCTTGCAAGCATATAACATAGAAGCTGAGAAAATAAACAGATGCTGAGAGGCAGCATCAGAAAAGCTTCCAGTGCAACTCCAAAAGTCTACGAGAGTCAAGCACAAAATGTATGCCCGAGGATACTCATAAGCTGTAACTTCCCAGCACACAACCAAGATCTGCTAATAAGGTTACCAATCGGTACAGTAATCACCCACATCAGCACAACTAGCCAAGATAAGTTGGTATTTCTCTGCTCAGACAAGCCCACAGATTTATAACTGTTACTGCAGAGAAAATATAGGCAGGGACAGGTTTTCTCTGCTGCACTTGGACCCGCTGTTGTCATTTGAATCAGGTGAAGGGTGAAGAATTTCTGAAAGTCATTCATCAATGCCAAGATTTTTACTCTTTTTTTTGTGTATTTTCATCTTTCAGCTTTACAATATGAGGGGACTAAAAAGCCTTTGTCTAAGTTACAATCAGCCCTGTCCTCTCACTTGGCCACAACACTGGTTTAAAGAAGCCTAACTTGACCAACTGTCAAGTTAGGTCTACCAGGCCTGACCCAAGGGGCAGCCACTGTGCTCTGCCTGCTCCAACACTCCATCTCCTTTCTGCATCACTCCAACACTAATTTTAGTTCAGTAGGTAGAAATGTGTCACTACTTTATATCACACCAAGAGTTTTCAACATCACAAGATTATCTGGGCAACTTGCAAGAGAGTTGTAATACTTAATTCAATACATTCTCTGAATAGAGAGTTAAAATCCTTCCCAGAAGAGCTTCCTGAAGTATTTACAACCACCTATGCACATGTTCTAACTTTTCTGAATGTTCTACATTCTCAGGATGCTTGGTATCAAGTGACAGTACCAGCTGTGAAATTTTCCATGTCTCTCCTGTTGGATCCAAAAGGGCAAACTAAAATTACAGGGACAGTATTATCCTCATAAGCATCAACCCTTCAGAGTACAGTTCACACTTGCTTAAATCGTGTACTAATTAATTGTGCTGTTTCTTTATAAACTGAAGTGACTACAACGAAGTCTGCTTCACGCTGCAATTGAACAATTCAAGCTTAAGGGATCAACAGGATTCGATCATGGAGTAAAATATGTTGCAGAGGTCTGTTTACTCTTCATTACCAACTTTATTTTAGCAAAGAAACACAAACAAACAACATTAAATACCTTAGCAAACCTTCATCAGAGTTGTCTTCCAGAAGCTCTGAATAAGCATCATGAAAAAAACCACTCAGAAATTTAGGGCAGATGACAGGAACATCAGCTAAAATTCCCTGGCATACCATGATTAAGGCCTATTCAGAATTTTACATTCTGTCTGTACGAACACTGGAGATTTCCTACTGAAAACATAGTTGTTCCCTCTCAGCTAACTCACATGAACTCAAGATACTCGCACATGTACTACATTTACCATTCCTTCACCCATGGCCCAAAACTGAAGTTCATTCAAGATCCAAAGACAGGGTACTTACGTTTTCTGTCATCACCACAGGCAACTTCAGCAAGGTATCGGAAATAGTCTCCCTTCATCTTCAGGTAGAATACCTTGCTCTCTGGATTAGTTGCATTAGCTATTAAATATTTGTCCAACAGCTCCTGAAAAAGCAACAATAAAAGAGACATTGACATATTAAATGCACCACTGCAATTAAGTTCCATTTATTTTTCTTCTCTCCAGAAAGTTGGCATGGACTCAAATATTTGCTACAGAGAAAAAGAGAGTTTTAAGGGCATTTTGGAGAGATACATGCTTACTTAAACTGTGTAGAGGCACAAAGCTAGAGACTGCATTAAGATCTTCAGTCAGACATCCTATCAGTCTGCAGAAAAAGTAACAACAAAAGGTTTACTGGCATACAGTTTCAGGACCAAGTTTAGTTTCAGGCAGGCAAAAAAAACATTGTTCAAATGAGTAAGCTTTTACTGGAAAAATGAAACACTATGAAGAAAGTAACAAAGCTATTTATAAATAAGAACTTATTCCCACTTCACAGGAAAAAAAACACCTCTACTATTTTTGTATAAACTGTGTCCATTTGACTTGTGATAAGGAATCTCCAGGCCCATCTCCACCAGAGAGCCAAGGACTAAGGCTGTCTAGCTGGCAGCCAGCTCCCCTTGCTCACAGCCCTCCCACCCCTAACTAGAAGAATGGGGAAAGCTTTGCAATCCTCCAGCAATAGAACAAGAGGCTGTGAGGCCTCCTGGTCCTTCCAAGACACAGGTGAAGGCAAAGGAGAGAGGAGATACAGTATTTTCTTTCCTCCAGCAAAGGGAGCACCCTTGAGAGAACTGGCAAGGAGGAAAGCAGCTTCTGCCTGACCTCCTGGTCCCTGAGCCCTGGAAACTTTGCCCAACTAATTGCCACAATCCACCTGTGTTCTCTGGAGCTGACAGAAGACACGAATCAACTCCAATAGACTCAAGGAAATCCCACAATACTCAGAGCAACTTTATACTAAGAATTTAAGTGATAAAGATCTACATTCAGCTACCTGGAAAATATCAGGTCATTAAAGCAGCAGAAAGTTTCCACAAAGCTTGCAAACTGTGGCTAGTTAAGGAAGACTTTTGTTTCAGGAACAAATATCCAAATTCATGAGGCAACTACAAAGAAAATGTTTAAGGAACTGTAACCTTTCAGAGGGAAAACTCTTAGCATTTTAATTAGAAACTGTAGCACTACAATCAAACCGAGCTAATTTTAAACACAACCCTACCAGCTATGCATACCACCATCCCATTATTACTTCCTTTAATAATCAACAGTAGCAGAGCAACGCGGCTGACAGCATTTACTCATTCCAAGTCCATTTGAGATGTTGGCAATGATTTCAACACTTGTAGTAAGGTACTTCCACCAAATGGAGTAAAAAAAAGCAGTTTTGCATCCACAACGTGTGCCTTCCATGGATGTAATACTGCATATAGTATCATCAGAGATCCTCCTTCCAAGGCTTTAAGGAAGAGTAGAGTTACAAGTGCTGTTACCACCCTAAAGAAAACAGCGGGAGAGTAAGGGGATACTGAGCCTGACAGATCCTTCCACTTACCAAACCAGAAACAGACATTTTTAGGATTTTCTGTGAGGCCAGAAAACCACTGCCAAAGACTAGACACCAACTAGTATGGCACAGGGATAGTGGGTAATTTGTGTAACGTTTGAGCACAGCGAGGTACACAAGGGCTTGAGCGAGCGCATGGCATGGTACACCTCCCCCGTGTTATGGAAAAGGCTGCAGAACCTTCCGTGTGTTTCAAAACAAGAGTAGGCAGGTGGGTAATACAACTCCATTAATACTGTGATTTTGCATGAGTCATTCCATATTTGAATGAGTTCTTCCCACCCTATAGGTTTCTGCGATGGGAAAAACTCCACGTTTTGGCTTGATGTCTTCCTGATATTTCCCTCCTACGACAGATGTTGACACCAGCCATAAAGGCACAAACCAGTTTCAAAGTCTCAGAGATGACAATGCAGTAACCTCAACTTTAACACAGCAGTTTGATTTTACAAGAGACTACCCAGAATGATGAATGTCAACATGTAGAACACCTACGTTTACAGAGGTTCCTTAAATCAGTCGCAAGCAAAGAGTAACTAGCAGCTGCTAAAGGCCACCCTAAGATTGGGACTGCATTAAGCAGCAGAGATGTGATTTATCTAGACTAGATGCCAAAACTATGGCACAGCCTAAGGAGCACTGACCAGACAACTAAGAAAAATCTGTTGTATGAGATTTTAAATGAGAAAAAAAAGAAATAAATCAAAGATGCAGTTTTGTCAAGCACTGAAATAAAACTTTTCAAGATGTTACAACTACACCAACAAGGGAAGAAATGTTCTTTTATGCCTTCCAAGACAAAAAGACTTATTATAAACTTAACATTAGTAATATTTTTTTCTATACCATGACAAAACTCTGAGTTTGGAGGTCAGCTCTAGCAGTAGAGCACCATGTGTAATTGATGTGGCTTGGTTGTGACTTAAAAAGACTTAAAAGTACCCTGGTATCTCGTATATGTTAAATAGTGTACAGGAGAGCTTTAGCATGTCTAAGCTGAGCCTCCAACCTATATCCCCTACAGCACTAATGCCTACACGTGGTGACGAGAGACGTGTGGCCTCTGCCAGACAGGGTGGAACATCTTCCTCCTGGACTTTATATATCCGGTTTTGGTTGTAATAGCCTTCGGTGGAACAAGATCTCATTTATGAATCACTTAGAACAGAATACAAACAGTCCTTGAGTAAAGCTAATTATTTATCTATCCAGATGTTATGTTTCAAATCAATAATATATTTGGTACACTCAATGAGCCATTCATCTCAGGACATCATCGTTTCTTGGAAGGCATCTCACCCTCCCTCTAACAGATGAAATGTTGGTGGGGCACTGAAAGCAGGCAGCACAATACACCACACAATTTACTTTACACTTATGAGTCAGTAATAGCCAGGAAAACTCAATATTTCCTACATCTGTTCTCTGCCTTTCCCCACTTGGGCTTTTCTACCTTTCTATTACCCAGCAATCACCCAGGAATCCTCATCTGAAACACCAGTTGATAGTAAGTGAAATGAACATAGTCTGAGCAATGAAGCAGTCCTCAGCCAACCTCAGAACATAGGATGACACATTTTTCCTAAAGAGTGACAGGCACTGCCACAGGTGTTAATCTGTGATGAAGTCTGTCAAGACAGCAGACTGCCATCCACATTCACATGGGAAACATGCCTGTTGATGGGGTTTTTTTTGGTCAGGGAAAGTTATGTACCAAAATAGAGGTCTCACCGTCATTAAGAGCCACAACTGCTCTCAGCATCTTCTAACCCAAGAGCTGAACAACCAGCAAGGACGTGCCCTCTCTCCATAGAGGCACAGGCTGTCTGAGCCGCTGTCCCTGTGGCAGGCTCGCGTAGAATCATGAGCAGTATGAAGATGCAGTAATCGGAACTCTGCCCTCAGGTCAGGCCCTTCGTGCCTGGTGGGACTGCATCAGGACAGGTTTGTGCTGTGACAATTTGGGGTTGGTATCCGTTACTTCCCTCACACTGACACATGACTCTCAAGTGGGCTGCTGGTCCTCCTGTGGTGTGACAGGATTTCCCACCCCTCTTCTCCTCAATGTTGCTCACTCATCTCAATCTATCTCTACTTTCACAGTGTGTTGAGACGCTCTTGCTGTCCTAACAACATCATGTTCTCATATATGATTTTTCCCCCCTCCTACTGAAGGCAGGGTTATTTATCTATTAAAGAGATGCCAGCAACAAAGGGCTACCGGTCCCTGGAACAGACTGGCATCTGCCTGCAGAAGCCCTGGGGAGCAGGCTAAGAGCCTTCTAGGAGCCACTTCTCCCCACCCTTTAAAGTTGACTTTTTTTTCTATTTCTACTCTCTATTGGCAGATTTAATTCTTCATGTGGCAAGAAAAAGCTATATTTCAATTGTTTTTTTCAATCCTTCTCCAGTTATACTTTTGTTCTTCCCAGAGTAAGTGTCCTTTTCTTAGTCTCTTTTCCTCTCTGTTTAAGCAGGAACAAGGGTTGAACTTGTGGCTGCAGTATCAGGCCATGCAATTAACCTCAGACAGAAATACTAAGTTTAATTCATCTGCTCTCCTCACTTCCCCATTATTTCAGCTTCATGAAAAGCAAGGCCTGAAGGAATATGCTAGCTCTGTCTACTTGAAGTGCCCAACAAAGAAGCTCCCTGAAGACACAGCTCCTTCACAATTTTTTTGTTGTATGTGCATCTAGCCAGCCTTCCCTTACATACAAGATACACACATCCCCTGCAATTCATGTAGCAGCCCCATTCCATGTATGTGTCCTGTGATCTGTTTTCTGGACAACCCCTTTTTTTTAAAAGCTGGCATCAAACAGAAAGTCCCACCAACTTCCCTCTATCTAAACCTATCTAAAGTATTTAAAAGGAAAGTCTGATGGACACCATGTTAAAACCAGTGTGTACTAAATACTTTCTGTACAACTGAACTAAGCTGTAGGTTTGAGTGACAGAAAAATACCACCATTCTCTGACCTGTGCTGTTCTCTCTTCCTACATATGCAGTTACAAAGAATCTTCACAGCAAGATGAATAAAAAAAAAAAAAATTTTGATTCCCAAACTGACTTTTGGGATGTCTTCAGCACTTGTGTCATTTAGAGCTGGACTTCAATAAAGAAAAGTAAATACATAAGTCTCTGCATGTATTCCAAAGCCATTAGCTAACAAATACAGTCTTCACACTTACCTGTTCAATATCAAGGACCAAACATTAACCAGGTCAGCTCCAGAGATTATCTACTGATCACAAGTAGTTTAAGGTCAATTTTCAAAGCAAGCTAAAGATATCATGTGCTTAAGTAGAGACAGAAGTAACTCAAAACGTGTACAGTGCCACCATCACTCAGATGTCAACACCTATGACATGTTTGGGTCGCATCACCAGCATTAAGTTATGCTATTAAAAGCCTGATCTACATTACTATTTGCATTTCGCACTGGCTTAGTATAAGAAGAAATACTTAGTATTTATATTTATATATATTCTTATTTATAAGAAATACTTAGTATTTCTTGCTCCACCAGAAAGCCAAAAAGTCTACGTGAAAGTAACCATCACAAGCAGCAATGCTCTCCAGAAGTTTGCCCCCATGAATGCAAACTGGTTAAGTTGTTGCATGATCTTCAGCAAGGGATGTGTCAATGTTCAGAATTGCTGGTATAGAGTTTTGTGAATAAAGTCTATATAAATTTGTTTTTTCAAGTCAAACTGTTTCAGCAATATTTTTGAGCCTAAAGCCCATATATCTTACTGCAAGTTGTTTAAAACACCTTATTCCAACAGTATCTTTATCTTTAGGGCATTTTAAGCACTATTCTTTAAGCCCAAATGTAACAGTTTGTGCAAAGTAATTTGTATTTTCAAGTGTTAGTAATTTACAATGAAGTCCTCTGCTGGGCTTTAACTCACATCACACAAAAAGCATCTAGAGAAAATACAGTAGTATTATTCTTATATTTAAAAAGAGTAAACTAATCAATGTCAGTGCATAGAATATAAAACCTTTTTATATTCCTCCTCCCCCGATGATGGAAAAAGTTCAATGTTAAAAAAATAAGGGACCAGCTTGAACTTGAAATCAACTGCTCATCAGCTCACTGCTGTCCAAGTGAGACCTGTCAGCGGAGGAGGTGCTACCACACCACAGTGCACTGATTTTCACAGGTCTAATAGAGACTAGATTGATTTCTATTGCCATTTCCTAATTGTTCCTTCCCTTCCTGGGCTGACATTATATGTTCTCTATTTGAGCTTTAAAGTGCTTTTGGGTTTTTTACAGTTGTTTGGTGTGGAGTTTTTTTTTAAGGAGTAATGAAACTATCCACCAGAACAGATATTACATGTATGACAGTAAGTTAATGTTGTACTTGCCTATAACAGCAGACACTTACTGACTAAACCTCACAGAACCAAACTGTCACATGTAAGTGAAGAAATTGTTTCGAAATGAATCTCTTTTGAGACAAAGTTCCTTAAAAAGAATGCAGAGTGCATGCCGATACCTCCTTTTTTTTTTAAGCAAGACAATTCACCACCCTAAACACAGATTCAACGTCACAGTCCCATCTAGAAGATGAGCAGCCTGCATCCAACAGGCACACTATGCGAAGTGTGTGACACTACCTAAATTCATCCAGGGTTGCAGTATTCAAACTACTTGGAAAAATTCTTCAGTCTCAGGTATTTCTGAAGGTCCACCCAGCTCCAATACGAGAAAAAGCTCCTACAAGTAGCATGCAGGGAAATGGTTTCCATCCTAACTGCAGTCAAGAAGCTACAAAGTTGGTGATGCAGCTCAGACCAATAGATTCCCTTAACATAAGATTGCTGTGTGAATTTAAACACACTAAATGTTCCCAAGCATGTGACAGCAGATGATCGGCGTAGGCTCAGACCTTACAATAAGGCTTCTACTCACAAACAACTGCCAGTTTGAATTGTCTAGTAAATTGGTATGAAGACTTCTCGACTCTTTCAAGTATAATCAGTCATTCCAAAGTCCACAGTATGACTCATTGCAACCTAGGTGTGTTTTAGCATTCAGCAGTTGTTTTCTTGACAGGAAAGGGAGAGTCCCTCACTGAAACAGCAAGATCACTTTACTTTCGAAAGTGTAATTAGGTAGAAGCAAGTTCTTCATACTTCTGGATTCAAGCTCCACACATCAAGTCCTTTTGGGAGAACATGAAATAGCTTTCATACAGGCCTCTTAAGACCATTAGTATTTCAGTTTATATAATGGGGAAAATACACGTATGCCTTTCCAGTAATGGCATGGCCTTAAGATGACCTGACAAAGCACTGTCAAAAGTGGAGACAAATGTACCTGGCATGGAAACTGAGAGGGTGATCTAATTCATCTTTTCCATTGGATTCTGAGCCTTTTGTCTACATAGTTTTAAAAACTGGCAGTCAATATTTAGGACTGGCCTCAGACGGAAATATCTGGAATCCCACTTAACACACGCATTGGAAGCCTGAGCTGCGGCATGTCGGTCCACACTATTCCCACCTGGGGTTGAGATTAATTTCATCTAGAATTTACATTCTCTGCTCATATTTCACCTAAAACAAGAGGTTCTGTGCTCCCCAAAGAACTATGTAAGCCAGAACTAGAAGCGTGTAGAAATGCAAGTTCTCCTTCCCGTAGGTTTTAACCAGACAAACCCAGTAATCTAGTGAAAGTCAAAGAACTACTCCAGTTTTTATGGAAGAGCCTGAAATTTTCCACTTTCCTCCTGCCAAATATAGAAAAGAATCTTCAAAAGAAATTTAATTCCTTTTTTCAGTAATTATAAATTTGTGCTGAAGTAACGGCCGTACAACACAGTCAAAAGGCTTTTTGGGAAAATTTTCTTGGTATCAGACAGATTTATGTCTAATTGATTTTAACATTCTTCCATTATTGCATTTTCCATATTTCTAATTCCTCAAAATATTTCAAGTGTTATTTTCCTCTTAGTAAACATGCACAACTGACATTAAATTCTTCCCTTTAGAATCTTGAGCAGCTAAGAGTTTCTTCCAGCATCTCCTTCATTTGCAATCTTCCATAATATGATAGAATTGAACAAAAAAAGTCTAAATTTGCTTTTAAAAATACTTCTGTGCTCTGGAGCTACAGAAGCCCTGCAGGTACAGTTAAATGATTGACCGAGATATATCCAGACTAATCATACTCAAAATTAGCTGCATGAAGGAGTTATATGGGTTTAAGGTATGCTTCCCTCGTGCAAATAACTGATTTTTAAAGCCAGCCTTTCGTAATAATAAATAAGCCCTGGAGGCCCTAAAAGTTTTACTTGCTTCTATTCTCCTCCCTGTTTGGGAGCCCTAGATCAGAGGCTTGCTATCACTGACATGCAGAAAGATAATGGAACAAAATGCACTTTCCCATTGCTTAGTGCAGCTGGAAGAGCCCTTTGCACCATCCGGCTTGACCTTGAAGGAAACCCATTCACTCTATTAGGAATGGGACAGTAATTTGTTATTCCTCCAATGAGACAATCTACAACAATGAAGTCTAACCTTTAAGTCACTAAAAATAGAAGGCCACATTTCAGATAACCTCATTATAGCAACCTCTCCCAGAAAGGGAACCCTGGCTTACTAAGGTCCTGCTACCTATTTCCATTTAAAACAATTTCTGCTTACAAAAACTTTGCAAAATGTGTTCAACTTTAGAACAGAACTTCCTGAAGAAGCTTTATCCAGGAAGTATGAGGCTGTCAGTCTGACAACAAATTTTCTAAATGCACTACATACACTCTTATCAGAGCAGATGGAAAGGTTTCCGTTTCTAGAGTCTAACATGACTCCTTCAGAATCACAGAATCATTACAGTTGGAAAAGACCATTAAGATCATCAAATCCAATCACTTAGGTCACACTGCCAGGCCCATCACTAAACTAAATCATATCCCTCAGCACCTTATCCATACATTTTTTTTAATATCTAGGGATGGTGACTCCACCACCTCCCTGGGCAGCCTGTTCGATGCTTAATAACTCTCTCAGTGAAAAATTCTTCCTAATGTCCCATCTAAACCTGTCCTGGAGCAACCTGAACACATTTCCTTCCATCTTATCATTTGTTACTGGAGCAAAGAGACTGACCCTCACCTCAATACAACCTCCTTTCAGTAGTTGTAGAGAGTGATCATGTCTCTTCTTCTCTAGCATAAACATCCCCAGCTCCCTCAGCTGCTACTCATAAGATTCTAGACCCTACACTAGCTCCGTTGCTCATCTCTGGACACACTCCAGCACCTCAGTGTCCTTCTTGTAGTGAGGAGCCCACAATTGGACACAGTATTTGAGGTGTGGTTTCGCCAGCACCGAGTATAGGGCGACAAACATTTCCTTGTCCCTACTGGCTACACTATTTCTGATACAGGCCAGGCTGCCGTTGGCCTTCTTGGCCACCTGTGCACACTGCTGGCTCATGTTCAGCCGGCTGTCAATTAACATTTCCAGGTCTTTTTCTGCAGGACAGCTTTCCAGCCACACACTCCCAAGCCCGTAGCACTGCATGGGGTTGTTGTGGCCCAAGTGCGGGACTTGGCATTTGGCCTAGGTCTTTATAGCTGACGTTCCAGTGGATGAGCAGAACAAGCAGATGTGAAATTAGGCATTTTTTAATTTTTTTTTAGTGCCTTCTATGTGTAAATGTCGAGCTTACGTGAATTGTTATGCTGATGTAGAGAATGAATTAACAAATCACAAGCTTACAGGTCAGCTGTATGCTCAGCTGGAGCAGTCTGATGTTGGTTCTGGCAGCCTGAGAAGCAGAATTGATGAGGAGGAGCCTGTAAAGAGCAGGCCAGTGAACTCCATATATTGTGTAAGTGTCACAAATATGGTGATCAAGAACAGCCTTACTCACCTTACTTACTGATAAAAATTATGGTCAAGTAACAGAAATACGTAAACACAATAAGCAAGTAACATCTGAGGGCACTAGGCTCACGATTCTCAAAGATCAAGAACACAAAAAAGGGGCAAGGTCTACACAAACAAGACGACATCGAGTAAGTAAGCATATACTTTCACTTACCAAACTTATAAAGAAATTATATCTATGTACATTTATCAGTCTCCCCCCGCCCCCATTTTCCCCACTTCTTTCCTCCAAACGTCTGAAAACAGAGTACTAAGCTTCTGTGCCCATACAGAAATTGGTATGATCTGCTTTGTAGCTTTAAGAAAGCGCTAAATATTACTTTAGCCAAAAGCCCAAATATTACTTCATTACGAAGTCAACCATTAGCAACCTTCGAGCTTGAGTATGTTCTTTCCACATAAAGTTTTCATCTATCTCATAGACATCCTTCAACACATTACTTCAAAGAAGCATCTATCATATTAGCATACAAGGCAGTATGAACACCTATGAAGCAACTGTCTAGCACATAAGCAAGACAGTGATTTATAAAATCTGTTTAAAGCTTCACTGCATTAGAATTTGTGTCTTTGTTGTCTAGCTCTACCCCGTGAGCACATCTACTTTCTCTACCAAACCAGGAAAAGTTCATTCCTGGAAGACACACTGACTGAGGTAAAACAAAAAAACCCCTTCAAAGCCTTGACTACAACCAGGCTAGTTACTCTATAGCTTAATCTCATTAAAACATGGATTTGACACTGCAGATAGGGGTAGCCAGAACCTTGTCTTATCTCAACAGCTGGTCAGCATCATCAGTACTAAGACTTCCTATTTTCAATTACTCCACATCCTGCTTCTCACATGGTGTTAGCATTCAGGACAGGCCTTCCAAAGCTGTTGGGAGCTAAAACTTTGCAGAAATGTAATTCTCTTGTGGTCACTTCTTAAACTTTTTAAAACAGACAAGCCCATTGGTCTTCAGGTTTTCCTACTTTCAATAAATGCAAGTTAACCCTATTGTCAGCTTCACCTCAAGAAGGAGATATGCCTGCAAACCACCCATGTAAACTACCCACAGTAGCTCCTGATAAAGGAAATGTTACCGCATGCACAAATAACATACTGCAGCAACATTTTGGAACCTCAGACAGAATAGGATGCTGCCGTTTAGCTTGTATCCTTTACCAGCTCACTTGTATGTTTTAGAAACTGAGTATCCAGTTTCAGGGTGGCAGCAAGCAATGACTGCATGGGATGGAGGCCTCAGCTATCATCAGAATTTCTTCAGCTACTTTGAACCTCAGTGCTTCCCAGGTTTTGCTTCTGCAAATGTCAGTCCCTTCTTATAATAAGTTTTCCTTGCATAAAAGCATAGTACTCCACCAGCAGATTCTAACAAAGGGCAAAAACTAAGGTAAGAGAAAGTACAACTATCAGTAAGTCCAGTTCAGAGCACAAATTTAAGTTTCAAGCATACTAAGCTCGAAGATTCATGGATTAAGTTCCACAATTCTTACCCCAAAGGTGTCAACATTTGCTAAAAGTTGTGCTACAAACTGAAAGGAGAATCTTTCCATATGTAACCTTTCATGATATGCCTCCCCACATATCACCTTTCATCAAAAGGATAAATGAATGTTTTTTATTTGGAGTAGCAGTTAACATTCATTGTGTTCACTCCACAATTTTGGAATTGCCAGGAAGTAACCCTCGCAATACAAAAGCCTGGCTTAGGGTCATGAAGTAGCTAGTCCATTCAGTCGGTTACTTGAAAATGATGAGTCAATAGCATTAGCTTTAATTTATACATAGTAAAAAAAGCATGATACTTGAAACACTGTCCCAACTACTACCAGGACAACTAAATCAAGTCAAAAAGTAGTATTACGTAATTAGTACACCCAGTTTTCAGAATAAATCAAGTCAAAAAGTAGTATTACGTAATTAGTACACCCAGTTTTCAGAATAAAACTGCATCCTACATAGCTCCTGATCAAAAAGGACCGTCAAAAGTGGTAGCTCCGTCAAAAGACGGTACTACCATTTTTTCGGATGCCGAAGTTTCACCTCTCCAACACTACATGTTTATGTATAAACTCTGTCCATTCCCTGAAAATAGGAAATGAGAGAAAAGGGATTCACAAGACATGAAACTATTGAATTGTTTGTATAGCAGCATCAAGCTGATACTTATTGAATCTGCCAAACTTCTGCAGGTATAATAAAAATGAAGATTTCTTTCCAGAGGCCAAAAGTAACAGTAGGGAAAAAACAAGGCTATAGTCAAAGCCCATTCATCATGCAACATCAGGCATTTTAGCTGACACAAGGAATAGCTACTGCATTTTCAACCAAGCTACAAACTTGCACTGTTGAGAAAAATTTCTTTGAAGGTTACCTTCTGGTAAGGGGGTTTCTGTTTTGTTTATTTTAATGTGATTAACTTTAGAACTAAAGCTACAAAACCGATAAAAATCAGAAGTGGACACAGATTTTTACTCTTGGTTTTATTAGCATTTATTGTTTCTTAATTATGTGAAGAAGTAGTAACAACAGTGCAACCTTGAGTGGGGAAGTAAGGAAGGAAGGAAGGAAAGGGGAGTTGGCAAGAGCAGTACACTAATACACGCTTTCAACAATTAATACTGCAATCTTACACAAGATCAAACATTTACAAGCATCCTCTCAACCTTAAGACAGTAAAAATTGAAATAAGATGCACTTAACAGCTCAAGACCGTTTCACTGCAAGCACTGCCACTGGGTATAGAAAAGAATCAACACCACAAGTAATGGAACTGTTGGTTCATTTTAAAATTCTCACCAAGCCCTTGGTCTTTTCTAGAAAAACTGGTGAACGCAGGCCTGACACATTGCAATGGATGAGGACATTGTAAAAATAGACTATTTGCTGCAAGTGAAAAGCCTCATATCTGTAACTTTTCTATAAAAAATCCTGAGTTGTTTCCACACCCTAATGATTTTAGCCATTGCATCTTCTTCTTGAACTGTGGGCAAACAGTTATCAAATCTCTGTTGTCCTGTGAAGAGCTCAAACAACATCAGGACCTCGAAATTGAACAAACTAAGTTGTGGTTTTCAATACACATCAAAGATCTCATAAAATTTTAAGTGGAGAGTAAGTTACTCCCAGGAAACAGTCGGGGTCTTGCCTCCTTTACAGCAGTTCTCCCTAAAGAATGAAGAACCTTGACCGCAACATTATTGCTACGCAAAAGGACTGAGGCTGTCTTAAGACACAGCAGTTGGATCTGCTCCTCCAGAGGAGGTTCCATTCAAAAGTTAATTTTTTTGAAAGCTTAATGTCACTGAACAACAGAGTGCATAAACAACAAAGCCAGACTCTTATGTTGTACATTCCATCTTCAAAGTTTCACATGTTACTTAACTAATTATGTGCAAGTGGCCGCTACATCCATCACTTTCACACTATCTACTATCCCAGTCTCTGAGCATATAAAGAAACATGAACTTTGTGCTCCGAAAGTGTTATAAACAAGTTTCAAGAACAGTTTTGACTATGATTCATAAGGGATAATCCAACACTACCAAAGAATTAGTCAAACAATACAGGGACTTCAACCAAAATCTCCTAGAATACTTTTCAAACAAAACATTTGTGCAAGTTGTTTGACAAAGTCATATAATTTCTTCATTAAAGTGTCACTCTCATCTGAAAGACCAGTCATAAAATTCACAGTCATAAAGGGTTCAGATCACATCTATTCCAACTGCAAGACAGGCACAGAACTGTCTTTACTGCTTGGCATAAGGTAGAGTATTTAGAGTATCTTGCTGTGACCACTGATGGTGGTTGTTCATTAACTAATTATTTAAAGTTCTCATTTTTATTTATGTGTCTATCTATATATAGACAGCTCAATGCAATTTTGCATGTTTGTATTCTAGTGGTGACTAAATTTTATTTCCTTATCCACCATGCCCTAAAACAATGCCTTACCTAACTGGCTTGAGGCATTCTTACAGGAAAAAAAAAAAAAAGTAACTGCAGATTCAGTGTCGCTGCCTTTTTAATGAAAAATTAGCAGTATTTTGTAATGCAAGCCCAAGTATTTCTAAATTAAGGTTTCTGCAACAGCAGATATAGCTCACGTTGAAAAGCTGGGCCATACCACTAATAAAAAAAAAGAAGCCTTTTGAAAAAACTGTTAGTAGTATGACTAACAGCAGCCACACCACACCCAACACATCCACCCTGCTAAGCCCAAATACTCCTTTCCACACTACTTGCCAGCAGTTGTCTCAATTTAGCCGCCTTCCTAGAATTATAAAAGCATCTCTGAGATTCAACTTAAGAGATCTTAAAGGTAAAAGCAGTTACTATACTATTAGGAAAGAAGAAATTCTCATTCGAAGGAGGAGTCAAAACCCACTTTCTGGTTCAACTTTAGGAAATTGGTCCCTTATAGTGCCTGCACGTTGTGGGTTCCAACCCCTCGGATGCTGACTCATAGATCACAGGAGTGGTAGATGGAGGAGGAGATGCAGAACAGAACCAAACTTCACGTGACCCTCAAAGAAAGAGTAAAAATCAGAAGACTTGCAGGAGATAGCTGATGTCTCCTCCTACCAAAGGAGGCTGCATCTTTGTCAGCAAGGGCAGGAAGAGGAAAGACACCCACAGGTGTAGGTTTCTGTCTTCACTATGAGAAGGGAAGGAGAGAGTTGTCAACCAAGCTGTGGCTGAGAACAGAGAAAGACTAGAACGCAGGGAAAAGCTCAGCTAGCACAGGGAGAAGCTTGCTTCCCCTCCACCAGAGGTCTGTGGAAGCACGGCTACCAGGCTACCTGCTGGCATTCATTGGATGTGACTGGAATAGCTTCAGTACAGACGCTGCATGAGATGGCTCTGCTCTCTTAATCAGACACTCCATCTCCTTATAGAAACACAAGCTTCTAGTCAAGACGGCACCACAACCAGCAGGAGATTTCATGAGTAACCTCCTCTTAGCAACTAGATTTGGTGGAGGGACAGAGGGAGATAAAGAAGTCTGAAGAGTGAGTTTTATGTTAAGGTTCCAAGTAGTTAATTCTGAAGTGGAGCGCTGAGCAGAAAAGATTGAAAGGAGTGACAAGAGCACAGATGCTGGCACCCTGTCATGCAGGTTCTAGTGAAACTCTTGGCACAGGAACTAGGCGTCAGCACCCTACACACGTCAAATCACTTTCACAAAGGCAAAACTTCTACAACTTTTTTTACAGCTATAACTGTACAAAGAGCTTCATGGCCTCTAAAATGTGTTAAGGAATTAACTGACTTGTTAAGCTAATAAATTCCTAAATGACTTTAAACAAAGGTAATTCATTTTGACCGATTTAGGAAAAAAACACCTAGGTGGCAGCATGCAAGGAAGCACATAGGTATTTTCAGCACAGTCCAAAGAAGCGCTCCCTTGTATCTGAGCCAGAACACTTAATCAAGAAACAAATTCAGTTACTTCCAAACCAGTCAGCTTTAAATTCAGGTCACCTAAACCAATCTAGGATACATTTACCTCAAGATTGTTCATTTCCTTACAGACTTGCTTCTTCCTGTTCTCACATTAGCAATGCTAGACACCAAAAAAACCCCTTCACACTTAAGAAAGAGCAGCAAACCAAACACTGAAGGTTATCTGCCACACAACTACTATTGCATCACACACATGCGGCTTCCTGCAGCCACAACTCCTGGTCACACAGGACAGGATCCAGCAGCTTTCACACTGCTGACACGCATCGCTTCAGCTCCCACTACAGTGCAGCACAGCTCCGCTATCGATAGCATCTGGAATTCTGCTGCTCGTACAGAAATGCGTTCCCGGGCTTTGATGCATGCTTGCAGTGTCATGCCAGTCTTCACATCTTAGTTTTATATCGTTCTATAATTACTGCAAATTCATCTTAAAGATTCCCCCTAGAAGTCAGCCCGAATCTGACAAGGCCAAATTCTACATGACTTTGTTTCCTTCCTTCAATGTACATGGTCTGACTTTACAAAATCATATTTTACATTAAAAAAAAATAAAAATCTTCAAAACATCTCTTAAAAGACCCCTTGAGGACATTTTTCAGTAGAACAAAATGCACACTCAGTTACTTTAAACGCTTTTACCAAGTTATTAGCTCTGATCTGAAGAAATAAAGGGGGTTTTCTGACTTTGTTTTCAGCTTATCTTATGGATAGATAAACTTACTAACCACAGCACAAACAGGCACAAGGCAAAAATCTCTGCATCTCTGCCCAATACTGCACACAGATTACTCCACCCAAAAACATACACTCAATTTTGAGCATATTTGAAGTATCTTACATACCTCTACACACATGGCACCCATACCATAGTGCAAGTCATCTTCCTTCTCGTAGTAACCCACATAAGGGTTGCAGAAGTTACTGCACTGACTTCCCCTATCCCAGCATAATACTCTGCACGATATCCCTCAGTCGAGTTCCCAGTCTTATCTCCCAGTGTAGTAACACACATAAACACTGTATTTATAGAAGAAAAAAGAAAGGCGCCACTCACCAGCACAGTGGTGCAGATGGACCTGAGCTCAGACTCCACCTTCTCCCGATAGTCCTTGATAAGCTGCATCTTCTTGTCGCTGGTGTCTGTCTTCTGCTCAATGCTAGAGATGACCCTCCAGGCAGAGCGCCGCCCCCCCACCACGTTCTTGTAGGCCACTGAGAGCAGGTTGCGCTCCTCGTTGGACAGCTCTGCGCCTTGCTCAGTTACTGCCTTCATGCAGGTGGCCATGTCATCGTAGCGCTCAGCTTGCTCAGCCAGCTTGGCTTTCTGGATCAACTCGGTCTTATCCATGGTGGCTGGCACTGGGGCAAGAGCAGCGTAGTAGCAAAAGGAGGAGAAGCCGGGGACGTCACACTACTGATGTGAGAACGCACCTCAAAACCTGCCAGAAAGAAGACAGAAACTTGTGATGTTAGGATGAAATGCTACAGAACACCATCTTAGGCCACATCTCATGACCCACCAAAAACCACGGTGAGCCTCACCTCCCCTTCCCCATCCCCAGGTGCTTGTCGTGGAGACGTGCTGCAGCATCCTGCCATTCCACAAAGGACTGAGAGGAGAGGAACTCCTCTCGAGGGCACATCCCTAGGGAAACCACGGCCTAGAAACCCAACTGGGGAAGGCACGTGCAGTGCTAGCCAAGGGATGACAGCATGAAGACCGAGGGCTGGAAATAGCTATTTTTTCCATCAGAATGGACTTCTTGTCCTAACCCTGCTTTTCTTCCTTGGCTTACGTGAACATATGAATATGCTTTCTAACAGAGATCCGGGAAAGGATACCTAGGCATCACCTTGCCCAAAGCCCTTCCTCTGCGTGCCACAAGCCCCGCGGGGGGCGGGGGGGAAAGAGACGAAGAAAGGCAGATGACAAAACCGAGACGAGCGAGAGAAGAAAAATTAACCAAAGAAGCGAGTAGAGCTGTCCCCTGGGGAGGCAAAGAAGGGGTTAAACTGCGGCGGGCGGGCAGCGCGGGCCGGGGGGCTCGGAGCGGCCGGGCCGGGCC
>WBNH01006182.1:0-36723 GCA_013401255.1 Urocolius indicus | reverse complement strand
CGGCGCCCGCACCCGCCGCCGGGCCCCGCCGCGCCGCGCTCACCTGAGTCCGCTGCGCTGTGCCGGGCCGGGCCGCGGGCGCCACCCGATCGGCTGCCTCGCTCGGGGCTGTGGCGGAGAGAAAGAGCCGCTCCCGTCTCCGCTGAGAGCCGGCGCTAAAGGGCGTTGGCGCGGGCAAGCCTACCCGCTGCTCGGCCCGCGCCCACGCGGCCAATCGCGGCCTGGCCTGCGCGTTAGGCCCCGCCCCGCCGCGCCCCGACAGCCAATCCGAGCGGAGCGCGCCGCCGCGGGGGCGAGCGCGGGCCGGGCACGAGCTCGGTTGGCCCGTGGGCTGCGGCTGGGGCCACGGGGTTTCCTCCAATTAGATCCAGGGTGAGATGACGTCACTGTCGCCATGGNCCCTCGGGCGGCGGGAGCGGGGCAGCGGGCTCGGCGCGGGGCTGGCTCGGGCGGGGCGGGCCCGCAGCGGGAGCGGGAATGGGCCCCGGCCGCCGGTGTGGTGGGACAAAGTCCGCGTTCCGCAGCTGGGGCATGAGCGGGGGCTCGGCGCGGCCGGTCGCCCTTCCGCGGCGCTGGTGGCGGGGGGAGACTCGTAGAGCTCCGCTGCCGCCGCGTCGTTGTTGCCGGTGCCCGGTTCTCAAACCCCGCGCAGGAGGAGGCAAGAAGCTTTCACGTCAGCTGCGATCAGTAGATGCACTTATTCCTGCCCTTGCTTTCACCTTAATTTTCAGGAGGTCAGAGATGTGATGGGCACGGACTGGAATTTTAGGTCCGTGCTGTTAGATGAATAAAACGTTAGCAGCCTGTGAACGGATAAACACGGAGGCACCTGTGTATGTATGTACGTGGCACCTAATACTGTGTATGTGTGTGCAAGGCAGCGGCCGGATAGATGGGTGACTGCGCTCGCACTGCCCGAGCCGCAGGGGATGTGATAAGGACACGGTGGGTTTGTGCTGTTTGTCTCGGCGTTCAGGATACAAAAACCAAAAGAGTGCATCAAATGTGTCTGGTCTGTCTGGGCTCAGGCCAGTTCGGGTTCACCAGTGTCTTTGTGCAGGACCCAGCCTCTGCGTGAAGTGATGAGGTCTCTCACCTTTGGTTTCAGCATCGCCAAATATAGTCATGCTGAGGAACTTCAGCATCCAGATGGGATGATGAATTCTCTGAATCAACCCCAGGATGTTATTGTCTCAACTTGTAAAGTTCTTGATCAGTGTTTGGACTAAGACTGGGATTATGTATGTGAAAATTTGACCTATCCAGTGTGAACAAATCACTCACTTTGTCATTTGCGTTTGGGAAGCATTTATTCCATTATTATATTGTATTAAACGAGGACCTATTGGTAACACTCTTTTCCAAGTCAATGAAACTCTTTCAGAAAGCATTGTAAAAATGTATTTCTTTATCCCAGAAACTACTGTCTTGGCAGCTTGCTACAATTTAAGGTTGCCTTTTTATTCTCCCTTTTTGATAGGATACTCTCTCATTAAAGTGGCTAATGATTATCTTAATTTACACGTGACAAAAAGACCAAAATTGACCAGTTGTGCTGCAAAACCTTTTTTCATTAAGATCATGTCTCCATCAGAGATAAAACTAACCGTTGCACCTACGAGGTGCAGCTGAGTGGTTTTTTTTGAGGGGGACAGGTGACCTCATCAAGACTACTTCCTTCACCAGTTCCCCTAAAAAATGGGGAAGAAATTAGAATTAGCCTGTATCACTTAGGTCACATCTCTTTCCCACCTACTCAGAGGTTGCATGAAGAAATACAGAACCATCTTAAAAGCTGGCAAGAGCTGGGCATAGCAGCTCTGTGTGCATAGAGCTGTGTGATGGATCCAGACTTAACTGCACGCGTGATGTAGAGTCTAACATATATGCAGAGCAGCTGCATGGCCTGGATGTCTGGCTTCAGACCTACTGTGTGCTACTTGCTTTTCAGGTTTGGAGCTTAGATGCCTTAAGACTGCACTGTGATATGGTTTTTAATCCCGTAGCCATAGGCTCGTTTCCCCAGAGGAAGCCTGTCTCTAAGTAGTAATGATGTTCTTTGGGGAGCTTGTATGAGAGTAGGAAGAATTTGTTTTGCTTAGTTTAGCAAAGTAAAGGTTAAGAGGAGATTTGATGTTGTCTCAAAAGGAGAGTAGATGACATGAATGTAAAATGGATATTAGTGAATTTAGACTGTGAATTAGAAAACTGGGATTTTTCAGAGCAATGAGACTGTGAAACAAGTTCCCTGTGCTGAGGGCAGGAAGCCTGTCCGCTTTGAAAGTCAAGCCTGATCAATTTATAAAAGTGCTTACGCAATGAAGTTGCCTGAGATGGAGGGAGGCTAAAACTCAAGAAGCTTTCCAATTCTGTGTTTCTATTTAATGTTTCTTTTATTGCTTATTCTGCATATACTTTAATGTGCGGTTTACTGCACAGCATTAGTCTTCATTGGATTAAAATTAATTTCCTTTAGAGGAAATCCTACTAACCGTTAAGGACTTTACCCTTGTCACACCATTATGAAATGGTTGGCATGATCTTGCCCTACGTCTGGGAAGTGAAAAAAACATCAACACTTAAGGATACCTATGTGGAGAAATATAAGACCTTAATTTCTGGAGTGGTTAGTACTAAATAGAAGACCTGCGTTTCCAGGGTAGTAAATGCTTGAAGCTACTCAGTGGGTACTGAAAGTCCACCTCCCACTGATTTCAGATGCACCTACTCACATTCAGCATCTTAGCAGCTCACGCCACAAATTACTCAACTGAGGTGTGGGAGAAAAATGAGGAATATATATAATACAAATTGTTAAGACTTATGTGTGAACTTTACGACAGAGTTAGAATCCAGTTTTCTACAGGCTGTTTGTTACTTGCCATAACTATAAGGCTCTCTCTTTTTTTTTTGCCAGCAGAACCAGTCCCCTCTATCACATGCTCTTAATCTCTGTAGCAAATGAGGTAGAGACGATACAATGAGTATTTGGCAGATGTATCTCACAAAGCAAACACGTAGCACAGTGAATTGAAGTAAACACACAAAGAAGGAACTTCGCAAGTCAGACTTCAGTCATGGGATTTACTCAGGTTGTCACTGCATCGTGGTGTGTCTGGGCTCTTTGGATCGGCAGCATACCCCTGAGCTGTCTGTAATAGCCCTGTTGTGGGTAGCAGGAGAAAAACTTACTCATTTTATGTCTTGCCTTGAGTGGGATGGATATTCGTTGCAACTGGTCTTACGTCTGTTGGCTTAGTGGCGAGAGAATATATTTCCTGTTTATAAAGGCCCTGTATTCTGATTCCTGCCTTCTGCTCAGCTCCTGCCCAGACACTCCCCACCTTGTCCTTCTTGCTGTCATTTTTTTTTCTGTAGTTCTGTCTTCTGTCCTTCTTTAATTGTATCAGCTTCTGATAAAACTTCTGAGCAGAGAGGACTGGATATTTTGCAGTCTTAGGTGAGAGCTGGAGTCTTAAGGAAATTCTGCTAGCAAATTTTGATTTATCATCTGAGCATCCTAGAACTGAGATTAGATTTTTCCATATTTGTGTAGCTTTCCATGAAACCAGCAAAACACTAAACTTCCAAGTGGCCAGCTTCTTAATGTGTTTGAAGGTGCCTCTCTGGTGGTTGTAGGTGTTGTAATTCTTCAATAAAACGGTAATAAAGCTTGTTAGCTTGGGCAAAACTGGAATTGCCTCTGATTTTCTTCATGAGAAGCAGCTCAACTGTTCTAGCTGAAACATGAAAAACATTCTAAATGTGCTCGTATAGACTGATCTGTATTTAAGCCTTTGGAGAGGAAATAAAACAATGGTCATAACTTTTCTAGATAAAAGAAGAAAATACTTTGATTTGATTATGTCACACTTGGTTTGGGGACTTGGGAAAGAAGAGATAAGGAGAACATATTTTGTTATGCTACTGTATTTTATATTAATGTTGTAATGGTGCTAGAGTTTGGCAGAAGTGCTCTTCTACTTACATTAAAAATTAAGAAGTTACCCATGTGAGAGGATAAAACATCCTCAGAGTCCAGTAAATAACAAAGGTGATGAAGGGAGTGGAGCATCTCCCTTATGATGAAAGACTGAGGGAGCTGGGGCTCTTTAGCTTGGAGGAGACCAAAGGATGATGTCATTAATGGTTACAAATATGTAAAGGGCAGGTGTCAGGACGATGGAGCCAAGCTCTCTTCTCAATGATGTCCAATGATAGGACAAGGGGCAACAGATACAAGTACTGGAACAGGCTGGTAAGATGGGTTGTGGGGAGTCTTCTTCTCTGGAGACATTCAAAATCCACCTAGGCGAGTTCCTGTGTGACTTACTCTAAGTGGTCCTTCTCTGGTACACAGGTTGGACTGGGTGATCTTTTCAGTTCCCTGCCAACCCTTAAGATTCTGTGAAATGCGAGCTGGTGGGATCAAGCTCTTTAAACATCATGTAGCCTGATTCCATGTGGTATCTGTACTGTGCAAGGAGGATGGCCACAGGACTTCTTAAACTTTTGGAAATACTTGCACAGCTCATTCATTACTGGGATAAAAACTAATCGCTTCAGGAAGGACAAGTCCCCAAGAAGCTGTTGAGCTGTTTTATGCAAACTGTTTTCTTCTGCTGGGAGAAGAGGAATTGAGGAATATTTGGGTTAGGAAGATGAGTGTCAGCGTGGGAGGGCGGTATTGAACTTCAGCTTTGCTGCTGAGTGCCCCTTGTCTGGTTTAACTTGCTGTGGGAGAAGTATATGTCTATGCTGAGAGTAGTTTGGTCTTTCCTGATAAAGGATGATGTTGATGAATATTGATATCTGCTGCAGGGTAAATGCTGCTGTAGTCTGATACACTGAAGCAGCTACTGATTATGTTTGCTGGTAAAGTCTCAGCCTTTGACAATTTTTCTTCCCTCCTACTGTTACTGTAGTTGATGTTAAATTCCACTCATCTGTCAGAGAATGCAATATGTATCACCTTATTGAATGTAACAAGGTTTCTCTGCATCCTTTCCTTCAGTGTCAGTGAAGAGTGTAGGGAGTGGAATGAATCCTATGTTACCTGGGTGAGCTATCTGCTCACCTCTTTCCCCACAGCTTTCCTTTCCTCCTGATGGCCTGTGAAGGAGGATGCTGGCCAGAGCAGACCATTCCGTTCTTTCTGCTATTGGCATAAAAATACAGATTCATCAGTTCCAGCCCTAAGCAGGTCCAGTGAACCTCGTATGAAATGTCTCCAAAGCCCTGGAGCCTCACTGTACTGCAGCTGCCCAGAGACACCCATGCAAGATTCCCCTAAGGGGACTTCTCTCCATGGATACCCCACATCAGTCTAGTTGCACACAAAGCTTTGCAGATCTCCCTTGGGCCTCTCTGTTGTTTTGCCTGGGTTGGTCCCATCGACTGGAACTTGAAAAGTAAGAGGGCAGAGGAGCCAGCTGGAGCTCAGTGGTGTCCCTGAAAGCTGAGGTGTTTCTTCTTTTTACAGAAATGAAACAAGTAGGCTTTGAATGGCTTTTGTTCAGTTAAATGCAACTTGCTCTGTCAAACCATGATACAAAACTCCCTTTTGCATGAGCAAAGAGGAGTGGCAAGAGTCACCAAGACTGTCAAGTAATTTTTATCCTATCAGGAGGCAACAGGAGGGCCTCTAGAATTAAGACAAATGCAGCTAATTTCCTTTTAATGGTGATTTGATTATTCTTTCATTACAAGTAACAAGTTCCCTTTTGTAATTATACGGCTTGCTTTTATCTAAGAAAAATTACCCAATTTATGGGAGTGGACCATTAAAGCTGCTCATCCGTGAAAAGTTTGTCGGGTGCTGTGAGATGGTTGATTTCAGAAAATGTCTGTATTGCAATAGATATGTATAGATTTTTGTCTCTTTGCTGTTTTGTCAGTGGTCATGACAAATGAGAAAGCAGATAGCGGGAATGGATGTGCAAGGCAAAAATGAAATGAGATGAGAGCATAAACCCTGCACGTATTTAGCATGTCTTTAAGGGAGTGAGAAGTATTTGAGGAGAAGGGGGCACTGGGAAACAAGTCCAACATGCCTAAAGGTGCACTGCTGCTTGGAAAGATTTCATCTTCTAGTAAATTCAAAGCAGGGTTCTGTCTGTTATGCCTTTGATCACTGCACTTCTTGCTTTTTATCACTGTCTCCTTCCCCTGCAGTTGCCGTATGTTATCCAAATGGAAGGAGGGACGTCAGTCAACCAGATTACACAACAGGGGTTGGAGAAGGGAGTGTTGGAGGTGCAGTTAGGACCATGGTGAGGTTGTAAGCAAGCCTCAAGTCCTGCAGGTAGGCTGATCCAGGCCACTTTTGTTAAGTCTGATCGTCTAAACTGGTGTAGCTGTAATGGGCTAGAGAGCTGGCAATCCAAGTTGGTGCAGAGAGGCAATATCTCTTATAAGATCAGGTAACATCTGGAAAAACATATGAGCATTTAATTAGAAAACACCTAATGTAGTTTCTCTATATAATCTACACTTACTTTCTTTGTGCTCTATGCCTTCTTATATCAAGGCTAGGGGATATTTGAAGGCCAAGAGTTCATCTATGTGGGGAAACTGACTGGTACAGAAATCTGGTACCTGTGTGCTGTAGGTAAGCTGGGGTAATTCCCCACATGGAAACTCTGTTCTAGAAAGAAACTTTATTCTGAAATACAGTGCTTGCTAAAGGAGCAATAACAACAAACTGTAATGATGAGATTGTTCCCAGTGAAGACAAATGGTAAGAATAAAGGAAGGAAAGGGAGAGGACAGAAAAGACAGAGATGGAAAGAAGGTAGCCAAGTGGTCACCCAGAAATACCTTGTGGGAAGATGTGATTTAACTTTCCCTTTCCATGTGAACTGTGTGGGCTAAAGTAAACCTTGTAGTAAGCCATAGAAGTTTTTAAATGTATGATGTTTTTTCAAACCCAGTTCTGAAGAGTTCTTGCTCTTCCATCAGCTCAGTGCAGCAGTAGGATGGGCATGTATTGAGTTTCTCCTTCCTGTTTGTAATGATAAGGTTCTTGGTTTAATTAGGACACAGTACTATGTTGCTTGTACAAAGATCAGAAATCTGAGGACTGTGCATGTTAAATCTCTAGCTAGTTATGATTAGTGGTAGAAGGAGGTTGCATATGCATATATATATACACACATATATACAGATTACATATATAGATATTGTAGGCAGAAGTGCTCTTTGACTAGCCAAGAACAGGATACTATGCATCTTTAGTAACTAAGTTCATTTTGTCAGTTAACATACTGCATCTTTGCTTTATTGAAATATTTTATCACTGAGGTACCTATCTACCATCACTGTGAGCAAGCTGCTTAATGATGGCCTGTGCTAATGCAAATTGTATCATTTAATTACTTGCATTAATGTAGGAAGCCTCAGATACACAGGATGAATGTCTATGGAGCTACGAGCAAGGAGAAAATGGTTCAGACTAGTGAAAAGTATCTAAGCAATGGATTGCCTCCTACTTTAGTGGGATGAGCTTCCCAACGGGAGGTTTCGCTTTCTGAAGAAACCTAAATGAGAAAGCTTTCCTCTCTTTCCCTCTTTTCATGTTCTGTTGTTAATGAGTTAGTAGAGCAGGGCAGAAGAATCTTCAGTGAAGATGGTTGTGACTGTAAGAGAGTACTGTAACTGGTGTGTTCTTGGCTGGATAGCTGCCCAGATCAGATTTAGACATGGCAGGGATAAACATACACAGTAGTGATTTAAAATAACAAAGACTTTATACAATGAGCAATCATTTGAGAAATAATTAGTTCTCCAGCTTGATGATAAGTTTACAGAGGAGTCAAGAACCATTTTTGGAGTCTTTTGAAACAATTTAATTGGATAATTTAAGCTAGTTCATTGGATATTTAGTGAATATGTACTTATTCTTACAAAATCGCACAATCATAGAATGGTGTGTGTTGGAAGGGACCTTAAAGATTATGTAGTCCACACCCCCTGCCACATACAAGGACACCTTCCAATAGATCAGGTTGCTCAAAGCCTCATTCAACCTGGCCTTGAACACTTCTGGGGATGGGGCATCTGCAGCTTCTCTGGACAACTTGTTCCAGAGTCTCAACACCCTCATTGTAAATAATTTCTTCCTTCTGTACAATCTAAAACTACCCTCTTTCAGTTTAAGACCATCGTCCTTTCTGTCTCTTGCAGGCATAGATCCGAGTTGCTGAATTTTTGGGTGTAGTAGTCCTTGGCTGTACACAGCCTTTGTAGCCTGTGAAAAGCATTCCGAGGAGACAATTCTTCCCATCCCACTGAGCCTCTGGAGGTGTCTCTTTCCAGATCCTTAAGCAACTAAATAAAATTAAATAGGTTGCACATAAGCCAAAGTCCACAAATATAAGCAATTTAATTAATACTCATAATGGTTGAAGTTTACTCCTGACGGACCAATACCAAGACTATACATTAATTACGTGCAGGTTATGTTCACTCAGGAGGCACATAAGCAGCAAATCTGTACGTAGGGCCAAACTTCATGCTGTTTAAAGCATTAATTTTTAAGGGACTGAATCCTCCAGCTATTCCCCTTTTACATCATACTCTCATTCAAAGTCGTACTTTTTTTTCAGGTGGAGAGGAATATTCTGTATTGCTGATGCAATTGGTTTTATTGTTATTCTTGGCACACAGCCATTTAATTGGTCTGAACAAACAGTAGTTGCAGAGCCTGATAAGTAGGATGATTGTCATCTGGAGTCATTTAGAGTTTTGCTTTCACAGAGCACAAACTCCCTCTGATTCACATTAAAAGGATAAGGCCAGATTTTCGTCTGGTGTAAATCACCAAACGAATGTGTGTTGTGAGTGTGTGTCTTTTGTATTTAGTTAATTGCTCAAAGGTTTTTCTTGTAAGCCCATTGTGGGATTTGTACAATCTCATTTAGTCCATCCTTGCTTCTGAAATTCTTTTATTATACCTTCGTGGATACTTTCTGTTTCTCGTACATCTTTGTGATGGGAGATTCGATCCTAAATGCCGCTTGCAAGGTGAGACTATATTGATTTAAACAGTGCTTTAATGCTTTCAGGACTTTTCTCAGTTCAGTGCTTCCTCATATTCTGTTAGCTTTTTAGAGTCTCACTGAACGTTGTACAAATATTCTTATTTTGCTGATCACATAAATACTTAAATTATTTATTCCAAGACTGTATTCCATAATGTGGCCTTTCCTCTGTTTTGTGTTGTCTGTTCAACCACCATTTGTTAGGTCTGTATGCAGTTTTTTCACAGCCTTATCTCAGGCTTCTGGTTTGACTGTCAAATAACATGATGTCACTTGTAAACTTGCTCTGCTCACTCTTTTTTCCAGATCATTAGTCAGGGCATGGAGCAGTAGCCTGTATCTTTAGGCACCGTGCAGTTAATCTTTGGCCTGAGTGAAAAGTAAAACCACTTTTTTATCTCGATCAGTAACAACAGCAGAACTTGATGCAGCTGAGAAGGTGGCTAAAAAAAAATCTTGTCCGTGTAGACTTTGGCGTTGGTTGAAATTTGAACCAGTTTGGATAAAAAGTTATGCTGGGAGCAGCTGTGGTGACATCAGAATCTCAAAGTGGTTCCAAGAAATCTTGTAGGAGTTACAGGAGTGAAGCCCATGGACGAGTGTTTCCTGTGGCCATGCACTTGTTCTCTGGAGCGTAGCCACCACATCCTGGCATCTTTTACATTCCCAAATGATTGCCTGACTCCTACTCAGCTACGGGCTTTCCACTTCTCTTATGCTGATGAAATATTGATGCTGCTTCATTGTGAAAGATCTGCTTAAGGCCCATGTTTAAGTGCAAGAGCCCAGCATGAGACATTCCCTTCTGTAGTTCATCTCATCTCACACCTACCTGAGATGCAGGTAGGCAGCATGTGGAGGGAATGGGTTGAAGGGTGGGGGGAGAGAATGTGTGAGCAGATGGGAAAAAATAGGATCAGATATCAAAACACCACGACAGGAGGCCCAGATGAGAAATTTGAATAAAAAGAAGCATTTCATTAGTTGGAAGGAGATGGTTATGTCTAGTCCAATTTGGCAAGGAATATCCACTTTTCAACATTTAGCCAAGGCAGCTTCTGAGGGAGTTGTTCCTGCTTTCCCATCTCCCTTCTCAGGTTTGTCTTTAATTATGAACAGTAGAATTCTGCTGGGGGTACCTCACGGAAGGCGGTATGAGGGATGCCGGAAGGCTCTGCGCTTGTTCACTGAAGCACGAGAGCAAATTCGGTGCACGTTTCAAGGCAGGAGCGTGCCTGCTTGACTGCATCTGCCTCAAATGCTGCAGTCCTACCTTACAATTCACTCATACTGCCTGCACAAGCATAACCTAAGCCTGCTGTGTGCTACTCCCTTTGCATCTCTCCCCTTTGCATCTCCCTTCTTCCTTCCACCAAAACAGCCTCAGTACCTCTTAATCCTGAATTTGTATTTGTCCAACACAAAAAAACCCTAGTGTCTTAGGGTATCCCAGCAAGATTCCAGTAGGACTTTTGGTCCTAGCACATTCTAGCACATTCACTTTATTACTGGTTAAACGGATTCTCCTTGTACCTCCTGACATCACACTGCAGTTTCTCAGCCCTGCATAATATTAGCAAGGGATTGTCAGATTGTACTTAGCTAGAAATATCAGGTGCTCCTGTTTTGCTGATAAATTATGGTCTTTGAAGTTTGTAGCAGAAATTCTGGTGTTAATCCCTAAATACATGACTTTATGCTCCGTGATCTTCAGTTTTACTGTGTATATGTTACTCTTACCCACCTGTATAAAACTCAGTACTCTGATCTTCCTCTGCACTGACAGAGCTTTTTAATCTTGTGATATGCTCTAGTTTCATTAGCATGTTTTCATTTTCCAGTGCCAAGGTCATTAATGAAAGTATTAAATAAGATCAGTTCCAAGGTCCCAAGCTTGAAGAAGCCTTAATTGGCTGTGCAGGGTACATTTTGTGGGTAAACAAAGGACATAGTACAGATCCTCATGAGAGCAAATTGGCCTAATTCTGGTGACTTCTGTACAGTTATTCTGGTTATTCCAAGGATGCTGTTGCATTTCAATCTTCTGGCCTACACACCCATAGAAAAACAATCTCTTGTCCTATGGCCTGAGTATCTTCATAAGGACAAGGAAATATAGTTTGGGAGAAGCATGGTTGGATGGATAACAGTGATGTTGAGGTGAAGGCAGGACAGAAAGACCAGTGTGTTACTGCTGAGTGCATTTTGTTGCAACTTTGTAAA
Organism: Urocolius indicus; assembly: GCA_013401255.1. Classification (NCBI taxonomy): domain Eukaryota; kingdom Metazoa; phylum Chordata; class Aves; order Coliiformes; family Coliidae; genus Urocolius; species Urocolius indicus. The sequence goes on along the minus strand of WBNH01006182.1, from coordinate 25,459 downwards.
GAAAAAGAAATGGAGAAAGTCCCGTGCAGTTGTGAGAAGAGGCAGTGACCTGAATGCCCTGAATAACTAGGTAAGGACCCTCACAGAAATGCTGTAGGTTCAGAAATGCATTATGCTCCTGGCATGACTCAAACAGACACTTGTGAAAAACAGTTATGTCTTTCTAGAAAGCATTAGTCAAGCTTATTGCGTGTCTCCGTGTGTATGGAATAGTATTACCATGATTCATGTGTACCTTTTACCTTATTTTATGCACAGAATTAATCACACTACCTGTGGAATGGGAATGTATTTTCAATGATTTGTTTTTAATAAATAGCAAGGAGTACATAGAACTAAACATTGTGAGACCCCCCTGCCCCCCATTATTAAGAATCTGAAAAGCAGTTAGGAGTATTAAAACTTCATGAGGGTTATTTGCCCCTCTGTGATCCCCAAGAGCTGTTGTGCTATAGTGTACCTGTACTTTTCCTGCCCTCTTCTGCCTTTTTATTTTACTGAAGCTCTGGGGAAATACAAAGAAGAACAAGAAGTTGCTTCCCAACTTTCAGGCATTAACCCAGTGCAGATGTCCTTTGCCTTTTCCTCATGTCAAGGTCTTTATTCTCGCAGATTCTTTCTAGACCTAAACAAGTCTGAAATTCAAGGATTTAATCTTTCCAAATTTTTACTGGTCCCCTGGGCCCTTTGTGTAAAGATGGTGCTTTTTTAGTCACTCAGAGAGGAATTTATTAAACACAGCATGGATTTTCAGTTATCTAGGGAATAAGTGGGAAGGTAGAAGGCTATTAACTGGAGAAAGGCTTCACAGGGTGTTTGTGTCTCTGTTGTGGGGGTCGATGGCTGCTTTTAGTATGGGGTGGTGCTGTCCTCACATTGAAGTAGGTCACTGTTAAGCTTGTTAGTAACAGGAAAAAACCAGATTTTTTTTTTTTAACGAGTGTAAGGACAGAGAAGGAAAAGTACATCCTATTCTTGCAGACTACTGGCCCACACTAGCCACTAACACCCTCCCTGTATGAGCACCACCAGAGAGCTGTATTGATGCGCAGTCTCTGTGCTAAGGGAGAATACTACTTTTGGCATAAGTTCATTTAATTGCAGCAGGTCAGCATGAAGTACACTGCAAAACGACAGGAAAGCTGCAGAGAATTCCCTATAGCAACTGTTAGAGTTGCTTTCCTTTGGCAAGTGTCTGCATAGCCTGAGCTTAGCAATTTCCCTCATAACAATAATTTATGCCAGCTCAAAACTGAGGGCATCAATTAAACTGTGAGCCAGCAACATGTCTCTAGAAGTTTATTCCCCCTTCTTCAGTAATCACTGATAGAATAAAAGAACATTTCCTTACAACTGATATGGTCTTCTGTTAGCTATGGGTTTCTTGAACTGATGTATCACTTTATCATCTGGGCAATCAGCTCAATGGAGGAGGAAGCAACCAGCTTTATCATTAATCTGAATGAGGGGATTGAGTGCCCCTCCTTTGTAGATGACACTAAGTAGGGTGGGAATGTTGATCTGTTTTGAGGGCAGGAAGGCTCTTCAGAGGACCTGGACAGGCTGGATCCATGGGCTGAGACCAATTGTATGAGGTATAACAAGGCCAAGTGCCGGGTCCTGCACTTGGGCCACAGCAACCCCAGGCAATGCTACAGGTTTGGGGCAGAGTGGCTGGAAAGCTGCCTGGAGGAAAAGGGCCTGGGGGTGTAGGTTGACAGCAGCTGGACATGAGCCATCAGTGTGCCCAGGTGGCCAAGAAGGCCAACGGCATCCTGGCTTGTATCAGAAATAGTGTGGAGCAGGACCTGGGAAGGGATTGTCTCCCTGTACTTGGCACTAATGAGACCAAACTTAGAATTCTGTGTTCAGTTGTGGGCCCCTTGATCTCTACAACTACCTGAAATGAGGTTGTATTGAGGTAGATGGCTGACTCTTCTCCAAGTAACAAGTGATAGAACAAAAGGAAGTGGCCTTAGGTTGCACTAGGAGAGATTTAGATTGGAGATTAGGAAGAACTTTTGCAGTGACAGAGTTACTGGAATGTGATGTCCAGGGAGGTGGAGTCACCATCTCTAGAGATATTTAAAAGACACATCGATGAGGTGCTGAAGGATATGGTTTGTTTTAGTGATGAGCTTGGCAGTGTTAGGTTGGTGGTTGGACTTGATAATCTAAAAGGTCTTTTCCAACCATAGTGATTCTGTGAGTTGGAAAAAATTCTTCACTGAAAGGTTTGTCAGGCATTAGAACAGGCTGCCCAGGGAAGTGGTGGAGTCATAAATATCTGGAAGTATTTAAAATGTGTAGATGGGGCGCTGAGGGACGTGGTTTAGTGACTAACATGGCAGTGTTAGGTTAAGGGTTGGACTTGATGATCTTAAGGGTCTTTTCCAACCCTTTGTGATTCTCTGATGGATGTGAAAGGGTGTTCTTGGGGGATGGAACAGATTTCTTGTTGTCTGCAATCTTGTTTTGAAGAGAGGTATTTTGGTTTTGAATATGTGCAGTGTAATGTATCATCTGCTATCCTTTGGAATGGTCCTTTCCCAGTCTACAAGGTAGAGCAATGATCCAGCTGGGATTCAGGGAGAGTGGGAACAGTCAGGTCTTCATTAATACTTTGCAGTAGTAGGCCACATTACCATTTCTTGATGGTGCTATTCTTGCAGACTAGGACTATTTCTTTTATTTTTATCACAATGAGGGTCCTAAGTAGCATTGTATCCTTCATCTGCTTTTATTCCTGCACTAAGCACTTGCTAGTAATTGGATCAGGAAGCAGTCTTCTCAGAAGGTCATTAGCTCAAGGCTTCAGTATGGGATTGTGGTGTTAAATCAGCTTGCCACCAGCTAGAATACTGAAGACCAACACTGGGCTGTTTGCAGAGCACAAGAAGGCAGGTAGTGGCCACAGTAAAATACAGATAGCTGGCAAAATAATCGTAGAATAATAGAATTTTAGGGGTTGGAAGGGACCTTTAGATATCATCTAGTCCACCCCCTGCAGAAGCAGGTTCACCTAGATCAGGTCTTAGGAACATGTCCAGGCAGGTCTTGAAGACCTCCACACCCTCCCTGGGCAGCCTATGTCAGACTCTGTCACCTTCACAGTAAAATAGCTTTTTCTTATGTTTAAATGGAACTTTTTGTGGTCCAGCTTCATCCCATTGCCCCTTGTCCTGTTGCTAGCTACAACAGAAAAAAGGGATGCCCCAACCTCCTGACACCCACCCTTTAGATATTTTTAAATACTAATAAGATCTCCCCTCAGTCTTCTCTAGACTAAACAGCCCCAGGTCCCGCAGCCTTTCCTCGTTATGAAAGATGTTCCAGTCCCCTGATGATCTTGCTGGCCCTGCTCTGGGCTCTCTCCAGAAGGTCTCTGTCCCTCTTGAGCTGAGCAGCCCAGAACTGGACACAGCCAGTTCTATATGAGATAACTTCTGTTCCACTTCCCCACATTCTTTGCATTCTTTTGCAGCTGTGGCTAGGTCTGGGGCAAGAACCAGCCATACCATGAGCCTCCTGCAAAGCCAGGGGCCTGAGGCACAGGGATGAACCTTAGGGAATGTTCCCCTGCAGGAGAAGGGGGAGTGTGCTTTGGGAGCATCTCTCTCTTTCCACTGAAGGATTAGGGATCTGTGTCTGCAAAGGAGATGGACGGAGCACTGATTTTCTGTTGAAAATGGTTCCCTTTCAATGATGGGGAAAGGAAAAATTCTCTCTCCCCGTTGAAAAAGGCAGGATCAGAAGCAGATTTAGTTCCTGAACTTAGGACATCATATTATCTACTTTTCCCTGTGAATTTTACCATTGCGTTCCCCCAAATCTGGACAGAAGCTTTCTATGACACTTTGAGGGGGATGTGACAGGCATTTTAAGGTACAGTGCAGGCAGTATGCCTTATACACACAGCAATGAGCTTACCCCTGTTTCAGTTGCAATCTTCCTCTGCCAGATATTTGGGAGAAGCTTAGTTCCTATGGTAATGCAGGTCTACATCTGCCAGGATGGATCTGCTCTGAATGATGTTTACTTTTTCCAAGCATTTGTGCTTTGAAGCATTTGTCCAAAGGAGACACTTCCTTTGTAATGCCCAGCAAAGGACAGCTTGAGAAACCACAGCAACCTGCTCCAAGCTAGCTTCTGAACTGATAGGAGAAATATGGCTACGACACTGTGTCCCACCATTAGGGAAAGCAAAGCTGGGAACGTTGCTTTTTTCCTGCTCAAAGAAAGCAAAGTGAAACAGAAACCTTGCAGCCTTTTGTGTCAGCCTAACTGGACAGAAAAAAAATGAAGGACATTGAGCAATCTGGATTTATTTATAGCTGAAATCTAATCTCTGTCAAAGCATTTCAAGTTGTGCATCATGCCTGTTAAAGGCATTATAATTCTGGTAACAGAACTTGCACGCTAATTTGCCCTGCCCTTGCCACGAAGCGCTCTGGTGGTTTTCCTCCTCATTCTATGTCGTGAGGGAGGCTGAGCCCCTGCTAGAGATCACAGTCCAGTGGTGTGTGCCTGCCTTGCTCAGGCCTGTCCCTTCACTCTGAGGAGACTGTAAGCAATTTAAAGGCAATAATGTGAGGTGGAGTCATGTGTTTTCACGCATTGCTGGGCAACAGGCAGTGATGCCCTGCCCGTAGTAGCTTTGGGAAGCTCCTGTGACTTTGTCATCATGACTGTGCTTGGCGCATCAGAGGGAATATCCCTGTCGGCATGTGCTTACTTCTGCATTTGGCTATTTAGTCCCTTCCTTGCCACCATCTCAGCCCTTTCCAAAGTTACAGAAGCTGAGGAAGATGTTAGACTCTTTCTAATGAACAAATGTTTGGAGCATAATGCAGCACGTCATCTGTGCACACAGGAAAGCTTTGCTCACCCTGAATAGCTGCAGATACAGGAGGCTGTTGGACACAGCCCTGCTCTCATCATCTTCCACTGCCTAAATGCCACTTACGTGCTGCTAATAACCTCCAGCTCAAAGAAGTATCACGTTTCTCTCATGGAGTTTATCCAGTGTTGTCTGATTCATCAATTAGATTTAACCTCTGTTTCAAGCACTGCTTGAAAGCTTGTTAAAGCTGAACATTAAACATGGAAGTTACATTCCAATGCTTCATTTAATTTAATTCTTTTTGCACTTAATAAAGTTATTATATTATTTCAATTGCTAAACCATTCTTATCTCAATCTATAACTTTTCTCACTTTTACCCTTTCACTTTTCTTCCCCCATCCTGCTGGGGAGGATCAGTGAACAAATCACAGTGTGGTGCTTCACTGCTGGCTGGAGTTGAACCAGTACTTTTTGGCACCCAGTATGGAGCTCAAAGGATTTGAGATAAGAAAGACAAATGATGCACATGAAAACAACTCTCTCTGGCAGGGGAATTGGACTAGATGATCTTTCAAGGTCCCTTCCAACCCTTAAGATTCTGTGATCTTGCTTTTGTTTAAAGTCCATTTCTTTGCCTGTTTTTTTTTTTTTTTTGGTGTATGCCCACACAATATTTAAATGATTGAGATTGCTGTGTGACAGATATTTAAAATATTTAAATTGCAAGCTAAGGAGTTGTTTACAGTTCATCATTTTAGCTGAAACCATTAGGAACCCTGATTGAGCCTCAGAGTTGATACACTGCTTGTCTCTTTTTCCAGTTTACAAGTTCAGCTTTCACACACAGATATGAAGTTCGTAAATATTCCAACTGCTGTAGTTTATGAAAGAAAAAAAAAAAAGGAGATTATGTGAACCAATGTCATCAAGTTTAGATTCTTAATTCCTTGTTAAATACCTCAGAAACATCGTTAAAGGCTGTGGGAGATGGACACCTACTCAGGTGCACTGGCTGATGGACTCTGATGCCAGGAGGGAAAGCCAAACTAAGCCAAGCTGAAAGCGAAGCACACTTCACCCTCCAAATCCTTTCAGCAAGTCCTTTCCTAGGGCACAGCTTGTTGTTTACAACAAAGGAAATATTACAACTAAAACACAGTCCCCAGGGGGCATTTCCCTGTCTCCGTTAACCAGAGGAAATAAGACACACCTTCCATGTGACTCAAGAAACTACTTTCTAACATGCCACACTGACCTGAGGTAGACAGTGATGACAAAACTATCCTTAGACTGCTGCTCTATCTTGTAAAAAGCTGCAACATTTGTTAATGCGTGTGAACTCCTGGACACTGAGATGTAAAAAAGCAATGCAATGCTTCTGAAGATCCCACCAAGGTCCCTTGCATGTCACGTATTTTTATAACATGTCTTGAAATAAGAAAAGCAATCCTCCTTCCTAATGTGGATGTACCGCCCTATTTATAATGTGGATCATTTACCAGCAGTTGCAAGCTAGAGCTCTGCTTTGTGGTGATGTTGCATGAACCTTTAAAGCACTTTGGCTTTGATGGCAAGTGAGGCTGAAATCGTCCTGTGACAGATTCTCCAAAGTCTGCAGGAGCAGTTTTCGGTGGGACAACAGATCCCTCTGTTCATCAGATGGATTGTAAATTGTGTCCTTAGTTTGGTGTCCATATCCAGAGTTGTGTTACTGAAAAGGACAGTATTTTATTAACGTAACTCTCTGCATCTCAGTTTTGAGGACAACTAATATTTCAGAAGTGCTGCCGATCTGTGATTCCTGGGCTTCTATTCTGAGTTTCAATTTATGTGTTTAACTATGCTGTTCATCTTGTGTCTGTTTTACAAGCCATTAAATATTTTAAAACGAAGCTCTTTTGCTAACAGTTGGCATTGTTAAGTTGCAGTGCTTTTTACACCAAATATTTTATTCAGAACTTGCTTTTGATAAATGCTGAAAAATTTGAACTAAGGAAACATCTTTCATCCTTTCCAAGTTCATCGCTGCACTGTCTGGCTTATGAGTAGATTGCAGGGGAATCCTACACCTTCACTTTTGGAGACTGCTGGATCCCATTGCCTTCAGCAAGGCTGTCAGTGACATGCTCAGACCAGGCCAGGCCACAACAACAGAACCCTCACATAAAGAAAACATCAAAAAATATACCGCTTAAAATACTCTGAAAGAATGGTGCCTGTCTTTAATCAGCAGAGGCAAGCAAAACAACGGGAAAGGATGTAAGAAGCCCGAGAAGAATTCTCCATAGGTGGTGGTTTGAAATCTGCCCTTATGTAACTTGTTGAAGTCACCAAATATGAACTAGGTCCAGCAAACTCATTCAATTTTTTATTCTATAAATAGTTTCCTCTCTCCAATGGCATGAGTTTAAGGCTTAATAGTGGTTTGGCAGTTTGCAGGGAAAAAAAAATGAATAGTCTGCCAGTTTGCTTCAAGGGAGGAGCAGAGGGATGGTGAAATACCCTTCAACTCATTCCCGCTGGAGCTCACTGACTTAAGGTTTGAACTTAACCCCTTTGTGGGATTCAATATGTCTGATTATTCAGAGAACATAGAGAAGCCCAGACCCCAGGGGAGGCTTCCTTCCCCAGTGCCAGGCTTGCTCAGCGATGGAGCCTCCATGCGCTCCCTGTGGGGCTGCAGCACCGTGGTGGGACATCCCTGGAGTTTTGTGATGCCAATTTCTGCATGGTTTTTCAAATGGGGGGAAAAGCACACATAAATGTTGGGATTTTTTAAATGATTATCACTTAGAACTTGCTTTCCCAGCTCAGTTCTCTTCTTCTAGCTGGAAAGGCTGAGTTAAAGGAGGCAGTACTGGAGTTACTAAAGAAGCCAGGCAGGAAAGAGAAAACAATGGCTTGGATAAAAACCATTCACCCGGACAAAAATGGCTAACTGGGCTGCAGAGGGATCCCTGAGCTCCAGCCCCTGGGTGGGAGGCTGCTTTGGGAAAGCTGGGCAGAAGGAGGCAAGCTGAATTGGGAGCATGGGAGCTTGCAGCAAGGGATGGAACTGGGGACCACTGAGGTGTGTCAGCGCAAAGCCAGAGGCAGATGGAGGGAACTGCCTTTGAGCGGTGCCCGTTGCTCCTGCGACCCCCAAGGATGAGCAAATGGGACTTGCCTGGGCAGGGAACAGAAAGGATACATGTAGGTAAGGGAATATACAGGGAGAAGTTTGTGTGTGCCCATGGGGTTATACCTTGGCTATATGTCACTTCGATTTTTGGTGGCATTGGATAAAAAAGGTTTCTTGGTGGAAGCTGCAGATTCATAGCAATTGACTGACAGAAAGCAGACTGTTTTTCTGAGAGCTGAAGTGACTGTACTTGGTCAGAGCTTAGTGTGAGTTTTGGCAGACTCCCCCCAAGGAGAGAAGGGACATGACCCTCTGCTCACTGAGCATCCCTGCTGAGCCTCCAGGAGGGAGGACAGTGTACACATGGCCCAAATTCTCATTTATTGTTTACTGTTGTTAGACTTCAATTCAAAATTTGTGGAAACATAACTGTTGTCTCTGCTGTAGGTCCTCTACTCCAAGGAAGCCCCAGAGAGAGGTCCTTGGAGGGCAGTGGACTATCTCAAGTTGCAGACCTGCTTCATGTCACTGGCACAACAGTGCATGCAAAGCAAGTGCCCTGGCCTGGCCCCAAAGCACCTCTGTGTACAGTGTGTGCTCTCTCTCCTATGCAATAGGGAGAGCTGCAGGTGCTGCTAGCCTTTTCCTATCAGGAACATACTCCCCTCAAACAAGAAAGGGAGGAGTATCCTCCCCAAGAGACACCTGAGAGGATCAAGTGATGAGAAGGAAGCCTCTCAAGATTCTCCTTCTGTGAGTTTTTTGTGAGTGCCCGCTGCCATGACAGGAACGGGATTCACCTGTCAGTAAATCATCATGCCAAAGCTTACGATAACTTAAGTGAAAAGTATTGCTTGAGGGAAAATATAATATTCTTATGCCAAGACAAAATGTCTCTCAGGTCAAGCCATTACATTTACTTAACTGTGACCCTGTTCTGAAGAGCAGTGAAACTAGTTCATAAATTGACTTTTGTATTAGTGGCCTGATGAAAGTCCATAGACTTTAAAGATTGTGCCTCTTTTGCAGAAGTTATGCTGTTAACACTAATATCCTGGCTGATTCTTCATGTGAATACTTCAAAGTTGCCATATGCATTATCTGCTGCATGTGGAATGAAACCTCATCCTAACAAAGGCAGTGCTGAACTTCACAAGCATTTGGCATTAGATCTTCATTTGAGGTAAATTTGCATTTGATTAATTGACTTAATTTTACCTGTAAATGCTGAAATGCTCAGACATTTACATGTGACATACATGATGATATTTACACATAGAGAGTGCAGAATGTAGGAATAAAGAATGTTCTTTGTGGTCTGATAAATTGCCAGTGAGTTTGTAAGTGTGTTGCAATGTACCTGTGATGAAGGACAGATGAATCAAGGGTTAAAAATGAGCTCTTGAAGAAGATGTCATGAAACCATGCTGAGCCTGCAGAGCCAGCTCTTCTAACCTTTGGCTGCAGGGGGAATTGGTGGGGGCATGGCATGTCTCCTGTGGTTTTAGTATCTAAAAGGGCTGCATCAGTGCCTGAAAAAAATCCCAACAAAACATAAACCCCAATGTTTCTGTGTTTCTTTTCCTCCGTGAATCAAACACTATGTTGAGAAGATTACAGTCCTACAGAGTAAGTGGCTTGATGTCAAGCAATTTTGTTGCAAGTTGTGTAGTGAAAAGGGCAGAAAGGAAATTTCTGTTCTTTCTTCTTTAGCAAAAATTGTTATCCTCCTCCTTGGCCCTACAGAGAGGATGATTCAGACACAATAGACTTGTTCCCATCTCACACACAGCAACACAAATCAATAACTCTACCAAAGTCAGGAGTTATCTGCATGGAAAGTCAGACCACTGTAATTACAGATACATTGCTGCAGTTATGCCAGATAATCTCCCATGTGGATCCTCTTATTACAGGATAAAGAGTGACGGTTTTTTTTGCAGCTTAGTTTAAACTACCTCTTAAGAAACATCAACTGTGTGGAAAATGGCCACGGTTCATATTAGAAGAGAATTGCTCACCTGGGGAATTAGGTTGTCAGCATGATTAATTAAATTCACACCTTCCTTTATAGTGGTGTAATTCCCCTTATCCATGGTTAGTGTCAGGTTCAAGGCAGTGTTAATCCTTCTCACAGCCTTTTAAAACTTCTGCTGAGAGTCCGCTGCTAACGAGCTGTCCAGAGAACCTTATTACTGACATTTTGACAGGGAGGTCCTTTCTGCTGCTGTACCGGGGCTGGGCAAAGCCCAGCTGGTGTAATCACATCCTTGAGACCTCAAAGCCATGGACAGCGTCCAGCAAACATTACTGTTTCCAGTTTTCCCATCCTTGTTTATTTGTGCTTGGTACAAAAATGAAATCTTGGCTGCACTGATGCCAATGGCAGAAATCTGAGAGGGTCATAGAGGGACAGGGTTTTGCCCAGAGACCACAGAGCAGTTCTCCAGGGCTTACCTTTGTCTCAGTTCCCAGTACTGGTTTGCTCCTAAAGCAATGGTTTTCTTCTAGAAAGAAATGCTAAATTCAGTAAATCTTTCCCCATGAGACAGTTTTATCAGCTCCAATAGGACGTAACCATATGTGCAGAAACTTGCTCAAGTGTCTGCACAAAGGCTCAGCTCAGTCTGGGAATAAGGACTGATTTTTTAGCCCTGATGCTGTTTCTTCTGGTTCTTTGTAATGACCTGCTACACCTTAAAAACCAGAACGATCCCCTTTCTATTTATCTATATTATTGGTAAAAACAGATGCCATATTGTCAAATGTTATAGTCAGCAGTCCTGGTGCCAGAAGGGCTGTTCTTCAGCACATCTCCCTTGTCCGGCAGGATGCAGCACACCATGCTGTCAGCAGGGACCTGTCCCAGGGACAGAACCTGCCATTGGTAGTGCTTACATTTCAGGAGAGTTGACACCTTTTAAATTTATTTAATGGCATTCTGAAATAAAATGGATGCTTTTCATGTGATTATTAAATATACATGTTCCTGCTTTTATTCCGTCAAGAAAATGAAGTCCTGCAGTTTTCCTCTAGTGTATGCAAACCTAGGTTAGAAATCAGTGCAGAGTCTTTTAAAGACATTGAAAATACTGTGAGTAAAGATGAAGCAACAAATAGCTTCTGCCTTCCAACGGGTTGGTTATATGAAGGTTCAGCAGCTGAAACCCGAGGTCAGAAATCTGCCTTCTGAAACTTAGGGCTCTGGTACATTTAAATCAGTGCTAAGATAATGCCCATCATCGAACAGGAGAGATGTACTTTGTTGGGTTTTTTTTTTGTATGGAAAAGTATGTTAAATTATACTGTCACTAAGCCAGTTTTGACAAGTGCCTTAACTATATGTAAAAAATCCTGAATCCTGCTTTCTCCGTAATAAAGTGAATCAAATCCCCTCTGGGTTCTTTGGTGGAGGATAACACACAGTGCCTGTGCAGGAACGGTCCCAGCTTAGAAATGGTTGCCATACGTGCAGATCACAGCTCGGTGAGGTGCTGACATAGAAAATCAGAGTGAGATCAGGCTTGGGTTTTGTCTCTCTACTGACACAGCTTTCTCTCTCCTGAAGCCATAGAAGGTGAGGCAAGCTGAAGCATATTCCTTGCATCACTCCCAAAGCACAGCTCCACATTTTTACGTGATAGCGCTACAGAGTAGTTTCCCATACAGGAAGATATCATTCCAGCTTGCATCCAGACCAGAATGGTTTCTGTGATCAGACTTGCGCCTCTTTCTCAGCCTCCAGCAGGTGTAAAAGCCCGTAACTCTGCAAACAGAGCCCAAAGTTCTTGCTGTGTGAGTGCTGATCTGTGAACTTGAGGATGAACATGTTTGATGCAATACGAGCTCTTTCTGCAGCTCTGATTTTTCAGGGACTAGGTCAGCATTGTGCAACCAGCTCTACAAGTCTTTAGGAGTATGTGCCTTTCTGCTCTAGCCTCAGATGAACTTCTTTGACCCTGTCTTCACTGGTAACAGTGCACAGCAGGGATGGGGAAGATACACACCTGAAGCACCAATATGCCATGCTGTCCCTGGAGAGAAGGAACAGCATCACAGCTGATGGATGTCAGTCACCATTGCGTGTAACTGCATGGATAGATGGTGTACAGGAATGTACAATAATGTGCCTTTCCCTACAGCTTCTGTCCGTTCCTTTTCCCTTGAGGGATTCTTACATGCTAGACTTGCTTCCTTCATGCTTTGAAATAATTGTATTGACCTGATGCGTTTGGCATGCAGAGGTGATACTGCTGCTCTGAGTCACTCCGTGGGAGGAGGTAACGCTGCTAATGGCTTCTCTGTGTGCTGGGGCGGTGGTGGCTGCTCTCCTTGTGGGAATGATGATCCAGAGACAGTGCAGCTGGTCATGGAGGCCATGGATCTTCTCCCAGGCTGCCCTCCTGCAGGAGGCTACTACACTTTCCTATATTTCGTTAAACTGATTAATCCTATTTCTTCAGGCATTCTTTATGCTTTCTTCCCTGTGCAGCCTGCAGGCAAATGCCTCAGCCTGGCTCTGTTGGTTTAATGGGGGCACAGATAAGTAAATCAAGGTTTCCTTACTGCATGTAATTATCTCCCCTGTGTAATAGATCCTCCCTGTCCTCTCCACAAGTTGTAAGCTCCCACCACACACTAGCAGGAAGCTTTGGCCAGTGGCAGCTTCACGTGTCACATTTTTCCATCCTCGAGGGATGTCCCATTTCCCTGGGGCTGCTCATGCTGCCTCTGCTTCTTGCAAGCACCTGCCTCCTCCTGCCTTTGGCTACATCCCTCTGCATCCTTCTGCATCCCTCTACATCCCTCTGTGTCCCTCTGCACGTGGGTAGCCAGAGTGAAGTGTCTGGCCAGCTAGCAACCTGCTACTCCTCCTGCTCTCCCCATTGGGAAGCAGCCAAATCTGGTGAAGTGAGGCTTGCTGGAGGCTGTGCCCACTCTGCTCAGAGGCCATTCACACAGTGTGCGCTATGTATTTGTCTTTTTTTTTTTTTTTAATTAAATTGCCCTTGGCTCAAGTGCTGTTCACATGAAACAGACAAGTTTTCTCCCAGTGTAGCAGTGTACTTACAGCCCTGCTAGAGCTGGCACAGAGAGCACACATCTGGGGGGCATTATCAGGTACTCAGCCAGACCACCGAAGCGTTGTTTTATTTACTTTTCAAGTGTGCATTTTATATTATATCATATATTTTATAAAATATTTTTGGTTTTTTTATTGCTCCCAGCCCTCCTGCCCTCGGGCTGGGAACGATACTCTCTGGCAGCACGTGGCCTCTGCAGCAGGATCTGCTGGGGGATGCCTCTGTCCCAGGAACTGCAGAGCATGCCAGGGACCTGGTGGCTGATCAGTTCTTATCTGTTCTCCCAAAGCTGACAAAAGCAGGCATATAGCTATAAAGCAAGCATAAACTTGGCGTTATCTGATCCTACCAGTTCTACATAAATGCAATGATGTGTTGGTGTCAGATCCAGATTGCGTACGTACCAGCTGCTTATCTCTCATCACGCAAATCTGGCGGTGATCGCAGAACCACAGCTGCAAGTTTGCATGGATAAAATGGTCCTCAAAAGACTGGTGGCTACAGGAGATGGTGCCAATGGGGTTCCACGATAGGCAGGTCAATCAAAAGAAGGATGTCACTTTTGTCATCTCGAAGGACTGGATGAGTTGTTTGGAAGTTTCTCTCTGCTGCAAACAGTAATTTGTCTCTGTGAGATACCATTGCATCCCTCATGTTCAGCTGCTGTTTTCCACTACCACTTTCAAAAGAGATTGATATGGTACTGGTTTATGAGGATACGTGTTCCCATAGGCATGTCTTCCAGCATACAGATAAAGCAGTTTTGTGAAGATGATGCCTCTTTGAATGAAGTAGCTACGTGGAACACGCAGTCATGAGGTATGAGTGGCCTACAAAATACCTGCACCCTGAAATCACCTGCTAGGTTTTATCAGAACACTAAACCAGCTGAAGCAACACTCGCTAGCCTTTAAACCTCTGATTTAAGTGGAGAAACATACTGGAAAGAGTGTGAAATTCCACATCTAACTTTATAATAGAAACACCCACATTCACTCGAGAGCAGTGGTACTTGCTTGTCTGAAGTCTTCAGATTTCTTATGCATGCTGTGACATTTCCCTTCCATCTAATGGCATTAATCCTACGCTGGGATTGCCTTGGCTTGTTGCTGGGACTCTCTTCTGCCCAGCCTTTTGCTACAGTTGAACAAATGAATACTTTGTGGTATGCAAAACTTGCCATTTGGGTATTTTTTTCGGTATGTGTTTTTTTTCCTAAGTTCCAGCACCACTGTTCTCTCTCTCCCTGTCTTTTGTGTGTTACTTTCTGTGTAGCACAAGCCCATCTACATTTAGTCGTATGAGTGGGAACTGTGGGCATGCAACAGTACATGATCCCTTCTATTACATAATTAAATTGCCATAATGTATATGACTTAGGAATATGTCTGAACAAGTTGATATGAATCACACATTTTTGAGCCCGAAACTGCCCCATTTAGCTTTTGTTAATCATTTCGCTGTTCCTACATTTTGAAGGAAAGCTTCCCTTTGCTTCAGCTCCAAAGGCAGAAAGATGGGAAGGGTGAAGACTGCTTCCTTCCCAGTTGTTCTAGTGAAAAATGAACATAAGGTAAATCACATCCCGCTCTTTGAGATCAGAATCTGGCACAGTGTCTCTGCCCCATGGTAAGAAATTTCTGCAATCCCAACCTACGGAGCTATCAGTATCAGCAAGCAAGCAGATGGGTAACTGTTGTAGTTCAACATCTAAAATATTTGGGGTGGGGGGGGCATAGATCTGTAGGGCAAGGAGATACTTTTATTAAAAATGGCCTTTATTGTTTTCTTCTCCTACCAGTTGCCATTTGGTCTAAATAATTTTTAAAAATCATGTTCTGAACAAATCCTTCCTTGTCTTCAGCAGGATCCTGCTCTGAGCAAAATCCATCAGAACCTCTGATCAGAGAGCAAGAATCCTGGCAAAAACATGGGAAAGATTTGGCTAGGACGAAATGCAAGAAGTTAGTGGTAGAGAGGGGGAGAAAGAAAAAAAAAAAAAAAAAGGCCAACGTCTGCTTATTTACATGGTGCAAAGCTTTGTCTTCACTGGAGTTAATTTAGCTTTCACCACGCAGCTAGCTCAGAGCAGAGCTTGGCACTCGGAGTTTCCCAGTCCGGTTGGAGCTCACAGTAAGCAGCCGGAGTAGCCAAGTGGGTGCGCCTGGGGAGCAGAAGCACGCATGAGTCAAAAGTGACACATACTGCTCCATTCCAAAAATCTGCTTAGTTAAGAGTCCCAGCCCCAGCGCCAGCAGCATTTGAGGAGGCAGCGGGTCAGATGAGGAGCTGCCCCGGCCCCAGCCCTGGACAAGGTCTCACCCCAGGGCGGGGGAAGGGGCTGCCACCGGCCAGCAGTTTGTTGGGTGGGAATCGTCTTCCCAGGGTGGGTCTCAGGGAGGTCTCACTCTCGCCCTCTAAAAGTCAGGATCAACGGGCAAGCCATGTTTCAGACTGGAGACGCGGTTTACTGTGGATTCGGTGATTCACACTCCTCCCTTTGTTTCTGCTGTGTCAACCGCAGCACAGTGGTTGCATCTAAGGGACATTCTTATTACCATGCAGAATTTTATACTGAATGAGTAACTGAACCTCTGCAATGTGTTTTAGAGTCAGGCTTGCAAAATCTCTGGTGTAGCAGAGGGACTGACTGTCGTACAAAGGAAGGACAGAATGCAGTCCTGCCCTGCATAGAGACGAGCTATTGAATGCACATATTTTGATGAGAATTTGATGTTCTGTGTCTCGCAAAAATTACTCACAGCACTGTCTGCATGGGTCCAGCCTCTTTTTCCACGTTGCAGCACGGAGACTTCGTGAAATGAATAGCGAATGCTATTCCTCCTGGTTTCACAATGCAGAAAGAAGTAGCAGTTTGGAAGTGGAGTGGAGTCTTTGTCATGCAGATTAAAGCACTTGCATTCATATTAGGCAGAGACTTTCTTGGCACAGTCTGTGATCATTCTGCAGCTTTTCTTCTTTGATTGGAAGATTCAACAATGTGATTTCTATTCCTTTCTTAGTATAGGTGCCTAGCATGATCTTACATTTCATTCAGAGACTACATTAACTGCACAATGATTCTGTTTACAAACAATTCAGTAGAGATCACAATTAGAAAAATATAAGTGGTGTGAAAAAGAGCAACAGCCCTTTGCTGTTGGTAATTATGACAATATTTTCCTCTTGCACAGCATAAGGTTGTGATCCCTGAGTTGTAGGGCACCTTGTAAACATTAAGTACAAATGTGATGTCCTGACTTTTATACTGTCTTTATTGGATAATAAAAATAGAAAATGTTCTTACCTTGCATAGTGAACTCAAGCTGGCTGCCTGTGTGCAGAATGCTAATGGCAACAAGGCAGAGTTGCACTCACCCCAAGATAGCTAATGAAAAGAAACTCCTACTAGAAACTGGTGACGGAAATGGCCTTCTCCAGCTACACAGAAGTAAATGTGACCCATGTCTTGCTTTCCAGGAGTCATAGAATCACATGGTGGTAGGAGTTGGAAGGGACCTCTAAAGATCATCTAGTCCTACGTACCTGCTAAAGCAGGGCCACCTATATCAGTTCTCACAGGAAGGTTAATGAAGCTGCTTAGATGTACATGCTGCACATCAATTTCACTCATCACTTGACAGTCATCAACTTCAGCCAAACCTAAGAGTGCATGTCACTCCTCAACCCATCAGGCTCTGAGGAGCTATATTTCTGATGTGCTCAAGTATCCTAAGTGTTAAGTATCTGAAGAATGCTAAGTATTACAGAAAATCTGGCAGAATATGACCCTGCAGGTCAGTGGCACAAGCAAGAGAACAACCTTGGACGTCAGTCCTGTTTCCCAGGTCCACACTCAGCCCATGCACCAATTCCATTGCTCAGTGTCCCACTAGAATACTTAAGACATTTACTCAATACAACAATGTCTCTTGAGAGTTATAACACATTAAAAATAGGGGTGTTTTGTCCATATTATTTCTTTTGTACAACTTTTTTCAAGCTATTTTAAAAATAGCTTGATATAATTCTGAATGCATACCAAATCACATAGGCTACTGCAATGCAGGACTGACCCTGTAAGAATGTCTGTATGCATTAGCAAAGCCCACTGCACTCTAATGTCTGACCATAAGAGTCAGTGAGAATCTTTTCTTTGTGGCTACAAAAACAATAGAAAAACCTTCCTAGCACCTTTTCTAGTCAAATAGTTTGGAATTATTTCAATTAATATTTTCTGATACATTCTCTGATGGAAATGACGTAAATGCCTGTCAAGAAGTGCTCCAGGTCTGACAAGCTCATGAAGTTTAAAAATACCCTGAAAGCACCCAGCACCTTTGCTTTGATTGCCACTATGGGCTTTTCACCCTGCTAGGCCAGATATTAGCTTTCTGGATGTTGCCTAAACCACTTTTTCTGAGGAAATTAATTAATTTTCATCTCATGAGATACCCCAAATTAGCCTTCATTTTAGAGCAACAAGTACTGGGCATTGAAGGCATACTTCTTGCAGAGCTGAAGGAACATAATGTGATGTTTTCTTTATTATAGTGCAAAACACTATGTACCTCTAAAAATTAGAGGAAGTTGCTTCTGCATTTATCTGGATCTTTGCAGCTTTTGAACAACTCAAGGAAGGAATAAATGAGAAGGAACTGCAGAAACTACGAGTCATTTTCCCTACTGTGCATTTTCCAATTTTTAGAGCATTGAGTTACCTGCTGAAAAAGGTTTTGAGCAAGACCAGCAAGTAGGTGGTGTTGAAAAATTATGGCACCAGTTTAAGTGCCATATCCTGAAGTCAGATGGTTACTCTCAAATGTAGCATGTTGCTTTTGTAGTCTTTAACTGAAGAGAAGCTAACCAATCACTCAAGGACCCTAACATTAGAAAAGTGGTCCAGATCATTGTCAGCTCTAAATAATAATAAGAGTATTAATAATAAGAGTATGATAAGAGTATCAGAAAACTGAAGTAAAAATTACACTCATCTAGAAGGCATTTGTAGTCAACATTTTATTCCAGTCAAATGTTTCTTTAATTATTTCAAGGCATGTCTTTCTATTTTTATCACTACTGATCATCCAAAGCAAATCAATTTGTGTGTTAAATCAAATAACTTCCCATTGAATCAAATTAGTTTTTAGCAAGACTGTCATTTTTAACCTCCAGTGCAGCCAAAATACCTGCCTTGTAGCAGATAATAGTTTCTTTTGCCTAATATGCACAGATGTCCTGGGATGAAAGAGGATTTGGGGGGACTTCTCTTGCAGTTCAAAGGACAGTACCTTTACTGAATGTTAATGTTGTGGGTTTTTTTTTTAATTAATGGAAAGTAAGGCAAGAGAGCATTGTTTTGTGGAAAAGGTGAGGCAGCTAATCCAAACACCATGAAATCATAGAATCATAGAATCATTTCAGCCGGAAGGGACCTTTAAGATCATCGAGTCCAGGCTTTGTCCTAGCCGCTTAGGCCCAAGTGCCAGGCTGTTTGCTGTAAAATGCAATATTTTCTGGCAGTTGTCCCAACCCCACAGCGTGATTTGGGGTCTGCCTGCTGGATCGATGTCCCAAACTGCTTTGCTAACAGTATCTCTGAATATCCTGTTGCCATTTGCGTTTCCAGGCTGCAGCTGGAAACTGTAGGGATGAGTTGGGAGACCTCTGATACCAGTAAGCATCTTTCTCTTGAGGGATTGGTACTTGCAGTGCTGGGGCAGACAGTGGAGTCCTGCTGGTGCTCCAGGGATGCCACCCTAAGGACATGAGCATCCTTGGCAGGCATCACACAGAAGGGCTGAGAACTAAACACATGGAAGCTGTGCCCTTTTGTGTGGTTTCAAGGCATGTTCTTTCCTGACTTGGAACTGACTTGCTAACAGCCATACACAGTCTTTAAAAAACAATATGGATTTTATGCTACTGAAAGGCAACCATGGTAGCTCAAGTTATTGCTCCTGCTCCAGGGAATGATAAGCAGAAACCTTCTCTGCACACCGCTGGCAGCCTGCCTCATCACTAGCCAGCAGGATTTTTGCCGTTGAAGTATGAGGCTGAGTTACTTGGAAAGAGTGTGAGACTCCTCAGAGTCTCATCTCACCTCAGGTTTATTGCACAAGCAGTGGACTGGAAAGATTGTTAATGCTAACTGAATGTGCTGGGATTGGTGTGGCTGATCTACAGGCTCCGAGGCCGGTTTGCAGCACACTGGGATGTTCAGGTCCTTGCTATGTGTTGTGTTATCCTTGCTGAAGTGAAGCTTGTTAGACAAAATAACTAAATTTATTAAACCTAAAGCTGATCACAGTTTAGGCTGAGGAAAGGCTTCCACTCTTCCACAACAGGACAGATTGTATAAATCTTTCCTGTGGCACACTCAGTCCATAATGGGTTGTCTCTTGCAGACTGCATACTTAAAAGCAAGAAATGGATCCATAGCTTTCATCCTATTTTGAAGAGCAGACCCTAAAAAAGGCTTATGCGTAGTTATGAGTCAGCATGGGAGTGCCAGGCATGGGGACAGCTGGGCCCAGCCTCTGCTTTGGACACTGGGACTTTCTGCTGAAACACATCCAGGAGCAAAGATGCATTTGTTTGGGTCACCTGTAGGCTGCAAATCTGGGAGTGAATGGTGGTGTAAATCCCCAGAGAGACCCATACACCTGTTTTACCTCTAGGTAAAGCATTAATAAATTCTCTCTCCTGAAGGGCTGTGGTTTCCTTTACAGTGATGTAAGGCCCTTCTCTCTGCACCTTCCCCCCTGCTCCTGCTGGGTCTGCGGGCTAGTCCCCTTGTAACCCTCTTTTCTAGCATTTTACTTATTTTATCTGCAAAACAAGCAAGTGATGTCTGCCTCTCCCACCTTATAAAAGACCATGAAATGCACATGAATATGGAGAACTGGACCCAGTGTGAGACAGATGGTCTGTAGGCTGGGCTCTCTCCTATACTTACCTTGGAAGAGGCAGGCTGTCCCCCTGCACCAGCTGAGGGAGGCAGAACACCTGCAAGTCTGCACAGTGTTGCTCAAGGGCTCAGTTCCCTTGGTGTTGAGCGACTCTCTAGTTGTAATTATCTTTGGAACCACAGAAAGGGAAGAAAAATCGTGTCATTATTGCTTTTTTTTTTTTCCTTTAATGGATGTCCTCCATTGAAGGACATTATCACAACAGTGATTTGGCAGTAAAGGTGAGTTGATGCTGAAAGACCAGATGCTCAGGTGGTGTAAAATGGCTTTAGCTTCGTGAAGATTAGTGGAGCTTCATTGCTTTACCCTTTATGATCTGATTCATAAGCCTTGACATATTGTCTCCTGTTTCTAAAGGCTAAAATAACTTTTAAATAACACTTCTAGGGTGTTATAAAAGAAGTTTCACTGAATTAAACAAACAGCAGATTAAAAACTCTTGAAGTGCTCTGACTTATCCTAATTCACTCATTGGGCAGTTTGCTTTGAGGAAATGTTATGACATGCAACAGCGAGAGAGGATTTTAAATAAAAACCCAGCTGGATCACATAACTAGACCTTTCTTACCTAAAAAAAAATCCCACTACTTTTGTTATTAAAAGTAATTATGTGACACAAGCTCTTCTTCTTTGCTGAAATCTCAAGCCAGCCCTGAGAGGAAAGCTTACCTAATGCATTGGGTTTTTTCCCAGACCATGTCTGTCACATCCCATCAGCACTGTGAGGTGCTTCCCGTCTCCTTCTGCGCCTGGTTCAGTTGTAGTCAGTGGCTGGGGAGGAAGAAGGTGGAAGCTCGCCAAGCCTGGCAATGCTGTGCCTTGCTTGCTGATGGCTCCCTGCCCAATGACCATGGTATCTTCTCCCTTGGTCTCGTCATGGAATTTGAGATGTTCCTGTAGGTTATTCCCCTGTCTTGTGTTTGCTTGACATTACCTGTTTTTCTCAGTATCTCTGGTGTGGTTGTTCTGGCTGTGCTTGGATCATAAGTAGGAGACCCCCTCACAGAGAGCAGACCAGTCTCTCTCACACTCTGTGTTACTCCAAGCACAACTCTGCTGTCAGCTTGTCTCATCACCTTACCACTAGACCATCCTTGCTTTTGGCCAAACTTGGCTGTGGTATGATGCTGCGCCAGAACATCCCTTCAAAATGCCTATGGCAGCACTTTGAAAAACTGCAACAGAAAGAGATGAATAGGCTTCATATGCCAAGTTTCCCTAAGAACCTAGTAAGCAAAGCTAGACTGAAGGATCTCAGCATACCTTGCACAGTTTAGAAGGGATGTAATAACACAAATAATATTTGCACAAGTGCAGACAGCCACTTTTGGACCAGATGACCCCCAGAAGTCTCAATCATTCTGTGAACCTGTGCTGAGAGTTTGGTGCCATCCAATTGCAGAAATGCAATCACAGTCTCCACACAGCGTGTGCTCTCAGAGAGCTTGATCCTCCATCAGAGCAAACAGAGCAGCTGCACAGCCTCTGCAGCAGGGAGGCTGCCAATCTGTCACAGCACTGCATGGGCAGCTGGCACCTACCCTGCCTTGCACAGAGACTTTGATTTCCCTTTCTCCTCAGTCTGATTCGAGATATGTGGGACTGTTTTTCCCTCCTCACATATGGATGTTGTCATTGCAGTCACCGCAACATCATCTTCCAGGAGATCCACTGACGCAGAGGGGAAAGAAGAGCGAGGCCCACTCGTGCCATACCTGCCCAAGCAAGCTTGCTGCCAGAAAGTTTTGGAAGCGCTGACGCAGAGTGAAAAATGTCAGCAGCAGCCCTCATAAAAATTGGATATAGCAGTTTTTAAACTTCACCATCCTGAAAGCCAAGATCAAAAGGAGTTGAACCCACTGGCATATGAGACAATGAGGCTGGAGCAAACTGAATTTAAACGCTATCAGTTTTGTTTCTGTGGTATTTTTAATTGAAGACCAAGTAAATAAATAAATAAGATCTAATGAAATTGCTGGGCAATATATATATATAAAAAATCTTGGCTCTTGGCCCTTGGAAACCATCTGTCTACCTAGCAGGAGTTTGCACCTAAGTAATCTTTTCTCCTATTGTTTTTTCTGTCTGCTTATAGTATGAGTTATTCCTTACCATGGATTTCCTCTATCTCTGCCTTTTGTGAAGCTGAGCCAGTTGCATATGTCAGGTTTCATCAGGCAGCAGGCTGCCTGCCCAGGTAGCAGATTTAATGAGAATTCTCTCCTCCAAGCCAACCCATTGTCATCCTGTGTGAATGCAGGAGAGGCACGATAGCCTCCAGGGCCAGGGGCTGTCTCAGCAGCAGCACAGCACTGGAGAAGGCCTGCCAGGGACAGTGGTGCATTCCTGACTGTCCTGTCCTGCCTGGATCCTGAGGATTTGCTGTGCCTCTTGATGTCTTTATGAATGTCCTCTTCATTTTGATTTCCTAACTCAATATACTATCCTCGTTGTCGCAGAAACTAAGGCAACCTTTTAGTATCACAACTGAACTGGAGGCTGCACCTATGTGTATGTATGTGTACAACTAGAAACACCACAGCCCTCACATTTATTGTTTTCATGTTTTTCTGACTTTTGTCTTCTCCAGAACTGCCCCAGTACTTAGAGAGAGGGCTTATTCCTTGGAAATTTAAGAGATGAGGCTCAAAAGTCATTGTATTGAATTGATTGATTTTAACATGCCAGGTTTGCACATTATTGTCTTTTGTTTTTTTAAGACAGAACATCAATAGCTACTCCAATTAAGGAGACGTCCTCGGCACCAGGATAGCCCATACCGCAACATAGTGTTCCCTGATGGAAGCAGAGGGATTACCTTTGCCATTGTAGGTGCTCTGTGACAAGGAGAGAGCTGGAACAATTGTGTGGACTAAAAGTCACAAGACAATCATGATAAAAAAAGGAGAGTGTGAGGATTTTGTTTATTTTTAATGATGTCATTAGTTGTGAAAATGAATGATTATCCATACTTGAGGCCATTCATGCTCTGTTTGCCAGCATGTGGCAGTAGGCGACTGACCAGGAAGGCAGCCCTCCTGTGAGATGGAATGGTGCTCCAAGTCCTTGCACCCTGCCTCACCAATCCCATGGGTGTTTACAGCCCTGCAGACTGCCCCTGCTCTGTCCATGGAAGAAGCTCTTCCATGGAGCATGTGTTGCTACATGGGAGGGACAGCAAAGTCAGTAGCTTACTAACTTGATGGTGTAGATGAAGCCTGGCCTTACCTCTCTCATCTCACAAGATATTGCATCAATCCTTTGAGAAGCTCTACTGTTGCTGTGGTTATAACAGCTACCCTAAAACAAGACTAAATAAAGCCATCTCACTGTGATCTAATTGAAAGTTGGATTATTAGTTCTCGCTGAAGTGTTTGACACAAGGATGGTAGCATACCCTGTGGCAGCCTGACAGAGTGACCTCAATGTGTACATTGTCCAGCTCAGTCCTACTATAACATTTCCAGTTCTTTTAGACCAATTAAAAACATTAGGTTCTGAGGACTCAGTCCAGACATATTCCAGTCCCTAACAAAGCTCAGCCAGCTGGCTCATAAAACTGTAGTCCAGAGGTCAGAAAGACTCATCAGAATTAAGAGTATGAGAAGAGTGAAGTAGAAGAAGGGAAAGAAACTAAGTAATGGCACTTTTCAAGACTGTTTTCTACCAGGCCTTCAAATGGGGCAAAGATGCTGTGGGACCAGTGGGATGGATCTCTGGAGTGCAGTGAGTGCAAGCCCTTCTCAGGCAGGGTCACCCACAGTAGACCACCTACAACTGTGTCCAGTTGAGCTCTGAGTATCTCCATGGATGGAGACTCCACAAGTCCTCTGGTCAACCTGCTTCAGTGTTCAACCACCCTTACAGTAAAAACCCCCTTTTTGTCATGTTTAAGCAGAATTTCCTGTGCTGCAGTGTGTGCCCATTGCCTCTGGTCCTGTTACAGAGAGAGCATCATTGAGAAGAGTGTGGCTCTATCCTCTTTACTCCCCCCATCAGGTATTAAACACATTGATAAGATCCTGATGAGCCTTCTCTTACAGTCCTACCTCTCAGCCTCTCTGTGTGCAACAGATGCTCCAGTTTTTTTCATCACCTTTCTGGCCCACACTGGACTTGTTCCAGCATGTCCAAATCTCATTGTATTAGGGAGACTCTCGGCTTTCAGGTTCCGTAACAACAGCTTGGTTTTTGCCTCACAAATCCTCTACATGCTGACAAATAATAGAATAGCCATTGCTTAGCACAGTAAATTTTGAACAGTAAATTTCACAGGCAAGGCTATTTTAAGCTTAAACTTATCTTTTGCATGGGAGTGGAAAGGTGTATGGGTAATGGCAGCACTGAAATACGCAGGCTCACATAGCTGCTTCACGATTTTATTGACTGCACTGAACACAAATAACCAAAGTGCTAATAATGTGTGCAAGGGAATAGAGGATATTTGGAAACCTGTATAATTCTGATGGATCCACAAAAATAACACTTTTTCTCTGGCCATTTGCTTCACCACATTGGACCACTTTAGTTATCCTTGAATAGACCTTGATCTTTTACAAATGTACTTGATATATTGAAATTATTTGGCTAGTGGTTGAGTAAATAGATTTCCTCCTGGAATTTGCTCATATTCCCCAAGACAATGTATTGTTCATGCCCCATGAAAAGTCACTCGGCTCATGCAATGCGACTTTTTGCTTCCTGAATATGTGACTGCCAATTCATTCATGTATTGCAGTTTAGCCAAGCAGCAATTTCCTGCAAGCCATACGATCAATGTTGGACTCCAGAAGTATGTGTGATGCTTTTCATGTGGATGACTTAGCAAAAAAGATAGTTTTTAGAAACATTTTAAAAAAAAAAAGCTATGTTATCCAAGCATCAGAAAGTGGAAATGGGATATGATCTAAGCACTACGTACCTGTCAAAGTTGTATGAGGTCTCTTTTATTGCAGAACAAGGCATCAGTGACCATGTGGTTAACTGAGCTCAGCCCTACCAGGGCAGTGCCAAAGTTCTCTCACAGTGGAGAGAGCTTCGTCTGTTGGCCACCACCACAACTCTTTCACTAGGCTCACCAACCTGATAAAAGTCAGTCTTTTTGGTGACCCCTTATAACAACATAGGTATAACACTTACTTTTTCCCTGTACAGACTCTAGCTAATGTCCGTACCTAGTAAGACTATTTGAATTTAAAGACTAGCCTCAAGGCATTTGTGAACTTATATGTACAAAGGCAAAGGTTTATTCCTAAAAAATACCACTGTTACTTCTGGAGAGAGTCCAGCATAGGGCCACCAAGATGATCAGGGGACTGGAACATCTTTCATACGAGGAAAGGCTGCGGGACCTGGGGCTGTTTAGTCTAGAAAAGAGGAGACTGAGGGGAGATCTTATTAACCTTTACCCTTTAGATATTTAAATGGTGGCTGTCAGG
>WBNH01006181.1:0-16128 GCA_013401255.1 Urocolius indicus | reverse complement strand
GGGGGGGGCGGAGCGCGGCGGCGGGGGCGAGAGGCGGTGCCAGCCCCCACCGACCTCCAAACTTTCATTAACTCGGCGGTACCGGCGGTGGTGGCGGCGGCTTCTCCGGGCCTGTTACGGGACACCGGCACCGGTTACCACGCCGGAGCCCCTGCGAGCCCACCCGCGGCAGGAGCAGCCGGGCGGCGGTATGGGCACGGGCACGGGCACGGTAAGGCACACGCACCTCCGCCGTTACCGGGTGCTCGGCACGGCCGGCAGCCGCGGGAGAGCGGAGGGGAGAGACGGGGAAGGGACGGGGGAGGCCGGGGGTGAGCGAGGGGGATGAAAGGCTAGGGGAAGGGGGATGAACGCTGGGAAGGACACGGGGAACGGCACCGGGAGCGTCCCCCCCGCCAGGACGCGCGGGGCGGTCCCGCATCTGTTGCTTCTCCGGTACCCGGGGGAGCAAGAGAGGAGCCGCCGGCCGCCGCTCACACGGAGCTAATGCGGACCGGCTCGGCTCGGCTCGGCTCGGCTCGGCTCGGTGCCGTAGCGGCGGCGGGGGGGGGCTGTCGGTAATTTTCCACGGGCATGTGCCGGGGCGGGGCGGCGGAGCAGCTACCACGTGGCGGCTGATGTAACCGGGCTCCCCCCGCCGCCGCCGCCCGGTGCAACCCGTCGGTGGGGCCGTGGGGGGGAACGGGGAGACGGTGGCAACCCGTCCCGCTCCGCTCCGCTGCCGCCCAGCTCCGCTACCGCCGCCCCTGGGTAACGGGGAGCCCTGGTTGGATGCTGGGGACCGTGGGTACCGGGCCCGGTGGATGCTGGAGGGAGAAATGGCCTCGCAGGTGGCAGCGGAGGCACGGCGGGGTGGGCTTCATCCAGCTGCCGGGTGGCCGTGGGCTGCCTACCCTGCCGAGCTGTGACACCCCAGCCGGAACATGCCGTGGGTGCTCAGGTGTATCCGATTCCACGGTGCCGCCGGTTACATCTGTAGGTACGAGCCGCCCTGACCCGCTGTCATGGCATCCCTGTAACGCTGTGTTGGCATCCCCCCGGCTCCGGGAGAGCCACCTCCCAGCGCAGTAGCATCGGTGCGTTGCATCCCCGGCCCCCCCCCGCAGGGCTCTCCCAAGGGATGCTGCAGCCTCAGGCATCCCTGTACCCGTGCACTGCATCCTCTGTCCCACAAGGCTCTCCCAAGGGATGCTGTAGCCTCGGGCATCCCTGCACCCATGCGTTGCATCCCCGGCCCCCGCAGGGCTCTCCCAAGGGATGCTGTAGCCTTGGGCATCCCTGCACCCTTGTGTTGCATCCCCTGTCCCGCAGGGCTCTCCCAAGGGATGCTGTAGCCTCGGGCATCCCTGCACCCATCCTGTTGCCACCTCGGGCCGGGCACTCAGCTCGTTGCCAGGCTGGGAGCTGAAGCCAGCAGCATGTACGCAGGCACACAGCCTTATCAGCACCTGTCAGACCCCAGGGGGAGTGGCGGGACGTCCCCTTGGGCTCTTTACCCTCCCAGAACATAGGACTAGTCACTGGGGGCAATTCATGGCCACAGAAATGGGCAGTTTTTGTTTGTCTGGTGATAGGTGTGCAGTGGGGAGAAAATCCAGCCACCAGCCTGCTCCTCCCACCTCCAAAAGGTCCCCGTGCCGTGCGAGGAGCCAGGCTCCTGGCAGTGCCGACACCTCAGCCGCCCTCGGCACCGCAGCCACTCCTGGCAAGGGCTTTGGCGGTGGGACGCAGTATCTACTGGCAGCAGCCTGGCTGGCTGGAGGGGCTGTGGCTGAGGCTGGGGGCTCGCCTCGTGTCCCCTGGCCTCCTGCTCTTTTATCTCCACCTCCCACGTTTCCTCCCCACTGCGTAAGGACCTTGTGCCCCTCTGCTGATCGCTCCAGACCTGTGGCAGCCTGGCGAGAGGCCCTGGGGTCCTCAGCCGCCGCCGCCGCTGATGCTGCTGGTGGTTGGGCACCTTTGGTAAGGGTTTGAGGGTCCTTCCCCGGCCAGCAAGGACACCAAGTGCTGGTGTGGGATCTGCAAACATCACCGCAGTCACACAAGCAAACTGGTGTTTTGCAAGAGGGGCTGTCCCTTCGGTGGGGTCAGGCCTCGGTGCACCCCTGTGGCACCCAGCAGCCGCAGGATGTGGCAGGGGCAAAGGCAGGGGAGGCAGCTACGGGCACCCAATGCCTTGTCCGGCAGCACCTGGCACCCGGCAGAACCCAGTGGCTCAGCCCCCCCTGCGCCGCACGTGCACGCGATGCACCGGGGCAGAAGGCAATCGTTTCCCATCTGTGTCCTACGCGGCAGCTGAGCCCTGCGCTGGCCCCGCTCTCAGCGCCCAGTCCCGGTGCTGCCGTGTGCCGCAGCCACTTCGGCTCCTGCTCGTGCTGGGGAAGAGCTTGGCGGGAAGGGGAGGGGGCGGCTCTGCTCCTGCCCTTAGCCTCAGACACCCACCCACCCACCGGGAGGCCAGCAGCCAGCTGCCCGCAAGGTCGTCTGTCCTCACCGGGTAAATCTTTAACTGCTTCTTGGGAAACACCTGGGAGCTGCTGCTCATGTGGGTGCCAGGGGGTTCCGGGACGCCGGAGGGGGTGGGAGCTGGTGGGAAGAGACCCCACTACCATCCCACCCGGCCCCAGCTCCTCTGCCAGCCCCAGCTCTGCAGGGCAGGTACCGGGGAGCGACCTGCCTGGCACAGCCCTCTGGTTCCTGGGGAAAGGAAAGGGAAGCCCGGGCTGGGGATATGCCCACCCCACCAACCACATCTCCCTCTCAGTGTCTCTCTCCCTTCCTGTCCAGCTCATTCTGACGGTGGATTGAAGTGTGGCGGTGGTGCTGCCAGTGCGACGGAGAGCGGGCACGCGAGGGACCCTGTGGTGGGCAGCCGGCACCGCGCTCCAGCCTCCAGAGATGGCTGACAAGTGCAGCGAGGGGCTGCTGGTAAGTGCCAGGGTGCTGGGGGTGGGCTGACACGGGCAGGACCCTCAGCGTTCAGTACAGGGAGCAGGACACTGGAGATCCTTGTTCCCCCTCCCCCCAGGACCTAGGGCCAGGTCTGTGCCACCCCGGTGCTCCCTCAGCATGACGGTGACCATAGGGCAGACATCACCAGTGCTCACTCTGAGCCCGCAGCCTGCAGTGTCTCGCCGTGCCTGGAGATGCTATCGCTCACCTCAGGCACTCTGCCTGCCCTTATCTCCCGCCCCAGCTCCCCAGGCAGGCGGCGAAGGCGGGAAAGCCCTGTCAGGGTGGCTCCTCTGCCTGCTCTTGGAAAAGGGCGCGGGTACTCCTCTGTGCCGGGTGCCACCAGAGGGGCACGGTGTGGGGCTGCTTCCCCTCTACCTCTGCCTGGCAGGGGCTCTGCCAGATGGGGCTGGTAGGATGGTGTGTGGGCAGAGCTGTGTTTTGCCAGGCAGTAGTGCGGTGTCTGGCTGTCTGACCTCGCAGATGGCGTGCCGCAGGGTACCATGCTCTGCCCTGCGCTCGCCCGCGCCGGGGACGGCTTCGGTGCCCTGAGCCGATGCGGGATGTGCCCGGTGCCTGTCCTTGCTGGGGGCTGTGCTGGCCCTGTGCTCCTGGTAGTTCTGTCTGTGGAGCAAGAGGTTTTTGAGAGCCCTGAGCTCAGGTTCCTGTGCCAGGCTGCCATGCTGTGCCGTTTAGGTGAGCCCAGGCTAGGCTTGGCTCTACCCTTTTCCCCAATGGATGGGAGCTGAATGCCAGGGCTAACACGATCACCAGGCCCTCCCCTTCCCGGGGGGCTTCCCGAAATAGCTGCATGCTCCAGCCAAAGGGCCGGGAGCCA
Organism: Urocolius indicus; assembly: GCA_013401255.1. NCBI lineage: Eukaryota > Metazoa > Chordata > Aves > Coliiformes > Coliidae > Urocolius > Urocolius indicus. The sequence continues at coordinate 12,338 of WBNH01006181.1, read as the reverse complement.
GGACTTCCCTGGGAAGCCAAGAGCCAGGGGAGCGATGTGCTCCAGCAGCCGCTTCCAGCTCCTCCGCGTGCGTGTCCCAGCGTGGCCCCGCCGGCCGTGCCCAGCGTGGGCACTGGGAGGGCTCGGGGTGGTTGGTGGGGGAGCGAGGCAGATGGCTGCAGCAGAAGCCCTTGGCGGGGATCGGGGAGCTGCTGAGGATGTGTTGAGGCTCAGTCAGAGGGTCTGTCACGGGATTGGGATCCTGCACGTGTGGGGCACTTGCCGTGGCTCCGTGCTGCTGCTGCTGCGTTCTTGCCCTGGCATGGCAGCGGGACACCGGCCGGACCCGGCACCCACGGCAGGCAGCCAGGCCTGGGAGCGCCCACCGCTCCCGGTCAATCTTTAACTCGCTTCTCGGAAGCACCTGGGCAGCCCACGCCAGGGCCAGGGCACGCGGAGAGGTGTGGACCACAGGGTCTGGCACACGCCGTGCCGGCTGCCCTGGCTCTCAGCCCTCTGCCCGGGGCTGCCCTACCTGCAGGGCACAGGGTGTGCTGAGGGGCTGGCGTGGGGAGGAAAGCAGGTCCCTTTGAGAGCATCTCTGTGCCGTGAGAGCCTCAGGAGGAGTTGTGGCAGGATGAGTGCTGGCTGCTAAGCTGCCCGGGTCACTGGGGAAGGGAGCTAATCTCCTTGGCATACCTCCAGGGCTGTGCCAGTTGCCTGGTTCCCTCGTCTCTGCCTGTGGGTGCAGCTCCCGTTACCCAGCCCAGCCTGGCTCCTGTGGTGTGAGCCCTGCCCAGAGGTGTGTGCGCAGCCCCTGGGGCCGGGCAGGTTTGTGGCAGGGCTCAGGGTACCCGCTGTGCCCTGCCTGGGGAAGGACAGATGTGATGCTGGCAGCAGCAGCGAGATGTGCAGCCGTGCCTCAGTTTCTCCTCGTGGGCTGGGGCATGTCCTCTCACTTCAGTCTGGGTGTGACGTGGGTGCTGTGTCCCGCTTTGGCAGGTTCTGTGGATGCCCCAGGGAGGGGAGCTCTGCGTGCTCACTCCAGAGCAGCAGGCAGGAGCGTGGGCAGCATCAGCCCCACACCACTCCCAAACCCCACAGATGCCCAGATCCTGCCAGGGGCCAGCTCAGGCCCTGTGTGGCTGGGCAAGGGGTAGCCCCATGAGGCCACAGAGGAGGATCTGACAGCCTCTCCCGTTTTGTTTTGTGCTCCTTGCAGCGCTTTGTTGGGGCTCTGGCAGTGCCAGCGGCTCCTGACTCCTAGGGCTGCCTCTCTGGCACAGCCGGGCAGCCTTCAGCTGTGGGGTGCCTGGTTCAGGTGGGCTCCTGCCATCGTCCCAGCCCACCCTGGGGGAACATTGAGGTGCTGCTGCCACCGTGCTGCTGGGGGTTAAGGGCTGGGGTTGCCCTGCCTGTCCCAGCCCCCCCCAACAGCGCAGGGCCAGCGGCCGAGGGCAAGGGGGCCAGCAGAGCTGCGGAAGTGGCTTTTGGCTGCAGGAGCCCTTCCCGGAATACCAAGGGGCAGCGCTGGAGGGGGGGCCGGCGGGGGATTTTTCTGCCTGAACGCCCTGAGAGAATCATGTCTGCCCCGGGAGAATGGGGCCAGAGAAAGGCAGCCCCGACGGGAAGCGCCCGGCTAAGGGATGGTGCCACCGAGGCAGGTTCCTTGGGCATCATCAGCCATGCCCTGGGCACCCGGCAGCCATCCTTGGTGTGCCCATCGCTCTTGTCTCTCTAGTTCAAGCCCCAGCACCGCCACCCAGCCGGGCAGGGGACTGAGGTCCCACTGCAGGCCCTTGGTTTGCAGCAGCATGTGCCCATGGGGCTGGCAATCCCTCCCCTCTGCCCCTAGCCAGGCTGCCAAGGGAACAGCACTGAGCTCCCGCCGCCTGGCACAGGGCCTGGCATGCCCAGGACGGGACAGTGGGTCCTGCTGTGCCATGCTCAGGCTGCTGTGGTGGGCACAGGGTAAGACATCTGTCTGGTGGTGGCACACGGGTGATCTGATCACGGTGATGCAGGCGAAACAGGGTATGGGGGGATGCTCGGGTGGGCATCTCGTGGGGTGTCGGGGCACAGGAGGTGCCTGGCTGTGTGTGGGGCCAGAGGTTGAGCTGGTGAGGCTGGGCTGGAGTCACTGGGGCTGGCACAGTGTGGGGCGTCCCAGGAGGGCACGGTTGAGCGCTGCCATCCCAAGCTACCGAGCGGCTGGTGCAGGAGAGGACAGGGACAGACACGGGGTGCCCGCGCGAGGGGGGGGGCCGAGCGCCCGCCCCGCACACGTGTGCCGTTCACGTGTGTGCCCGCGGCTCCTGCTGCCCGGACCCCAGATGGTCACCCAAAAGCAGCAGCCCATCCCCACCCCCACAGCCCTCAACGTGCCATCACGCCTCGCTGGCGCCTTGGCTGCACTCCCCAGCCGGGGCACAGGGCTGGCAGCAGCTGGGGCACCCCGAGCCCGGCTGGGAGCACCCTGTGCCCACCCTCCCGCTGGACGCTGCATCCCACCACGGTCCCACCCCGCGCTTGGCGAGGGGTGCCCGGGCAGCGAGGGAGGGTCGTGGCACAACCCTCCTGCCAGCCAGATGGTCCCCCGCGGGGCAGTGACCTTGTGAAGGTTGCCATGGAGACCCCACGATGGGTATTTACGCCAGCGGTACGACGTCAGAGTGAAGGAGTGTGGCACCAGGCTGAGCTGTGCCAGCAGGAGGGCTCATCCTTGTGCCCCCATCGCTCAGCGAGGCCGTGCCCCATCCCGAAAGCCCTTGGGTGCCTGGAGTCAGGCGTGGGTGATGAGCATAGGGGCAGAAATGATTATGTGGGGCTGAGAGCCTCTGAGCTCCAAAGGCAGCTCCTGGCCCCTTCCAGACGGGCAGCGGTGCCAGCGGTGCCTGCTGGAGCGTGCGCTGCTGCGAGCAGCTGGACCCCGCTAATGAGGCCTCATTAAGCAGGACGGGGCTTGTCCCACTGTGCAGCCTTGGCAGAGAGGGCCCCTGGCTGGCGAGGGCTCGGCTCTAGAGGGGGGAAACTGAGGCAGGAACGGCATGGGGCGGGTGCTGCAGCAGGGGCCGGGCTTGGCACACGGGGAGCGATGCCAAGCGCTGGGGGAGGCGGGCGGGCGGCTGTTGCACGGGAGCCTGAGGTGCCAATGAAGCCGGGGACTCACCGAGCCCTCCAGCCTGGGCCCCTGGATGGTGGCCACGGGCAGCCAGAGCCCTACCGGCCACCTCAGCAGCTCAGCAGGGAGATGAGAGCAGGGGCTGGGGGGCAGAGTGTGGGGCTGCGCCAGCCGGGGCCACGCCAGCGCCGTCTCCCCACCGCCGTGGCTTTCCCAGCCCCTTCGTGCCGGCTCCGGGGTGATGGCTCAGCAGGGCTGAGCCACAGCTGCAGCTGAGTGCCAGGGGAGGCTGGAGAGGCGCCTCCAGACCCCAGGGACGTGGGGCTGCTCCTGGGGGAGGGAGAAGGCATGCCGTGGTACCGAGCCCCTCCGTGGCCTCAGCTGTGCTGGGGAGCAAGCAGAAAGCCTGATGGTTGTGTGGTGGTTACCTCTGGAGCCTACTGATTGCAGGAGAGGTGGACAGCATCCCTTTGCCTTGCTCAGTGGTGTAGAGTCTAGCACAGATCCTTCCCCCGCCTCCCTCGTTTCCTGGGCATCAGTGAGCAATGCCAAAGCTTGCCCCAGCCCCTCATGGCACCCCAGGGCTGGGCTGGTGCTGCTGCAGGTGGCTGGCAGAGCCTGCTTGGGGCTGTCGGGGGGATTGGGCAGCCTCCCCCCATCCAGGAGTGGTCAGGACTGTGTAGCACTAGTGGGGGCTCCTAAGATTTGGACACCCCCTTCAGCACTGCATGACCTTGGCCATGGAAGTGCCCCCTTGCCTGTGCCCATCCTGGCACCCAGGGCTGATGCTGCCAGCACCAAGGCAGTGCCAGATGGCTGTGGCTCCAGGCCCTGCCTCTGCTGCTTAGGGGCAGGGGCAAACATGGGGCCAGGCAGCACAGAGGAAGGGCAAGGATGGCAGTGCACTGCAGCCTCTGATGCATGGCTGGTACTTGTGGGTTCGTTACCACAGGTACCAGAGACAAGGACTGCAGAGGCTGACTATAGGGCCATCCCTCGGCACCCAGGATCCACAGCCAGCCAGTGAAGGCACCCAGGACATCCCTGTCCGAGTCACCCCGTCCATAGGGGCCTTCTCCAAGTCACCACGTCCTTGTGGACTGTCACCCCAGGCTGGGGCTCCCCTCCCCCAGGCATCCTGCACCCTACTTCCCTGCCTTGGAATAGCTTTTACTTTGGCAATCAGTGTAATTAGCATCTATGTCCATTTTCCAGTAGCCCCTGCCTCACCCAGCCAGGAGTTTGTTGCCACTGCCCCTGCAGAGAGCAATGACATCAGGCTGATGACATCAGGGGCTGACTGGCATTGCAGGAGCAGCCCTGGCACCCCATTACTAAAGCTGGAGAAGGAATTAGGGGTCCCTCACTGGTTCAGGGAGGCATTGGATAAGGCTGATACCCCATGGAGTGCATCTGCTGGGCTACCCTGGGGGCTGTTCGAGTGGGAGAACCAGGCTGGAGATGCCTCCCCACAGGGACATCCCCTCCCAGCATCAGCCCCGCCGCCGCCATCAGCTTCCCGGCCATAAATCAGGGCTCCTTTGGGAAGTTGGGGGCATCCGGGCACCCCAGCCAAGCTGTCATTGTACCAGAAGATGCTGCTTAGCATGAGAAAGGCTCTGGTGCCAGGCAGGGTGATGGATGGTGCCCGCTCTGCTGGGCTGGAGAAGTTTTGGCTATGTTGAGGGGGATGTCTGTGGGGAAAAGGGAGGAGAAGGAGGAATAGGAGGCCCTGGGCACCTCAGTGTCTCGATGTCTGAGGTGCCTGGGTCATCTTTCCTTCCCCTCACTAAACTTTTCACCTGAAAAACGTGGAAAGTTTGGGATCTGGCACCACGACCAGCTGCATCCATGCTGAAGGGCAGCTCTCTCCCCCTGCAGCCCAGCTCTGCCTCATCCTCACAGTGGGGATGGAGGGGTCTTGTGGTGCCAGCTGCCCAGCTTCTCCCTGTCCCTGCTCCTGTACCGTGTGGGTTGAGAGGACAGTTAATGAGTGTAAAGGACGGGGCGACCTTCCCAGCTTTGGGGCAGGGGCTGGCACTGAGGCGAGGGGTGAGCACGCCTGCGCCGGCGCACGTGCGTGTGCTTGTGCATGTGCATGCATGGGCACACACATGTGGCTGCTGTGCACTGGGGACACGTGTGCCCGGGCCCTGCGCTGCAGGAAAGGCAGCTGAGGGGATGGGGGGATGGAGGGGGCAGCAGAGACCTGATGCTCTCATTGTACATCACCAGGCTCAAGGTGTGCCAGGGTGACCCAAGCAGAGCCCCGTCCCTCCGGCTTTGGGGCAGGGATGAGGTCCCCTTTGGGCACTGGGGTTCCAGGCTGAGCTGGGGTCATGTGGTTTGTGTGTCCCCTCGCCAGACGCTTTGCCAGGGATGCTGGAGTGCTGTGCTGTTCCCCCCACACGCTGCTCATTAAGAGCCTCGTTAGCATGAGCATCTTAATCAGAGGCATCCCAATCGGATCAGCCTGCTTGAGTGGGCACTGTGCCCTGGCATGGGGACAGTGCCAATGTCCCATCCCCCCACCTTGAGGACCCCTCAGTCCCATCCTCCTCATCACCCCACAAGTAGAACCTCCCCCATGGTGATGGAGGAGAGGGATCACCCACAGCACCCAGAGCCTGACAGAGCCTTTCCCCGTGGGGTCTGCCATGGGCAACCCCATTGCCAGCCTACGGCCCCTATGGGCCGTGCCCCAAAGCACCGGCCGATGCCCCTGTGTGCAGCCCCGCGCCCTGGCAGCCTCCCCCCTGCAGCCCCCGGCGCGTGCGGGCTCCACTCGCAGCAGATGGCTTTGTTTGGCAGCGCGGTGCCGGAGTCGCCGGGCATCACGTCCCGGCTGTGCCGGCCCTAATCGAATGATACGGTTTGGTGCACCGCGCCTGCTGCCCGGCGGCGGCACAGCCCCAACCGCGGCTTCCCATTTGTGGCCCATTCGCTGCCGGCTGCGGCCGGCGTGGGGGGCACACAGGGGCTGGTGGGGAGGAGGGGGCAGAGCAGGCATGGGCACAGGGGGATGTCGCACCGTGGTGGGGAGCCTGGCACCACGGAGCTCCGGCGTGCTCTGAGGGCTGCTGGCACCTCACGCTGCTCCCGGAGGGGCATGGACAGACCGGCACCTTCATCCCACATACCCATCACCTGGCTTTGGTGAGGGGAAAGAGGGGCTCGTAGGGGCACCACAAAAAGCCATCTGCCCTCAAACCAACCTGCCAGAGCCTGGCAGCGTTGCAGCAGGACGTTAGTGTGAGCCCGGGGCCGTGCTGCGATGGTGCCATGGGGTGAAGGGTGCCATCCCTGCCAGGGGTGATGGCTTCTTGTCGCTGCTGTTGTTGTTGTCCCCGGTGTGAGCTCACATTGTGTGGCAGCCTGCACAAAGCTCCCTTTCTTGCCCTGCTGTCTGCCCCCACCCCAGCCCGGCCAGGTCCCCAGCAGCAAGGGGTGGCTGGGCACTGGGGCTGTGTCCTCAAGGGTACCCACCTCTGTGGGACCCCCCCTGAAGCTGCCTCACACATGGTGCCCTCGCTGGGCACTGAGCCAGAGGCAGAACCCCGGCAGCACCGGGATGCCTTTCCCAGGGTGGGGGCAGCCAGCCCCCCTCGCCTGCTCTAGTCACTGCACCCACCTCCCCATTGCAGGAGGGGGGTTGCTTTACCCCGGGGGTCCCACTATTCTCCTCCAGCCGTGGTCAGTGGCCACCCAGCAGGGTTTCTCTTGCTGGGTGTGGAAGGGGAGGAGGGGGGGGGCATGGGAACAGAGGCCTCTTTGTGCTCGGGCGCCTGGACCTGTTTTGTATGAGTTGCAGGCTCTTCCTTCGCTGCAGCCGGGCTCCGGGCTCAGCTATTCATCGGGGGGGGGGGGGGGGGTGCTGCCAGCGCCAACCCTCCCCCTCCTTGGCACTGCCTGAGAGGGGGCTGGCACGGAGGAGGGGATAGGGAAGGATGCCGGGGACCACCCAGCCCCGCTGCATGGCCGTCTCCCCCGGGATGGGACCGGCGGGGGGGTCCCCGGCTGACACACGCCACGGCGTCTCTCCGCAGAACGGTGCCGTGCCCGGCGAGCGGGGCAAGCAGGACAAGAGCGTCAAGCGCGGCAACTGGGGCAACCAGATCGAGTTTGTACTGACCAGCGTGGGCTACGCCGTGGGGCTGGGCAACGTCTGGCGCTTCCCGTACCTCTGCTACCGCAATGGGGGAGGTGGGTGCCAGGGGGGCTGTGGGGGGGAGGTGGAGGAGGTGTCTCTGGGCACGGGTGGCCGTGTGCCCTCAGCCCCACGCGGTACTTGCTGGACCTGGGCTCACCGGGGTGGTGCAGGGTGCCGGGAGCGTGCCGTGCCCGGGGTTGTTTCTCAGCCTCACTCTCTGGTTCCTGCCCGCCAGGTGCCTTCATGTTCCCTTACTTCATCATGCTGGTGTTCTGTGGCATTCCCCTCTTCTTCATGGAGCTCTCTTTCGGGCAGTTTGCCAGCCAGGGCTGCCTCGGCGTCTGGAGGGTCAGCCCCATGTTCAAAGGTAAGGAGCTGCCCGTCCCCACCAGGACACCCCCCAGCACAGCTCCCCTGCTCTCCACACACTCACTACAGCCTCCACACACCTCGTGCATCCCCTGCACGCACTCTGTGTGGGCACCTGCGCTGCCCTGTGCCGCGCTGCCCTGCGCACACAGCCCGCCTGGCACCCCCTGCACGCGTTACACACCTCCCTGCACACACGGTGCACCTCCTGCACATACCCCAGCCCCTGCAGCCGTTCCACACATCCCTGCACATGCCACACGTGTCCCCAACGTGTCACTCTTGCAGAGGCCACTCGGGTCCCCTGAACGTGCTGCAGATGCCTGTGGCCCCTCTGGCTGTGGGCACGCTCCTGTGGTCCTCTCCTCCCTGCACTGTAGGCAGAGGGTGCTGTGCCCACGTGCATGGGCACTGGCCGTGCTCAGAGCTTGCCCTGCCATGCTGGACCCTGGCTGCACCTCCTGGCACACAGGTGTGCTCCCAGTTTCCCTGGCACAGGCTTTCACGCTGCCAGCCGGGTGACGTGCCCACACGTCACGTCTGAGCGTGGGCAGCTCGTACATGCTCTGCACCGTGACGTGCTCAGCCTGGAGTGCATTCCCATGTGCTCGTCGGGCATCTGTCACGTGCCACCATGGAGCTGCAGCCGGGAGAAACTGTCACTCCGTGGCTCTGTAGGGCTGCAGGTCCCCAGGGGTGTCCCTGCACTGCAGCCTAGCTGGCCGTGCATCCTTGGTGAGGCCACCCCTCGAATGCTGTGTTCAGTTTTGGACCCCCTCACTCACTACAAGAAAGACATTGAGGTGCTGAAGCGTGTCCAGAGACGGGCAGCAGAGCTGGTGAAGGGTCTGGAGAACTTATGGCTTATGAGGAAGCTGGGGGTGTTTAGCCTGGAGAAGAGGCGGCTGAGGGGAGACGTGATCGCTCTCTACAGCTAGTTGAAGGAGGTTGTAGCGTGGTGGGGGTCAGTCTCTTCTTCCCAGTAAGGAACAGCAGGACTGGAGGAAATGGCCTCAAGTTGCACGAGGGGAGGTTTAGTTTGGAAATCAGGAAGAACTTTGTTGCTGAGAGGGTTGTTAAGCACTGTCCCAGGCTGCCCAGGGAGGTGGGGGAGTCCCTGTCCCTGCAGATACTGCACCCTGGAGACACATAGCCGAGGTGCTGAGAGACGTGGCTTAGTGGTGGTCTTGGCAGCGTGAGCTGAGTGGTTGGACTGGACTTGATGATCTCAAAGGTCTTTCCAACCGAAATGATCCTCTGGTTCCATCCCCTGTGCATTGCCACACGTCCCTCAGCACCTTCAGACTTGCTTGAAGGTAGACGATCCCACGCACAGTGCTCCCCAGTGCCAAAGCCAGGCCCCAGGAGCCACAGCGTGGCTGCAAGGCTGCCAGCAGCACCACATGCTGCCCCCCACAACCCCCGCCCTGTGCCACTGCATCCCCCTCCTCACTCCAACCCCCCCGGCTGCACGCCGTGCCCACGCTGTGCCGCTCACCCCTCCCCGGTGCTGTTCCCAGGCGTGGGCTACGGGATGATGGTGGTGTCCACGTACATCGGGATCTACTACAACGTGGTGATCTGTATTGCCTTCTACTACTTCTTTGTGTCCATGACGCCCGTGCTGCCCTGGACGTACTGCAGCAACGCCTGGAACACGCCCGACTGCGTGGGGGTGCTGGACGGGAACCTCTCCAGCCGCGCCGCTTTCAACCTCACCCGCCTCCTCAACACCACGCAGAAGCGCACCAGCCCCAGCGAGGAGTACTGGAGGTACAGGGGATGGAGGATGGGGGACAGAGAGGGTGTGTGGGGGGTGGTGGGGTCCCGCTGATGCCTGCTGCCTGCCCCCACCCCTTGCACAGGAGGTACGTGCTGGACCTGTCGGATGACATTGGGAACCTGGGCGAGGTGCGGCTGCCCCTCCTGGGCTGCCTCGGAGTCTCCTGGGTCGTCGTCTTCCTTTGCCTCATCAAGGGCGTCAAGTCGTCGGGGAAGGTACTCGCCTGTTCCCCCTCCCTGCGCCCACCCCCAGATGCCCCCTCTCCAGGTAGCCATGGCCCTCTCTGGGCATAGCCCCTCTCGTTGTGGCCATGGCCCTGCCTTCCCAACCATAGCCCCTCTCCCCCTGGTCCATTGCTCCAAGCTCTGGCCTGTCACCCCTTCCCTGGTCCCAGAACCCCCCAGCCCCATCCCACCGAGGTGCTGCCCCGCAGGTGGTTTACTTCACGGCCACTTTCCCCTACGTGGTGCTCACCATCCTCTTCGTGCGCGGCATCACGCTGGAGGGGGCTGTCACCGGCATCATGTACTACCTGACGCCCCAGTGGGACAAGATCCTCAATGCCAAGGTGAGTGAGGGGCTGGGGGGACAGCAGGGCTGGGGGGACAGCAGGGCTGGGGGGCACAGCACTACTGACCACCCCTGTGCCACAGGTGTGGGGCGACGCGGCCTCACAGATCTTCTACTCGCTGGGCTGTGCCTGGGGCGGGCTCATCACCATGGCCTCCTACAACAAGTTCCACAACAACTGCTACCGGTGAGTGCCGGGCTGCAGCCCCCGCCAGCCCCCCACGCACCTGCCGCCCGCCCTGACCTCTCTTCCCACAGGGACAGCATCATCATCAGCATCACCAACTGCGCCACCAGCGTCTACGCCGGCTTCGTCATCTTCTCCATCTTGGGCTTCATGGCCAACCACCTGGGAGTGGATGTCTCCAAAGTGGCTGACCACGGCCCCGGCTTGGCCTTTGTCGCTTACCCCGAAGCCCTCACCTTGCTCCCCATCTCGCCCCTCTGGTCCATCCTCTTCTTCTTCATGCTCATCCTCCTGGGACTGGGCACGCAGGTAGGTGATGGTGAGGCTGGGGCGTGGGGATGGCACGGCGTGGCTGGGGATGAGGCGGTGACACGCCGCTCCCTCCGTGCCTCCCACAGTTCTGTCTGCTGGAGACGCTGGTCACGGCCATTGTGGACGAGGTGGGCAACGAGTGGATCATCCGCAGAAAGACCTTTGTGACGCTGGGGGTGGCCGTGGTGGGCTTCCTGCTGGGCGTCCCCCTCACCACGCAGGTAAGTGCCCATGGTTCAACACGTGCAACACCCTTAAGTCACGGTCACTTTTGGTGCTGGTGACAGCCAGGGGCCAGTGTTGCCATGCCCAGGTGGCAACGGTACCCAGTCTGAGCGTTGCCACGCCGAGTGTGGTGGTACCTGGGTGGTGGGTTGCCATGCTGGCCCTGGCAGCGCGGCTGTGCCGGTGCCCACCTGAGGGCAGCAGTGCAGCCGGGGCAGCCGTGCCAACGGGTCCCTCTCGCAGGCGGGCATCTACTGGCTCCTGCTGATGGACAACTATGCCGCCAGCTTCTCCCTGGTCGTCATCTCCTGCATCATGTGCGTGGCCATCATGTACATCTACGGTAGGTGCAACGGCCTATGGCCAATCGGCCGGCACGGCTGCCCCTGCCCTGCAGTGGGAAAGGGGGACGCACCGACTCCTGGGCAGCCCACAGTCTGCCGTATGCCAGCTGACTGAGGAGTGGGAGGCCTTTGACTAGTCAGGGCAGCCGTGACCCCAGTGGCTTGGGCGAGTTCCAGCCGGGGTCTGGAGCTGGTGCCAGGGAAGGGGTCCCACCAGGATGCAGGGGCTGACGGACACTCATCCCCACAGGGCACCGCAACTACTTCAAGGACATTGAGATGATGCTGGGCTTCCCCCCACCGCTCTTCTTCCAGATCTGCTGGCGCTTCATCTCACCCGCCATCATCTTTGTGAGCATCGTGACCACGGGCTGGGGGGCCACAGGAGGAGGGGGGTCGGGAGCTCACACTGACCTGCTCTCGGGAAGAGGCTGCTGGGTGCAGGGACAGGGCAGAGGGGGGCAGGGTGGCTGCTTCCCGCTGTCTGATCCTCCCTGTCCCTCCCCAGTTCATCCTGATCTTCACAGTGATCCAGTACAAGCCCATCTCCTACAACGACTACGTCTACCCAGCCTGGGCCATCAGCATCGGCTTCCTCATGGCACTCTCCTCCGTCATCTGCATCCCCATCTACGCCATCTACAAAGTGTGCTGCTCTGAAGGGGACACGCTGCTGGAGGTGGGTGGCCAGGGCCTAGACCCCACCTGAACCAAACCCTACTCGGCAAAGGCTTTCCAACACCTCACCGGAGCCGCTGGTGGCCCGCAGCAGCTGCGTGCTGACAGCATAGGCTTGGGCACCTCATCCCCGGGCACCGCTGCGAGCCACCAGCACGTGAGGATAGACTAGGACAGGGGAGCATGGTTGGGTGCTAACCCCCTTCTCCATCCTCTCTCTCTTTCTCTCCAGCGCTTGAAAAATGCAACCAAGGCAAGCAAGGACTGGGGCCCGGCGCTGGCGGAGCACCGCAGCGGGCGCTACGCCCCGGCATTCAGCCCCTCCACCGAGTCCCACCTCGAGGCGCAACCCCTGCAGCCGGAGAAGGGCCGGAGCGAGGCGGCTGCCTCCCCCGTGCAGGGCAGCAACGGCTCAGCCCACAGCCAGGACTCCAGACTGTGACCCCCCCCGCCGCCCCCACGCACACACACACACACACACACCCCCCTCTAACCCCTCCTGCGCGGTGACACTTTCGCACCTTCCGCTGGCGGAGCCTGGCTCCGGGCTGCACCGGAGCGTGGCGGGGGGGCTCTCAGCGCCAGTCCCCGAGACTTCCCCCCCCCCTCCTTCCACCTCC
>WBNH01006180.1:37765-52757 GCA_013401255.1 Urocolius indicus | reverse complement strand
TAATGTCCTGGGTTAGGCAGGGATAGGGTTTATTTCCCCTGAGGCAAAGAGAAACCACGTCCAGGCTGTTTGATCCTGTGCTGCCATCAGGCTCAGGATATTAGGGCAGCTGCCAAGGGCCAGCAGGCAGAACTGCAGCATCTCCTCCAGGCTGTGGGTGGTGAGCTGTGGAGGAATTGTTGAGGGAGAACGGATATGGATCCTGGGGTATAATGTTAGGCCTGCTGGGGCAGGACAAAGGAGACAAAAGTCTCCTTTATCACTCATACTGAGTAGGACTGGATTCTTCCCGCCCAGCTGAGAGTCGGACCCTAGGCAAGTGCCCTGACCTTCCCGACAGTGAGCAGTTACACCGGGCATTGCTCATTTTCTGTATCCCTTGGCGGCCACTGTACCTCCTTCTTCTCTGTGTTGTTCTAGTAAATTTTCTTGATCTCAACCCACAAAGCTCTAGAATTGTCTCTTGATTCTGCTCCCCATCCTTCTGAGGTGGGGAAGAGCGCCCTTGGCCTAAAAGAGCAGACCTGTGCCTCATCCTGCTCCTCCCAAGGGTGTGGAGGCCAAGAAGACACAGCTGGTAAGCTCTTCCTTGCAAAGAGGCTCTGTTTGAATAAAGACTCATCTGCAGTTTGCAAACTGGTTGAGATTCCAGATATTAACTTGGAATCTGCTCCTAGGTCTCACCAGCAGCTTCTCTCTTCCAGATGCTGCTGGAGTTCACCAGCTCTGAGACAGCACAAGTGCAGGAGAGGGCCCTGGGCAGCATTTGTGTGTCAACCGATCGCCTGGCTGAGGATCCGACGCTGGAGGTAAGGAGCCAGGCAGGCCTTGACCACTATGAAGCCATTGAGATCCCAGTCCTGGGACAGCTGCTGGGATGTCTCCACCTTTTTTTCTTTTCCAAAGATGACTCGGGTCTTACAGCTTTCCAGGCTCTTTGTCACTTCAAGGGCTTCATGCAGTGGCAAGGCCATAAGAGTGGTCATGGTGGGCTCCATCCTTCCACACACAGCCATCTCCTGACAGGCTACTATTCTTCCTCAGCTCCTTTGCCCCTCACAGCTGCGTCCCATAGCATCTCCGTTGTCACTGTGCTGCAGAAGCTCTCCTGAAGTTCAGGATCTCTGCTGGTACCCTTCGTCCCTCCTTGCAGGATCTGGAACCCCACTGTGTTGTGGCCCCCTAACCAAAGCTCTCTCTGATTACCATAGCTCAAAGCCACATCTTCCCTGTTAGTGAGGAGCAGATCCATCTCTGCTTCTCCCCAGCCACTCCTCCCAGGGCTTGAGCCAGCAGCTCTTCCCAGCACCCTTCAGAAATCCCCTTGTCTGCTCATGTCCTGCCTCCCAGGCAGATCTCAGGCTCCTTTGGTAACCTTGCTGGACAAGCTGCTGCGTCTTACTGGAACTTCTGCTTTGCCCACGCTGTTCAGGCAGGGCAAGGTGAAGGGATGAGGTACTACAGATGCCCTGGGATACCATGGCCACCTTGCAGTGTGCCATGACCACCCTCAGACACATCACAGAGCTGATAAGTAAGCCCCAGAAGCAGCTCCAGCCCTCCTGGCCACCAGCGAGCCCTGCCTCTCTGCACAGCCAGCCAGTGCTCTGAGCTTTTTCTCTCAGGACTCCACCTAAAGCCACTATTTTCCCTGCCCTCAAGGGAACCAAATCCCCAACTTTTCCATCAGAACTCCACCAAAATTTGCTTTTCTTCAACCTCAGAAGTCCAGATAAAACCCACGTTTCCCATAGAAATCCACCTGAACCCCACATTTTCCCTCAAAAGTCCAATAAAGCCAAACTTCTTTATCCCCTCACAACTTTTGTTCCTTAGAAAGTGCAGATCCCATGCTGTATGCAAGTGGATCACAGCTCTTTTATGAGACCCCAGTGAAACGGCTCCCACTCTTGTGATCCATCTGGATTAGTTATCACCGGATAAGCTTGAGCTTCCCCCCAGCCCGATTGCATCAGCTATATCTAATTCTCCTTCATTAAGAGCTTGTTCGTGCAATCTTTTCCAAACTTTTGCGACATAAGGGGTTCCTACTGCTACAGGAGCCGGTTGCAATGCAGGAGCTGGCTCTGAAACAGGAGGGATGGGGTCGTCTGAAAAGTCTATTCATAACGGCTCAACCAAAGACTGTTTGGAATGCACATATGGTTTGTTTTTAGCATTGTCCTTGATGGTATCATCTGGCAAAGAACAGTTAAAAGTTGTTACTCTTTTATCAGGAGGGCCTTTTGCCCCAGGAATAGAGGGAGGCGAGGGCGACAGAGAGGTTGCTGATGAAGCGGCCGCAGAGTGATCACTTTTAAGCTGCAGTATCGACTCCTTTATAAGTCGCCAAGTGGTTCATGACCATAGCAATTTTATCTCCCTCTGAAGCATGTTCAAACAGCAATTTGCCCAAATCCTCCCTGGTGTTAACCTGAAATGCTGTCATAGCTTCAGAAGGAACCTTATGTGTTCCTGCCCAAATTAATAAAGCTCTTGTGGATTTATCATCAGACTGAACCCTTTTTTTCTAAAATACACATTATTATATTTAGGATGGATTGCTGTTCTGAAGAGAGATCTGCGCACCTATTTTGTTCCCAGCTGCTCACCTGCTCCTCGAGTGCCTTCAGCTTCTGCCTGGCCAGGGCTTATCCAGCTCTCCTCATTGCTTCAAATTGTTCAGCTAGGCTCCGTTACCACCACTCATCTTCCATGGTCCTGGGGGGAAAATGTTCTGACTTGCGGAGATCATGGTGGGGGCACCAGACGTTGTAGCGGCCAAGAGTCACTCACAAAGATGATTTCATTTCCTGGTGCTGCAGATACTTTATTGCCAAAGCTTCCCCCTGGCATACCTATGTTGATTAACAGTCTCAAAGCACTCACCTATACTAACATAATGATTGGCTAAGATATATTGTCCACACGCTGCTCGTGCTGCTTCTTTGGAACGCTGGCATCCTGTTTTTATCACTTCTTTCTCAGAGCTGTTTATCTGTGTGCTTCAAGGGAAGAGATGTGTCTCAACATTAAAGCTGCCTGCAGCCCAATACTCTCCCTCAAATTACTGCTATATTTTGTGCTTTTTAAAAGGGTGCCAAGCATGGGGCAATTTGGTGTTTGTTAAATGCTGGATGCTGCAAGGGAGCTTAAACAAATATGATCAGGATAAAAATACTTTTCTTAATGGGATCAAAATGCTTTAACTTTTTAGTCTTAAAAGTCTAAAAGGATCCATGAGCTGAGCAAACAGGCCTCTCAACAAGAAACTTTAAGTTCTAGACTATCGTTTCGTGCTCTGTGGTGACATACTAGTACCATTGACTGCCTGGACCAGTTTATTTCATTGGCAGTGTGGTGTTATCGTGACAGTCACATCTCGTACCTTGAGATGTTTTGTGTGATCAGCAGCCAGGTGGGCAGTAATGTGTGTCCATGCCTTTTATGCTTCAGTTTTCTGTTGTTAATTTAAAATATAATTGAGAATGATGCCACTCTTTGCAAATTTGAAAGAACTGTTTTGACCAGAAATTAATACGTACCTAGCTGGATAAAGTGGTAGAATATTTTTGTGCTATTTTCACAGCAGAGAGATCACCATGAATCAAGCAGAATTAAATACGTGTGCTAGCGTGTGCAAGGTGATTTATTTGTGCTTTCTGAACAAGAATGTCAATGTTTTTATCATAGGAACCAAGCATACGTTGCTTGCTGCCTTTGTCTTTGGAGGGACTGGAAATTAAGTTCAAGTGTATAAGGTGATATGGTAAATTCTCTACTGTTTTTCTATTCTTCAAGTGATAGCTAAATCATAACTTTGACCTTGCTCACAGCAAAATATGACATAAGGCTAAGATTTTTCACTCTATCATCTCCTTTTTAGACAATGATTGCATTTGACATGGATGGAAAAGTAAGAAAACCTAAGTTTGAACTGGATAGTGAACAAATTAAATGTGAGCACATGTTTGCGCTGCACTCTGGCCCCAGTGAACTACTTGCAGTTTAAAGTGAGTAATCTTCAAACATGGTGCTACTCATGTTTTTACAGAAATCATTGTTCTCCTGCTTCAGCCATTTTTGTCATTGTGTGTGGTAGGTTTTGCCTGGGAGAGGTTTTTGATAGCAGGGAGTGCTACAGGGGTGGCTTCTTTAAACAAAGTGCTGCTAGAAGCTTCCCCTATAGCTAATAGAACTAATACCAGTAAATTCTAAGACATAACCTATATCTGACCAAGGCATGGCCAATTAGTGACTGAGGTAATGGCTCTGTGATTAACGTATTTCAGAAGGGGAAGCTGCACAGTTGCTAAATGACAGCAGCAACAGGGAGAGAGAATGTGAAAACATCTCCACAAGACACCAAGGTCAGGGGAGTAGGAGGGGAGGAGGGTGCTTAGGCCCTGGAAGAAAGACTCCCCTGTGATATGTGGTGAGGACCATGGTGAGGCAGCTGTGCCTCTGCAGCCCATGTTGGCCTCAGAGAGCAGAGACCCACTGGCAGCCCCTGGAGGAGCCCACTGGCAGCGGGTGGATGCCTGAAGGAGGCTGTGATTGCTTGGGAAACACCCTGGAGCAAGCTCTTGACAGCACCTGGGAGCACTTGGGGAGAGAGGAGCCCAGGCCAGAGCAGGTTTGCCGTCAGGACTTGTGACCCTGTGAGGGCCCCAGGCTGGAGCAGTTGGTACATGAAGGACTGTTCTCCCGGTGGGTGACCCACGCTGGGGCAGAGTGTGAGGAGCTGCCCCTGTGACAGGCTCCAGGCTGGAGCATGGTGTGAGGAACTGCAGCCTGTGGGAGGGACCCACACTGGAGCAGTTCCTGAGCGACTGTCTCCCATGGGAGGGACCCCACAGTGTCGCAGTGGGAAGTGTGAGGAGACCTCTCCCTGAGAAGAAGGAGCAGCAAATTCCATCTGTAATGAACTGAACTGGAGCATCTTCCTGATGAGGAAAGGCTGTGTGACCTGGGGCTGTTCAGTCTGGAGAAGACTGAGGGAGGATATCATTAATATTTACAAGTATCTAAATGGTGCGCGTCAGGAGGTTGGGGTATCACTTTTTTCTTGTGTATCTAGCAACAAGACAAGGGGTGATGGAAAGAAGCTGGAACACAAAAAGTTCTGTTTAAACACAAGGAAGAAGAACTATTTTACTGTGAGGATGAGCGCGTCCTGGCCCAGGCTGCGCAGGGAGGGTGTGGAGGCTCCTTCTCTGGAGGGCTTCAAACCCCACCTGGACACGTTCCTGTGTGACCTGATCTAGGTGGGACCTGCTTTAGCAAGGGGTTGGGCTGGATGATCTCTAAAGGTCCCTTCCAACCCCCACCATTCCGTGATTCTATGATTCCATGAAACATGTAGCTTAGACAGAATAATTAGTGCAGAGAGATGCCATGAGATCCTTTACTTGTTCAGAGGCAGCTGCCAAGGCCATGAAACCAAGTGTCTGGCCTTATTTGAAAATACATGGTCAAAGCCAAACAGGTAGAGAAACTCCCAGGGTTCCTCCTTGAGCCATGGCCAACGGAGTGTGCAACCAGATGTTCCTGCATTTGAAATTATGTGACATTGTTTATTCAATAATATATGATATGTAATATTAAATTATGTTCCTGCAGTGAATTGGAGACCTCCCCTAGGAGTGGATGCACTGTGTGGGAGCTCCCAATTCTGACATTGGCTCTCCAAATCCTCGCTGCCAGCAGGACTTCCCTGTGACTGCAGATCTGAGTGATGATAACCAAGGTGATTGGCGATGTATTTTTCTGAATTGCTATTGCTAACTTTATGTAGTGATATTTAAGTGCATTGCCTTATTCTCCCTGCTGCTTTGCTAAATTTACTGCATTGCTTCACTTGTTATTCTAGTGCTTTAGACACAAGTAACACATGCTGTTCTCAGGGCAATTTGGGATTACTCTGCTGCAGCAGGGAGGCAAAGCTGGGCTCAGGAGCTGAGTGTGATGGGACACAAGGAAGAAGATTGTCGTGAGGTGTTGAGAAACTTTGCCCTGAGCCCTGTCCCTGCTGAAAAGGCTGCTGGAAGTGTTCAGGGTGGCCTTGCAACCCTTGTCACGTGTGTCAACGTGCCCCCGGGCCACCAGCATCTATCCTTGTCCCAGGTGCACTTTGCTGCTTTCTTTGTGGAGCTGTGTCCATAAGTCCTGCCACAGCCAGTCTGTCCTGGCCCATCTGTCAAAGGGCTGCTTCCCCTGGGGAAGAGGACAGGGGAATTCCACTTCTCCCATTGCCTGCCCTCTTGGTAATGACAGCCCTGGAGTGGCTCTGATTTGGGGTTCAGTGGGGCTTCTGCAGCTATTGGGTGTCCTTTCCCGGTGTCCCCTGCACTCCCTCCCCCTCCCACAGAGGCAAGGAGCAGTTTTGGAGAAAAAGCTTTTAATGGAAAAAACCAAAAGGACTCATTACAACCCTCTCACCACCACACGTGTTCTCCCCAGTGCCATCTCAGCCCTGCAGTGGGTCTAACTCTCCCCTGCCCCTCCTGTGCTGACTGCCAGAGATCTGTGCTTGCTGGATGGCTCTGGAGAGATGCTTCTTCCCCTGCTGCTCTGACACAGCTGGCTAGAATGGTGGCAGGTCCATCCAGGCATCCCCCAAGAACTCCAGGGGATCCAGCCCAATGCTGTCAAGTTCCTCAAGGCCCGGAGTGGTGTCGGTGATCTCAGGGATGCTGTAGCTGGGGCTGAGCTGCTTGTCCTCAGGCACTGAAAGCAAGCCAAAGTCACAGGTGGGAATGGTTGCACCAGTGCCACTGACGTCCCCAGGCATGGGGCTGCTGCTGGGAACCTCCTGTCTGAACCCCACCGTACCCAAGGAGTCCTCCAAGCAGCCATCCAAGAGCCTTAGGAATTCTTCAAGAGAGTCTTTGTCCCCTGTCATTTCTTGGTGTTTCAGATCAGCAGAGGGACTAGGGGGGATGTTGCTGCCCGGGGCTGTTTCTGTGGGAATGGCTGTACCTGAGATGCTGGTTGGCACAGACTGCCCCTCCATGTACTTATCATCAGGAATGGATGTCAGCAGCACTGGAGGGACTGGGGCCACTGCTCTGCCTTCTCTAGGGGTGGTGCCAGGCGTGGAGCTGCTGCTGAGACCACCCTGGCTGACCCTTACTGTGTTCCAGTAGCAATCAGACAGCCCTGGGGCCTCCTGGAGAAACATCTCATTGTTCACTTGAAGGTCACCAGCTGTGTCCTCAGTGCCTTGTCTTGAGGAAGCAGAAGAGGAGCTGGGGGGCACGTTGCTGCCTGCGGGGATGTTGCTGCTCTGGGGCTGTCCCATGGAGGTGTCTGTGCTGGAGATGTTGCTCTGTCCAGACTGCTCCTTGGTGTGCTTGGAGCCACGGATGATCAGCTGCAGAATGGTGGGGACTGAGGACATCACTTTCTTTCGTTTCTTGCGAGGTGCAGGGTATTGTGGTTGCTCCCTGGGGTCCTCAGGAACTGCTCTGACCGGCAGGGAAGCAGCACTGTGGCCCAGTGTGCTGGTGGCCGGTGGAGGCAGGTGTGTGCTTGTCCCCTGGATATAGAATACCTGGGAGCCCAAGTAGCAGCCATTGGAAGCCATCTGCAGCCCTATGTGGGAGAGTGGGAGACATGACGTCAGATTTGTGGAGACCTGGTGGTCGGGCCACTCCCTGTGGGCTGAGCTGTGGTGCTGGGGGCACAGGGTTGTACATTGATGAGGAGACTGGCTTCTAGGAGGTGAAAGGGGAGAGATGGCCCCAAGTATCTGGGAAATCCTCTGGAAACTGGATTTACCAGGCACACATCACCCAGGTGAGGGCAGGGCCACTTGCCCAGGCTTGCCAAACCCCCGTGCAAAACCTGCCGGGGTAGAGAGATGGTGAGGATAGTGAGGTTTCCCCAAGGATTGGGATGAAGGTACCAAGGTGCCAGAGCAGAGCGGGGTACCATACCTGCTGGTGTGACCTGGGTAGCCTGGAGTGCTTGCCAAACCATGGGTGCCCTGAAAGCAAGGAATGGCTGAACCTGCCCGGGCAGCTGCAAAACGTTGGCTGAGCCTAAAATAGAGATGGGAGTGGTGGCCAGCGGTCACTTCTGGTCTTGCCTCCAGGAGCAACCCCAGGCTGCAGGGTTTGAGTTGGTCCCTACCTTGGCTGTAGGTTCCAGGGAGCACAAAGTTGTACAGGACCTGTGGTGCTGGGGAGACCTGGGGGCCATGCCTGGGCAGCCACTGCCCCAGCTGCTCCATGGTCCTTCCTGGCTAGTGGCTGATAAGGACTCTTAGGCTCTGTGCCTCTGTCCCACTTTCCTAGGAGTGCTGCGGCGAGGCTCTTGTGACAGTGGCACGTTCTCAGGGCAGCCTCACCAATCATAGCCCAGACCTGCCCATTGCCCAGCCACATTGGTCTCCATGGACACAGCCCCAGCTCTGCATTGCTTCTGCCCCAGCGCCACAGCACTGCTGATGCCAGGACCAGCTGCTGCTGTAGGAGGAACAATAATAATAAGGAACAATTGATAATAAACTAAACATGAGCAGCAATGTGCCCTCATGGGCAAGAAGCCAATGGCATCCTGAGGGCATCATGAAGAGTGTGGGCAGCAGGTCAAGGGAGGTTCTGCTGCCCTTCTGCTCTGCCCTGCTGAGGCCTCATCTGGAGTCCTGTGTCCAGTTCTGGGCTCCTCAGCTCAAGAGGGACAGGGAACTGCTGGAGAGAGGCCAGGGCAGGGCCACCAAGATGATCAGGGGACTGGAGCATCTTCTTTATGAGGAAAGGCTGCGGGACCTGGGGCTGTTTAGTCTGGAGGAGACTGAGGGGGAAACTCACCATATTCAGAAATATCTAAATGGTGGGTGTCAGGAGGTTGGGGTATCACTTCTTTCTGTTGTGTCTAGTGACAAGACAAGGAGTAATGGAAAAAAGGCTGGAAAGGTCCATTTAAAACATGAGGAAAAACCGACTGTTGAGGTGAGGGAGCCCTGGCCCAGGCTGCCCAGGGAGGTTGTGGAGGCTCCTTCATTGGAGGGCTTCAAGACCCACCTGGACATGTTCCTGTGTGACCTGATCTAAGTGGGACCTGCTTCTGCAGGGGGGTTGGACTGGATGATCAAAAAAGGCCCTTTCCAACCATCATTCTGAGATTCTCTGATTCTATGACTGGATGGTTGGAGTTGCCATCTACCATCACGTGTTCCTGGTAGATTTTCTTCAGAGTCTCCTCAAATGGGTCTGCTTTTGCCTGAAGATATTGGTTCTGGAAGATGAGGGTGTCTTATCTGGTCCTGCAGGGCAAACACACCAATAAACACCCCAACTATGTTCTCACTCCTCCTCCACTCACACAAGACAACGTGTGCTGTGAACCCACCAGGGAGCTGGGAAGGGCTTAAAAACCCCTGCAAGGGGACAGTTTTTACAGAAGATTGCTTGAATATCCAATGCCTCAGGGAATCCCAAAATCCCCACAGCACCTTGCAGCTGCTGAGCCTGCCGGGCTCTGATCTGTGATTCTCAGTCACCTTGGGCTGGAGCAGAATGAGCATGTCCTTAAGATTGCTGGCATTTCTATGAGAGGCATGAAAGAGACCATTGCTGTGGAATCCAGAGTCTGAATGAGGCAGAAGATACTTCCCACTCATTTCCTTCACCCTTCTAGGCTTCTAACATGGCAGCAAGCAGTGATGAGTTAGTGACATGGGCTTTAAATGGTCATTGTTTCATCTCAGAGCCCTACACAGTTTCGTAGGATACTGTTTTAATCTCATCAGTTTGGCTGCTGGCTTTAACTCCACATTTACGGGTTCAGCTGTCTGAGCTTTTCCAGGTTTCTCAGTCACCCAGACAAAAAGAGTTACTGCATTCACAACTTTGGAGAGGGCACCAACTTCTTCATTGTTTACATCTTTCATTCCTGACAATTCCCACAATCATTCATCTTCCCAGGCAGGCTCCTCCAAGCACAAGTGTGACTGATACCCACATGTAAGTAGGAGACCAGTAGGGTTGAACATGGAACTGTTGATTGAGCTCAAAGATAGAACGGAAGTATCAGGAAGGTGGAAGCAGGGATGGATAGCCAGGAGGAATATGGAAGTGTTGCCTGAGCGTATAAGAACTGAGATAAGAAAGCCAAAGCTCAGCTGGAGTGATGCATCTGAAGGGCAACCAGAAGGGCTTCTGCGAGTACGTTCGCAGCAAGAGGAAGAATAGGGGAAAAAAAAAGGGCTCCCTGCTCTGAGTGGCTCCTGACCAAAGATGTGGTAAATGAGTCTATAGGAAGCGAACACGTCACACAGAGGAAGCATGCTGCCAGAGGGGCTTTTCATCACAGCATCAAGGAGGTCCTGAGAGAGCCCTGGGGAGCCTTGTGATGTCACCAGTTGACTCCATGATGTCACAGCTGTCGCGGTCACAGGTGCATCCCATGTGGGATGTCCCATCCTGTGGGCAGCCTCGGAGCCATGAGGATGCAGTGGCTGCTGCTCGGGCTCCTGGTGCTGTGTGCGCTGCAGGGAGCTGCCGGGTGCCTCCTCTGCTCCCCACGGGCGGCGGAGACGCTGCAGATGCTGACAGGCCCCTTCCTGCACCAGGCAATGCCGAAGCAGCCGGAGATGCGGCGCCGCGTGGGCATCCTCCTGCTGCAGGGGGTGCTGGGGCTGGGCCGGCTGCCACACCACCCCGACACCTTCATGGGCATCATAGGTCAGGTGCAGCCCACGAGCTCCCTATCCTTCCTCAAACCTCCCCAGTGCTTCTCTTTCTACCCAGATACCTCTCCATCCTCCCCAGAACCCGCCCTGGCTCTCAGGAACTCCCCAACCCCCCTCTTGACTCCCTGAACGTGCCCCAAACTCTACCTAAACCCATCACAGAGCCAACCCCTTTGCCTCCAAACCTACTCCCAGGACCCTGCCCCCACACTCCACAGAGGCTGGGGTGAAGGATGGGGTTCATTACCCACTCCCCAGACTCTCTCAACCCCCTTGCTCCCCCAGATGAGGTAACGCTGAAGGAGGCCACAACCCACTTCAACCGGACCATATCCCGTGTCATGAAGCAAAACCTCCAAGGTGAGCCCAAAGCCCGGTAAAATGGAGTGGAGGGTCATGGGGAGACCTTCCCCCTTGAATCCACATCCCCCCCCACCTCGGGCAGAACTAACCCCACAGGTGCCTGCGCAGAGTGGTGTTAACTCTGGAACCTAACTGTGAGGTCCCTGCAGAGTGCGCAGCGTGGTTAACTCCAGAAGCTAATGATGGGGTCCCTGAAAGTGGGGAGTGTCTGAATCAGGGAGTGTCTGACAGGTTTTTCACCCCCGACAGACAAGCAGCTCTTCAACGAGCTGCTCTGGGCCATGCAGGAGGTGAAGAACAACTTTGAGGAGGTCATGAGACGCTTCCAGAGCCAAGGTGAGACCCACAACCCCACCCCCAGAGCACACATGACCATGGGGGCCGCCTTGAACACCCCCTGAGATTTGAACTGCCCAGCTTCACTATAACTTCTTTTTCCACTTTTTCTTGCAGTGTATTGCCCCAATACCTGTGGTGAGTGCAGAGGGTGGGAGTGAAGGGGTAATTTCAGGGGTTCCTGCCCCTCATTTTGACCCCTCACTGACCCCACCCCTGTGACTCACTCCTCAGGGCGAATGGATATGGTGTATATCGAGTGCATATTCTGCAACATCAGCCTCTATGTCTGCAACCGAGGGGTGAACTGTGGGGGTGAGCAGGGCCAGGGTGGTCTTGGAGGATGCCAGAACTGGTTTGGGGACCAAAGGGGAAATTAAACTTGGGGTTTGAGACATAATTTGGGGGAGCTTGGAGGAGGAGAGATAGAGCTAAGGGGTCCTAGGTAGATGAAATTTGGGGCATCCCAGGGGTACAATTTGGAGGAGGGTGGTCCTGGGAGGGCAATTTATGTGGTCCTGGGGGTAAAATTTGGGAAGGGGGACAGCAGGAGGTGCACGCTGGGGAAAGAGGGATCCTGGGGGGGCAATGTGGGGAATCTCCTGGGGAGGAGGAGGCAGTTTGGGCTCCCTGGGGGGATGTACCTTGGGAGAGGGCAGTCCCCTCACAAACCACCTCCCCTGTACAGACCAGCATCTGTGGGTGGAGGAGGGGCAGGACCTGCTGCTGGACTGTGACTTGGCCTGGCACCGGGCGGCCCACGGCACCAAGAGCTACTGGTTCTACCGGCTCTGGGGGGACCCCACAGACCCCTCCCAGCCCAGGGAGCAGCACCTGGTCGATGGCCCCGAGCCGGTGCTGGTGCAGAAGGAGGTGACGGTGGCGGTGGCGGGACAGTACCGCTGCGAGATGCGCAACACACGGGGTGAAGTTGCCTCTGAGATTCGATTCAACGTCACAGGTGCGGACACCGGGAGCAACCCCGTTGA
This sequence comes from Urocolius indicus, assembly GCA_013401255.1. Classification (NCBI taxonomy): domain Eukaryota; kingdom Metazoa; phylum Chordata; class Aves; order Coliiformes; family Coliidae; genus Urocolius; species Urocolius indicus. Next base: position 40,370 of record WBNH01006180.1, on the reverse strand, counting down.
GACCCCCTTACCTGCGGGGGACCCCGCTGACCGCTCTCCTTGCCCCCCACAGTGACTCCTGCACCGCTGCCCTCCCAGGCGCCCCCGGCCCCGCCGGTGCCCAGCCCCGGCCCCAGTCCTGGCCCCATCATTGCGGTTGCTGCCATCCCCGTGGCCGTGGTCGCCGCCCTGTCGGCTGCTGTCTGGTGAGGCTCTGGGCAGGGCCGGCGCAAGCCCAGCCCCTTTCCTGGTGGGCATGGCCATTGGCAGGCGTGTCCCACCCTAAGCCCCATCCCCTCTCCACAGCCTCTGCTGGCGCCGCCGTGACCCCCGAGACCCCCAGGAGACCCCCGAGTGAAGGAGCTGCAGTGACTTGCTGCCTGGGCGAGAGGAGGCCACTGCAGGCGGAGAAGCGATGGAGCTCAGGGGACAGAGCGGGATGGGGAGGGCACAGGGAGGGACAGAGGCGTCGGGGTGGGGCACAGCGGGGACAGAGATCCACAACGTACTATAAGTGCAGCGCTGAGTCTTTCATGTCATTGTTTGCCACGCTGGAGTTCTTTGGCATTCTAACAATATTTAATAGAGATGAGTTAGACTTAAGTCAGTGTTTAATTCTCTGTTGTTCTGTGCAGTGACACGTCTCCTGCTTTGCTCATCTTTCCTCTTTGATTGTTTCTTCTTGAGTTTGGGCTTTTGTCTTTTTCCTCACACCGTTCCGTTTTCTGTGTTTCTTATGCTTCTCGTGTTCCTTAAGCCTCTCGTGCTGCTGCTTCTCCTTTCTCTCTCAATCCCGAGTCTCTCCAGAGTTGGCCCCACTGTTGTGGCTTCCAGTCTGACTCTTAGAAGAGCTTTGGCTACAGCTGCAGCTGACACTAGGAGCACTTTGACCTGGACTTCTGCTCACTTCAGGCTGGTCACTCACAGCAGCCACTTCTCATCCCTCTTTCACCTTATCCACAGCCTTCTTTTGCTGAAGTGGACTGTTACTGAAATCTGTGACAGGAATGCACCCCTCAAACCAGGTTTTACAGTTTAGAAAGCTGACAGCAGCTTATTGCAGAGCCAGGTGCACAGGGGATTACTCCTTCTAATGTGTACAATGAAAAATGAAAGCACACTCCTTATATAACTTAAAGAGAAATGAAGCAATGATCTCACTTTGGGCACTGTGGACCCACTGAAACTATTTTGAAGTTGTCTGACTGCTCTGTCCCACCTTCTTGACCATCACAATCTCTTTCTCTTCCTCTCTTACCTCTCCAGCCCCTAACTACCAACATTTCAACATTGTCTTCCTCCTATTCAGGCTCCTTGAGCTTATTACATCTCCTTCCAATACAACATGCAGAACAGCGTTTCCTCAGCAATTTCATCTTATTATCCTCTGAAGCCATTTCTGTACTTTCTTGAGGAATCAGCCCACATTCCTTTCTCACTTCGTAATTACTATGCAGGGAAAAGAACAAATCAACACACACTGCTTCATCCCAATTTCTTCTCTCTTACAGAATAGCATGACCTACAAAATGGCATTATAATTCAAACTCCTAATTTAAGGCCGTTTCTCCTTATCATCTGAAGCCCACAGTGGCCAACACTGATTGCAATAGTGCATCAATTTCTTCCCGGTTAACAAACCACTACCAAATTTGCTGCAGTGCCTGAGTGTGCAACCCAGGTGTGAACGTTTGGGATCTCCCCTTTGAGAGGTGTCCCAGAGTCAGGAAAGAGGCCTGGTCTGTGACTCACCTAAAGGTCAGGAATGGTGGGAAGGGGATTGGAGAAAACCCAGATAACTGGAATTCACCAGCAAACAGAGAATATTGTAAGGATATTCCCCTCCAGTCTTACCTTATTGACTCTTCCTATTTCCCCTTGGCTCAATGAACAGCCATGGAGCTTTCATCAAATCAGAGCTGCAGGGATCTGAGGCAGTGCCAGAGCTTAGAGCCTTCAGTCAGTCCCTAGTCTCATATTGCTATTCTGTGCTAATTGTGATCCCGACATGGGCCTGAGTCAGAGATCTCGTGCACTGTGTACACGTTTGGTTTATCAGTGCAAGAACTGATGGAACCCTACTGCATCCTGTGGCTGGGGTTACACCACGGCATCACATCCTCAGTAACTGAGATTCTCTGTGTTTCTAAAATACCACAGAAATGCTGATTGAAAAAGTAAAAGCACAAGGCAGGTGTAGGAATGCCCAAGACAGACTATTTAACGGGATGTTAAATACAGCTTGCCCAGGAGATCACCTCAGAACAATGAGAAAGCCTCACCCAGAGGAAGCAGGGATGGGCTAGAAACACTGTTGAACAAAGAACATGGATAATTAGGAGAGTGTGGCTAAAAAGAGCCATTGGTATGGTGTTAGGGGAAGCCCAGTGCAGAGCAACTGGAGTCTTGGTGAGGACAGCAAAACATGAACCGTACATAAGGGAGGGGGGAGTTGGTGCACCCTGATCTTCGCTTGGTTCTCTCACTGACACTAAGCTGCTCTTCGTTGCTCTCTTCTAATAATGAATGCAAGAGGAGGAATAGCTCTCTCCTTTCCTTGATGTCATGGTTTAGCAAGGAGTTGCTTTTGCTTGGTAACAGGGGGAGCGGGTTGCCGTGAAGACCT
>WBNH01006180.1:0-37559 GCA_013401255.1 Urocolius indicus | reverse complement strand
GACTTGCAAGGAGGACTGGTGCGGAACCCACTTGCCCTGAGGTCAGACAAACGGCAGAAGCCACCAGGAACGGACTGACTGAAACCCCCACTCCCTGCCCCCCTGGGCCGTTCAGGGGGGGACGGAGGTATAAAACACAGGGATCAGGGCTCTGAGCCCAGGAAGAGTGGAGGAGTGAGGAGCAGGTGGTCTTAAAGGGCTGGTCGGACTCTTCATCTCTGTACCATTCTGTGTTGGTTTGTTTTGGTTCTGTTTTGGGGTTTTATGCTTTAGTTGGTATTAAATTGTTTTCTGTTTTTCTTCCCCAAGCCGAGTAGCCTGGTCTGTTTTGTCCTGCACCTTAAGCGGCAATTAAGCCCTCCCTGCCCTTTAGCAATCCTTAAGTCTTTGGTACTTGAGGCTAATCGTGGTATTTGTTCCCTGATGGGCTTAAACCAGGACACTTGGACTACTTTAAACATAAGAGACCAGAAATGAGGAGCCCTGGTGTGGTAGTTTGACCCTGGCTAGGTGCCAGACACCCACCACGCCACTTGATCACCCACCTCCTCAGCAAGACAGAGAAGGGGAGAAAATAAGACAAATGTCTCGTGGGTTAAGATAAAAGCAGTTTAATATAGAGATAGCAAAGCCGCGCGCGCACGAGAAGCTTTTTTTGATGACAGAGCTTTATCGTTTTTAGCAAAGCAGCTGAGGGGCCAGGAGCCACCCGGCCTTCACACAGAGCTCCCGGGAACAGCTCTGCACAGGGCTCAGCTGCACAGTCAGTCACTGACCCAGAAGGAAGTCTGTCTCCTCCAGGCCCTGCGAAGCCGGTCCAGCAGACTGGGTCTGGAGGAAGCTGTTCTGCCTACAGCTCTCAGGATGAACTGGGTTTGAGTTGTCAGGTTTGCAACTGAAGACCTGATGTCATTTGGCATGCTTTGAAGAGCTGAAACAGGGGAATAGAGCTGAGCTCACAGCCGGGGCCTGTGGGCACCCCAGGAACACCTCCCGCCAGACCCACCTCACACAACCCTTCCCATGGCCTGAAGGGAGAAGAGGCCAACGGGATCAGACAGAAGGTGCTGCCCACAAATACCCCCCTGTGCCCCTGACGTCTCTCTCTGCTCTGCCCACAACAGCCCTTGTCCACACAAGGGCAGAGCTCTCCCGCTTGCAGCTCTCAGCCCACGGCCTTTCCTCCTCCCCACCAGCCCACTGACACCCCGCTGCCCTCACTCACCCTCACGTATGACCTGGAGCTCTTCTTGCCGATCCCTCAGGTGCTGCCCGGCGAGCCCTGGGAACACACAGCGGGTCACAGCTGCCCCACGCCAGCCCTTCCAGCCCAGCCACGCACCCCCCTCGCTTCATCTGGGCTGAGCCCGGGGCCTTCCCCTGCCAGCGAGAGCCAGCCCCAGGGCAGGGCTGGGAGAGGGCACAGGGAACCCGCGGCAGCACAGCCGGGGCTGGGGCCAAGCTGCGCCGGGGCAGCAAGGGACAGGGGCTGTTTCTCACCTATGAGCCTGACGGCCGCCTTTTGCGCTGACGGCTTCTGGCTCTGCAGACAACACAGCACCTGTTGCATGTACTGGCTGGCTCTGGAGCTGCTGCTCCCGGACAGCTGCAGAGACCCAGGAGACAAAGGGAACGGCTTGTCACAGCTCTCCTTCTGGCTGAGTGCTGGCAGGGCCCAGCACTGGCCTTCCCTGCCCACACAGCCCCGAGGCCCAGCCAGCAGCCACCAGTGCCAGGCCTTGGTGGGAGCAGAGGGCCAGGAGCTGCGCGGGGAGCTGTGGTGCCACGCTGCTGCCAGAGCCTGGCTGGGAGCTGGGCCAGGGAGTCATCAGCACCCCTGGACTTAGGGAGGGAGAGCAGCCCAGAGAAGTGCCACAGGTCCGCACTCCCGAGAAGGGTGTTTGAATGGGCTACAGGCTGCAGGTGATGGGCTGCAGCAGCGGGCAGGGGCAGAGCTTGCCCAGGCTGCGGCTGGGGCTCGGGGGCCATCCTTACCAGGCACTCGCCCACCGGCCCTGTCTGGCCCCTCTCCAGCAGACATCTGAGCCTCCTCTTCTTGAGGAAGATGGCAGCTCGCAGCAGGGTTACCCGAGAAGCCTGCAGGGACACAGACAAGGGAGATGGTAGCACTGTCCAGGGCACAGGAGCTGCGTCCTCTGGCCTGGGCAGAGCTCGGGGCTGTTCCTGGCCCCGGCTGGGACGACGCGGCAGCCGGGGACCGCGTCTGTCGGTGGGTTTGGAGCCCGGGCAGAGGAGCGGGGCAACTCCCCCTCGGGCCCCTGGTGCTGCCGGGGCCGTGGGACAGAGGGGCTCCCCAGCTGCTGCCTGTAGCCAAGGCCAGGAGGAGGCAGGAGCGCTGCCGTCCACCCGGCGCCGGGGCAGGAGGCGGCCGGGCCACCTCCTGCAAGGACACGGACAGCTCAGAGATCCTCACCTCTGCCACCTCCTGGCTCTCATCATGCAGGTGGCAGAGCAGTCGGACCAGGCTCCGGTGCACAGGGCTCTTCATCAGCTTCCTCTCGTCTTTCTGGACCAACTGCATCACGTGCTGGAAGAGCTGCAGGGACAGCAGCTGCACGTGCCTGTTGTCCTGGTGGGAAGGAAGAGAGCAAGGCCTCAGCACCGGCTGCTGCAGCACCACCCGCGCACGACCATGAAAATGCACAGAGCACAAAGTTTCCTGGCAGCAGCCAGTGCCTGGCGGGAGGGAACACAAAGCCTTACGTGGCCAAAGAGTGGCTGGAGCCTCTCAGCAAGCTCCAGGGCGATGATGCTGACAACTGGGCTCTCGGCAGCCTGCAGCATCTTTCTCAGCAAGGAGAGGGTCATCTCGACCACCTCCACGTCTGCATCCCACAGTAGCTCCATGAGCCTTCCCTGCAGCTTCCACACTCTCTCGGCCTGTGTGGAACACGATGCTTGTGGTGAAGCCATGAAAAGCTGCACTGCCAAATCCATTCCAGCGGTTCAACCCCCCGCTGCTGCCTCGGGACCCAGAAGTCAAAGATGTGCCCCAACGGACTTGGAGAGGCCGGTGGGGAGGCACGAGGGCTGGCAGCAGCTGCCAAAGCTGCCCAAGCCCAGCCAAGTCCCAGCTGTGTGTCCCCCAGCACCCCTCACCCAGCTCCACACCCCCAGCACGGCTCCGGCCGGCTGCCCCCCTGCTCACCGTGGAGGGCCCATTGCAGAGAGTGCTGAGGGCTCTGAGCACCAGGCACCGCATCACGCTGCTCTTGCTCTGCAGGTACCTCAGCACCAGCTGCAGGACACGTTCATCACAGGTCCTCATGTCAGGAAAGGCCAGGAGCTGAAACATAGCGAGCAGTGATGAGGGTGTCCATCTCCCACCGGGCTTCCCTTGCATCCCAGCCAGGCCATCAGGCTCACCTCAGCCAGGAACGCCATGGCAGGGACCTCCCATTGCCAGTTCTTGCAGGACAGCATCTCCAGCAGGCACTGAGCCAGGTCGGAACACAATGAACCCGGGATCTCGTGCATCTCTCTGGCAAGAAGGTGTAAGAAGACACTGTTGACCCCAAGCAGGGTGGGCAAAGCTCTCCCAGGACTGACTCACTGAGGGCTGGTCTTCCCCTACCAGCCCTTGCCAGGAGGAAGGCAGTGCCCCACGAGAGGGGACGCTGGTGCTATGGGGGTGTCTGCTCCTGTGCACCCACCTCCATCTGCCGCACCAGCCCTCAGGGACAAGCCCCTCTCAGCCAGCAGCAAGGGGATTGTGGGGGGTGCCCTGTTTGCAAGGGGAGAGAGCGTAGGGGGAGCAGGGAGGAGGGGGCTCTCACCTGGCCAGCAGCCCCATCGCATGGTGCTGGGTCTGAGCGCTGAGCAGTTCTTCCCAGCCACCCTGACGCCCAACTTTCAGCACCACGTCCTTATGGCCCAAGCAGCAGAGCAGCTCTTGCACAGCGTGCAGCACAAACCTGTGTGCAGAGCAAAGCCCAGGTCACACCGGGAGCCCTGGCCCCAGCTCCAGGCCGTGGCAGGGATGGCAGGACTGGCATGGGGCACCTGCTGGGGGTGGAGGGAAGGTGGCCTTCCTGCTGGCATTCCTGCCAGAAGGCAGCGACCTCCTCGGGCAGCTCCTCCATGGTGAAGAAAATTTGGAAGAGCAGAGCCAGGAAGGAAGCAGAAAAATACATCTTCAAACTTGGCTGGCACATAGACATCTGAAGGATTTTCTCCAGCACTCTGGTTGCCTGCAGAGAAGAAAACCCCCCAGGACTTTGCTCAGTACCGAGACGTCTCTGTGGCAGAGCCTGAGCCCAGGGCTGAGCAGAGGCACGAGACAGATACACACAGCCAGGGGACAGATGTCGATGCTCTTCCCATCAGAGGTGGATGTGTGGTGCAGGGGCCAGTCCCTCAGCACACAGAGTAGCTCACACAGTATCTTATCTTTTCTCTGGCTTGTGGAGAGAACATCCCTCCAGATGATCCCAAGAGCACTGCAGGCCCAAGAACAGTGTCAGCAGGGTCTTGGCCACAGCACCCCAGCCTGGGCAACTGTGGAGCTGGAGCTGGCCACCAACCCTGACTCTGCTCACTGCCCCCAGCAAGGAGGCCCTGAGAAGCAGGAAGGGAACAGGACAGTTGGCTCTGTCACTAGCAAATGAAGGGGCCAGAGTGTCCTAAATATCTCCGTCTGCCTGTCAACTGCATGGGCAGGCTGTAGAGCTGCTGAGCCCAGGGCTCTCAGGACAGATGGGATCTGTTACCTGTCACAAGACGGGGCACGGTACAGGAGGGTCACCACCAGGTCATGGGCATCATTGAAGGCCAGCATCAGAAGACACCTTTCCATCCATTGCACAGAATATATGTCACTGGGCTGCACCTCTTGTGGCACGTCACAGCCTGGATGGGGCAGAGAGCAAGCTCAGGCAGAGCTGAGGGGAACACAACCGAACCCTGCACTCCCCAGGCAGGGCCAGCCCTGGGACAGGGGTTGCTGGGGATGTTGACCCACGACTCTCTGTCTGCATTCTGGGGCTGGGGGTGCCCAAGGGATGGAGCCCAGCCATGGGGAAAAGCCCTGTTCCCTCTTTCCCTGGGGATGCCCATGGAGGATGGGACAGGGCTCAGGCGGCTTCAGCCACTCACCAGCCTCCAGCAGCTGGATCTCCACCTTCTCGAGCTGCCCTGCTGCAGCAGTCCCAGATGCTTCCACCTCCTTTTCTTCCTCTCCCATCCAGACCAGCCTGGGCACGCTGTGGGGTATCTGCGCCATCCTGTGAGATGGAGCCACGTGTGGGTTAGAGGGGAGGGCAGCTGAAGGCAAACGGCTCAGCACCGTGGGGCTGCCAGGGTCAACAGGCAAAGCCGGGAGCTGCACTCAGCGTCTCCTGGGCAGCTCCCTGCTCCTGCACTCTCCCGTCGCTGCCTCGTCAGACAATTCAGGGCCACTGGCCGCTCTGGCTCTGAGCTGTGCCTGGGCCTGAGGCCCATTGTCACATGGCACCGGGCAGGAGGGGCCCCGTGTCCATGGCAACGGGGTTGATGTGGGTAGGTGTTTTGCGAAAGAATATGATTTGGACCAGCCAGACATTTCCTTAGTTTGAATAAAGATGGCAGGGACAAGCTGCTGCCAATTATCAGGAACAAGTGCTGCATGTTAATCGAGTCCTGTGTGATCACATGGGGAAGCAGCATATATAAGGAAGTAGCTAGCAACTGAAGGGTGGCTTTGAGTCAGTCCTGTTGGTTGTGTAATGTTGCCAATGTGCATTCTTGCATGAATATCCTTTCTCTGCACTCTTGTATGAGCGTCACTTGCTTCATCACAACAGTTTGAGGGAGGTTCTGCTCCTCTTCTGCTCTGCCATATCTAGGGAGGCCTCATCTAGTGTCCTGTGTCCAGTTCTGGGCTCCCCAGCTCCAGAGGGACAGGGAACTGCTGGACAGAGGCCAGTGCAGGGACACCAAGATAATCAGGGGCCTGGAGCATCTTCCTTCTGAGGAAAAGCTATGGGACCTGAGCCTGTTTAGTCTGGAAAAGAGGAAACTGAGGGATCATCTCATTGATATTTACAAGTATCTCAATGGTGGGTGTCAGGAGGTTGGGGCAGCACTTTTTTCTGTTGTATCCGGTGACAGGACAAGGGGTGATAGGGTGAAGCTGGAACCCAACACATAAGAAAAAACTATTTCAGTGTGAGGTTAAGGAGCCCTGGCCCAGGCTGCTCAGGGAGGGTGTGGAGGCTCTTTCCTTGGAAAGCTTCAAGACCAACCTGGACACGTTCCTGTGTGACCTGATCTAGGTGGGACCTGCTTCTGCAGGGGAATTGGACTGGATGAGCTCTAAAAGGTCTCTTCCAACTCTACCGTTCTGTGATTCTATGATTTATAAACATTGTCCAGTGAACTGCCTGACGGTGCCCTGTGTTGTTTAAACTAAATAGCTCTGTGTGGGAGGGAACCCCAGAGTCAAAGATTGTGTTTGTGAAGAATTTCAGAGTGGTAGACTTGGTCTGTGCCTTTGTCCTGGACGAGGTGGATGTTAGTTGTTTGTACAGCTTAGGTGCATGGGCCATGAGGGGAACTTACTAACTCAGGATTTAAGATTGGCTTTTAATGTTAGGTATTAAAAATTCACTGAAAAGGTTAGAATATTCTCATTGAATTCACTGCTGAGATTGGAGAAACCCGGGTCAATTACAAATTAATGATGGAAGGAAAGTAGAGTAGTGAAATCCCCAAGAAATGTCCATTAGGTTGTACATTGGCTCATTGGAGGGAAATAAGGGGAATGCCTAAAAGTAGTGTTAAAAAGAAAACTTTAATTAGATATTGTAATCAGTGGTGGCCACAATATAAATTGGATGATGACAAAGAGCGGCCAAGGAATGGAACCCTTAATTATCAAACAGTGATGCAGCTAAGACTTTTTATGGTGAGAGAGGAAAAACTGAGTGAAATTGGTCATGCAGGTGTGTTTTTCACTCTCAGAAATCATCAGAATTTGCAGAGAGAGTGTGGATTAATTACGCCACAGAGCTCTGTAGCGTTGGTTTTGGAGAAGGATAGAAATAGAGAACAGGGAGAGTGATAGAAGAGACGTTGCTCTGCTTCTGATGTAAGGGAGCATTGTATGGAGAATGTGACAAGAGTGGTAATGGCTGTACTAGATCAGGAAAAGGCAGAGAAGAAGAAAAAAGAGAAAATTGAAAGTGGCATAGGAGAGTTTCACAGAAGGGGTAAAAGAGTTTTGTGGCAGGGTAAGACTGAATCTGTGTTTGTACTGTAAGCAGGAGGGGCACTGGAAGCAGGGATGTCCAAAGCTTTCACAGGACCCTAGCAGGAGAGCTTCTACTGAAGTTAACTGGTAGGGACCTGGGCAATCTACCCTAGCATCTCCAGTCATTGAAATACAGCTTTCTGCACTTTGGAACATGAATGGAAGGATCTTCCACTTCACATGAAAGAAGAGTTTCCTTTAGCTTTACATGATTTCATCTGTAATCCTAGCCCAGGTTATCTCAGGTGCCCACTCCCGTTAGGGAATCATGAGCCATTAGTGCCTCTGGTCAGAAGCTGGCCGTTTCCCCCCTTGCTTTGTGGAGGAGCAGAGGGAGTGCTGCTGTCAAGCAGTCTCCACTTCCTTGAATTTTATTCTCTGGCTCTGAAGGAGAAGAGAGAACTCAGCTGAGGTGTCACTACTGTGATCTTCTGTTTCACTGGCACAAGACTACTACAGTGGTGTGAAAGAGAAGCTAATGACAGAGGAATTCCCTTGATTGCCTTTTTCCATCAAAGCTGCTGTTCTGCCACTGCTGTCTGGCTGCTGGTTTCCTGCTACATTTGAAATGCAGATCCTGAGCCACAGCTCACAATGATAAGGACAGATGTCGGTGCTTCATCACAGATGAACTCTACCTAAAAGGTAAAACCAGATTTCCCATGCATGGATGTTATTTCTGCATCTGTTTTTGCATAAACCATCACCATAAAGGACAAACTCCTTTGGTGCTGAGGTGAAGGAGCCCTGGCCCCAGGCTGCCCAGGGAGGGTGTGGAGGTTCCTTCTCAGGAGGTTTCCAAACCCACCTGGACATGTTCCTGTGCCCCCTGAGTGAGGGGAACCTGCATTAGCAGGATGAGCTCTGCAGGGCCCCTCCAACATGCTGGGATTCTTTGGTCATGTTATGAATATTGGATCTGTATAATCCCAGTGAAGGAGCGATCTCCACGCGTCACTGAAGTCCATCGGTGTGGCACACACTGGCAGCAGGATGATGCAAGTTATAATGTATGTGGTTACCAGTAGAATCTTTATTTTACTTCAAACTAAGTGATTTCTAGAAGGATGGAAGGGAAAAGTGGCACAAGAGAGCAGAATTGAACCAGTGCACAAAGCAGCTGGGGCCAGGGGCTCGTGGGCTGGCACGGCCCAAACTTGCCCTGAAGGTCAGAGGCTGGAGATTGTGGCAGCCTCTGGCAGCCTGAAGCCCCAGGGAAGTGTTCTGTGGGTTTAATCAACAGTGTCATGGCTGAGCTCTGCCTTTGGAGAATCAGCACAGGCTGTCAGCAGCGTGCTCAGGTTTGGTTGGGTTTGTGATTAAGCCAACCCACTGGGGCTGTCCTTGGCCTTCACCCACAGCCTCCTCTGCTGCTTCCCCCCATGCCCTGCCCTGAAGCATGAAGGCAAAAGGCAAATGGAACACACTGGGTCTTTAATAGCAGAAAACGAAATGGAAATACTAGTTTAAAAACAAAGAAACAAAACACTTTAAATAATAAAACTCAGCAACAGATCCCGTGTGGAATGAGAGACAGGAGCATTTGCATTCCCCATCAGGTTTCTCACACAGCTCAACGGAACTAACTTTGAGGCTGTTATCAGGGGCTTGGAATTTTTTTCCAGAAGAGCTGAGCATCTCCCTGTTTTTAGTGGGAATGTGCCTCTCACCTCCTTCTCTGTGATGATTGTGTTGCTGTGGGCTCACCAGGGCAGGAAGCTGCCCCCTCCCCATAAGCATGGGTCCCCTGGTCAATCACAGGCTGCTGATGATTCATTATCCTCAGGCTCAGACATAATCTCCTGTATCAAGGCTTTCGAGAGGGTTGCTGGTTGATCGTTGCTCTCCAGGTATCTTTCTGAATTAGCAGGCTCTGGAAATGTAATTTCAACAAGGGGTCTTAAGTGATCCTTTTGGTGCTCTTTAGGCCTCTTGCATACCCGTGAAAAAAAGGCTTTTGGAACTTCTGAATCCTCAAATGTGCTTTTGTTGTTTTCCTCTAGTGCAGAATCGATGTCACTTGTCATTTCAGAAATGATTTCAATCTTTGGCTGATATTCCTGCTGGAAAGCAGAAAATGTAATTCAAAATCTATCATTGTAGATGTAAAAGCTAAAAGATGGGTAAATACCTCTTGGGTCCACAGAACAACAGTCAGCTTTGCTGTGCTGCTCTCCCCACAGGTAGGGAAGATGTGCTTCACCCACAGCTCTGCTGCCCTGGGGATGAATCTTGGGTTAAATGTTTCTCAGGCATCAGTGAGGAACTGACCATAAACTATTAATGGGTCATAAAAAAGATGTTCAGCAACATGTGGGCTCGTTTCTGTTGCTTTACCTCCAGAGGGATCTAATGTCTTTGTTTGACTTCAGTAAGGAACTGAAGACCCTTCAGAGCGAGAGCTGCCAGCAAATATTCCATCAATAGTCCTTTTCCTTCCCTTATATTCTTTAAATTGGAGGCTTCATTAGCCAAGATGTTTTGCAACACTGTTAATGAGTCCATAACCAAGAGAGCAAATAAATTCCATGATTGAGAGTGACTGAGGGAAAAGTTTGCATTATCTTGGACAGACTTGTAGAAACATGCACGGGCTCAGCCTCTGTCTCCAGCAAAACAACCATGAGGCAACAGCAGCAGGAGAATCAGAGCTGTGGTTTTTTTTTCCTTTTTGCCTCTGCTGTTTCTGCTTGTGGCTTTTGCCAAGCAGCTCAGTTTGAGCCCAGCACAATGTTAACGTGGGCACAAACTGCCTTGTCTCTGACTGGCCTGCAGTGGAGCACAGGAGTTCCAACCTCACCGTGTTTTCAATTGAAAAGGTCTGATTTTACTCAGTAGCAGGCAACTTCTTCTGTCCATTCAGTCCTTGGCAGCATATTAATAATGGCAAAGAATCTTTATTAACTAAGAAATTCATTTTAGTTACCTAATTCAAGAAATGAATCTCATTCAATTCTAATGAATCTGATTTAATAAGCTGCATTACTTGATCTTCACTTTTCCTTCTGGTTTTGCAACACAACCATATAAAACATCCCATGAAGAAAAGATTTACAAGTGGTTAGAGAAGATCTGCTGAAACAGCCATTTTAGTTTATAAATGCAGACCTGGTTGCATCTCCCAAAAGAGAATTTCACAACCTGGATTGCCCTTGTTTTGCAAAACACCTGTAAAAGTGGTTAGGAAATTAATAAGTCTTTTACCTGTTGAATAAAGATTTCCTCTTCTGGGGACAATTCACTTACATCTGTATCTTCTAAATCAGGCAGCTCCTGAAGACAAACACAAGATCATTAATTGGTAGGAAAAGCTACAGTAAGCAAAGATAGATAAATCTATCTCTGTCTTGCTAGGCATCTTCAAAGCAGTGCTTCTCAGGGTAAGAGAGCAGCAGAGCCACCCTGCCACCCTCTCCAGCTGACAGCTCTCTCTGCAGTGCCCAAGAAGGCAACAACCTCCATGTCAGACCAAATGCTGTTTTCTGCCATGCTCAGTCTCCACTGCAGCCTGTCTTTATGGGTAAGAGCCAAATCAAGAGCTACAATTCTACCTGAAACTGTTTGACAATCAACTCTGTTAACCTACATGTATCTAATAATACAATGTTTTGCTGGCAGTGCCTCATTAAGGATATTGAACTGCAAACTTCCAGATAATTGTTTTTTCCTGAGATAGATGTAATCATTGCAGCATTCCATTAGAAGATACTAGCAAAGACCACTATTGCTTGCTGACATGAATGCAAAAGGAGAGGGTGGGAATACAAAGTGACAGGGAGAGAGTAATGCCTCTTTGCCATTTTTTTTTGTGGTGTAGGTCAACACTGGTAAAAGCAGCTCCTTTTGTTTTTAGAGCGTAATGACTTTGTAGCAAGCTGCTTGGCAGGGTAGCATCAGGAACACCTAATCTGTACTGTCTTCTGTGGTGAAGATCACTACAGAAGTCAAAAACACAGAGGAAATTGCTTCCTGATATGGTTGTAGCTAGTGCAGCACGTCCTGAAGTCAGACAGTCTTAGAAGAACAGCATTAAAATGCACAAATTAAGATGTGAGACTAATGTTAGTGAGTGGAATTCATTGTTAGTCTGGTTCCAACCAGCAGGGTGCGTTTGCAGATCAAACCGAAACCTCTCCCTGACAGTCACACTGGTTGAGGCACACAGCATTAGTTCCAACACACCAGGCGTGTGCAGCAACGTCAGCTTGTTTCTGCTTGGCAGAGGGATGTCGCAACCACCACCTTACAAATTCGCCTCCACTCTTCTCCCTTCCATCACTACTGAGACCATCTCCAGGATCGACAGCAGCTGCTCAGCATCATCCTCCCCACAGCCATTCCCCACTATGTCAGCACTCAGGCTCTTGGGAAAATCAGCAATAGTGTAAGTATTGGAGGTTGGGGTGGGAAGCTCTTTCCATGACTAAAGGTCGGTTGGAGAACAAAGCAGCACAGATCCCTGAAAGGTGTGTGGGTGTGTGATTTGGGGAGGGGGGTGGGGGTATTTTTTCTTCTATAGAATTAGAATAGTCCCATTTGTTATGTGTTGAAAGAAAGCCCATGCCAGGTGTGCTGAAGAGTTGCTGTTCTACTGTGTTAAAGTTTTGCACAGGAGTTTGCTGTAGTGCACAAATAGGGAGACCTGCACAATGGGGATACCTACAGCATCACTATTGATTTAGAGCTTTTGTTTCAGACCCTGCAAGGCCTGCTTATAATATTGTATATACTTGGAATTGCTGCCAGTTCTCTCCTTATTAAACCTGTTATTAAAAGCAGCCAGGCAGGGGGATGCATCAGGAAAGCCTCTACTGCGGGACTCACTTGAGCCCTTTGATAAGAGGATGGAAATTAAGAGCATGGAAAAGATAGAAGGGACTTTTCTAAGACATTATAGTAAGAATTTAGTTAAGAGCTGTGGTATAAGGGATCAAAGAGAATGTTAAGTGCTCTGGGAAATAAGCTATGGAGTTTGTTATAGCTAAATGTGTCAGAAGCTTCACAAGTTCCTGTGTGACCTACTCTAGGTGGTGCTGCTCTGGCAGGGGAGTTGGACTGGATGAGCTTTCGAGGTCCCTTCCAGCCCTTAAGATTCTGTGATTCTATGTGAATCTCCTCTGAAGTGAGATTGTCTTTCTCAGAGGTATCCATGTCCTCCTCATGGTTAAACATTGTTTACATGTTTACATCATCGGACAGAAATCTTAGACAGTGGAAGACCATATCACAACTGTCAATCTCTTATTATTATATACCCAAACAATGCACATTCTGCTTTTCTTGGGGAAATATACCTCAAAGCCCCATTTTGAGAACTAACTCCTGCATCTAATGCTGCAAGCCAGTAGGGTGCCTATTTCTTCCTTATGCTCTTTCTGCAAGAGTTCACAGTTTCAACTGCACGTTTCATTTCAGTTTTGCCTAAGAGGATGTATATATCCACTAGATTCTCTTTGTTTGTTTTTTGAATGACAGCCCTCAACCACTTCTCCAGAGCAATCACAGAGACAGAAGGTCAACTTCAGGTGATCTATGGGCAAAGGACAAACTAAACTTTAGAAATGGTGATATATTCTTTAAATGTGCCACACTGGAGAGCATAATACCTCTGCAACTTTATTTTTGGGGCTTTCTTTCTTTTCACTCTCTCCCTTTCCCTCCCTTTCCCTCCCTCTTTCTCCTTCCTTTTGCTTTTCCTAACAACAGACCTTTCATAGAAACCTGGCTGTATCATTTTATTACCCAGGATGTTAGGAGAAATCTTTTGGGAACAGACAATACCCCAATATGAAGTTCTTAAAGTCTGAAACCAATACATACATCAAGATAAAGTTTCTCTAGTGTCTCCAGTTTGATTTGTTCAATGTCAGCATATCCATCCAGTTCAGGAAGTGTGGCCTTGTCAGGAGTTGCCTCTTCCCTTAATAGATCTAAAGAGCAAACATTGGTCAGTGGCAGAGATCTAAAGAATCAAAGGCTCTCTGTATTGCAACAGCAAGCACTGCAAAAGCAAACTGCTGGGGCCCTGACACAGCTGAACCCAGCACTTTGTCTTCCCATCATAGTCTTGATCTCCCTTGTATTGTATAAATTAATATTTGCTTTTTGCAATAGCATATTCCACAATCTCCAAAAGCACACAACCACCTCTCAGGGGATGTCCAGCTTCTGTTGGCAGACAGACACAGTTTACATGGGAGCAAGGGAAGCCTGTAAGCTCTCTTCTCATGGTGCTAAACCTGTCATGTATGAGAAGTGGAATTCCACCTTCATGTGGCAGAAGTTGCAGGTCTGAGCCCTCAGAAATTTGCTTGTTGTATTTATAGAATATTTTATCCAATATTACTTGATCTTCACCTAGTCACCATGGAAATCTAGTAGGGTATCCTTATCCATGAATTAATGAATTAGGGTAGGGGTCTGAGTTGTGCCAGAGTTTATGGCTCATCCCCTCTGCATCCTCAGCCTGGTTTGATTCTTCCCTGTGTACATTACCATCTGTCTTCTGGAAGCTGGAGAATGTGCAGGAGTCTGACTCTTGTGCATCCTCTTGAATTCTAGCAGGAACAGTTCTAGATGGGAAATCTCTGTTATCTCCCCTGTTTGGCAGGAGTGTTAACACCTCCTCACAAGCATCAAAGCTTTCATTGCTAAATTTCTCAGTCTTCTCTGGAGTTTCTTCCTCTTCTGATATATTTGAAGTCTCTGATGGATTACAACTTCCATCACTGTCACCTGGATTTGCATTTTTCTTTCCTACAGAAGAAATAAGTTCATTAAAACTTAGTTAACCGTTAGTCTTTCTAAATATCCCAACTGTACTTTACATGATCTTAATTGTATGGCCTAGAATATGCATCAATAGCTCCCACTTTGAGCAGCTATTCATGGACCAGTAGTCCTCCCAACATTGCAGCAATGTTGTGGGTTTTCCCATTTCAATTCCCCAGTAGTCACAGTCCCCATCAAAAAAAAAAAACCACCTCACCTAGAGAAATAAATACAGTAAATAATTGGCTGGTCAATAGTCAACTTTGAAAAGACTCACAAGGGACTATGTATTTAAACATACACTTCAGCATTTGGAGAGACCAGTGACAAGTGCTGAAGTTACCCTTTCCTTTATGCAATCTACCTGCTTGCAGGAAAAGTTTACTTGTTAGTCAGCCATGGTTGATTTCAGAGCCTGGGAAAAGTTTACTTGTTAGTCAGCCATGGTTGATTTCAGAGCCTGGGAAAAGTTTACTTGTTAGTCAGCCATAGTTGATTTCAGAGCCTGAGCCAAAGCACCTCAGATAGACAAACACTCCTCTGTACTGTAGCACAAACATATTATCATCCTGAAAGCCTGTTTATCNGAGCCTGGGAAAAGTTTACTTGTTAGTCAGCCATGGTTGATTTCAGAGCCTGGGAAAAGTTTACTTGTTAGTCAGCCATGGTTGATTTCAGAGCCTGGGAAAAGTTTACTTGTTAGTCAGCCATGGTTGATTTCAGAGCCTGGGAAAAGTTTACTTGTTAGTCAGCCATGGTTGATTTCAGAGCCTGGGAAAAGTTTACTTGTTAGTCAGCCATGGTTGATTTCAGAGCCTGAGCCAAAGCACCTCAGATAGACAAACACTCCTCTGTACTGTAGCACTGTCTTCTTATTGGGCTTTGGGCCTGTTTATCCTGAAACACACACAAACACACACTCATCCTGAAAGATTGGGTTGGGACCTATTACAGGCTACAAACACATCCATCCTTCAATAATGTGACAGGAGAATTTAGGGCAGAAATTTAGGGCAGTAATTTAGGGCAGTAAGTGAAGAAAATGATTCAAGACATCCCTCTTCCTGCCTGTATTAGCATTGCTGTAGGCTCTAGGCTGGAGCTCTTCCTGTTACTAACAGCAGCAGTGGAGAAGTGCCTGTCTGGGGACTGGTCAAGTGGTTATCTCTGGCTCTTACAGGAGCTCAAGTGCCTATTGAAGCATTCCTTTGGGGAAATGCTTCTGGGGTTTACCTGCCTGCTGGAACCATTGCTGCCCTGACCAGTACCTGGCTGCTCTGCTTAGGAGCCCAAGAGCTTGAAAAGCTGAGGCAGAAAGCAGTTGGTTGGGTTTTTTTGTTTCACCAGGAGTGAGAAAAGTGATGATGGCTTTAAAATGTTGTGGTTAACCTAAGATGCACCAAGTCAAATAAAATATTTAATATGAAAAAAGAATGTTCATAAGTGTATTGCAAAAATTGCATCTGTTTGCTTCTGAACATTTAGGAGCTGTTCATTTATTTGACACCTTCCAAACAAAGCAGACACAGACATCTTCCACAACAGTAACCACAAACCTTCCAGGATGTCTGTTGCATCTCTGTTTCCACATTTTGCACTTGCATCTCTTTCTTCCTTGCACTTTTGTCTTTTCTTTTCCTCTGCTTTTTGCCTGAGTGCTGCTAAAGCATTGATGCTGTCTTGGATTTTTTTTCTCTCTCTGGTTTCCCATTTTTCCCTTTCTGCTTTCTCAGCTTCAAGCCCTCCAACAGCCCAGGCTTCTGCACAGGCTCTAGGGAAAACACAAAAGCCCATCTTCAGAATGAATGAGAAATTTAAAATAGCTTGAAACAGCATAAAATAGCTACAAGAGAAAAAAAATTGGTGACAACCCCTTATGCAACAGAGATGCCCATCTGTCTTATCTGGTGTGTGGAACTGCATGGAAAGAAACAAAGATACCCCAGTGCTGGTGCACAGACATCCAAATGCATCACCAGAGTCCTACAAAGAGTGCTGAGCTTGGCTCTGCTTTCCAGGGACTTGCTCAGTTTCTGTTGAAATCAGGATTTGCCTCTGGTCTGAAGACTTGGCACAAGACAATCCTGTTCAAGAATCAATTCTCCTGTGGAAAAAGACTTTATTTTTTCTAAATATGTTAGATGTAGAGCTCCACGGTGTGATACCCTCCATAAATTATACCAGTCAGTCTTCCTTTCCCTCCATATTGATAAAACATGGGATCATTAGCATCTGAGCTGTATTGCTGGGTAATGAAGACGTCTCTGTTTCTTACCTGTCCTTTGGGAAAACAGGTCTGTCATCCAGGTGTGTCAGGAGTTTTAGTCGAACAGTAAGTGTTTTTCTGTAATTAGCAATATTCTTTATCACTTGGTTTCCCATCAAATTCAGCACATGCTAGAGAAACAAGGGAAACCGATTTTTAAGTGGAGTAGCAAAAAGAAAAAAAAAACATCCCAAATGCCCATCTGGATATGCACTTTCTCATTTCATAACCAAGAGGTGAATAAAACATCCTGGGTGTAACAACTCACCTACAAAAAACAGCTACAGTCGAATCACATTTCCTTCACACCACAGCCTTTTGTGCTCTGGGCTACCCAACCAAACCATTTCATGGGATTGGCTCATCTACCTGATACAAACCCTCTGGTTGGTTGGCTTACCAAGTTAGGCATGGTCTCCAGGATGCTTATGATGCCTGGGTCACTTAAGTGGTTGTGGGAAAGATCAAGGACACAAATACTTGGGCATTCTTGTAAGTGCTGGATGTCTTCCACAGTTTGTAACTTATTGTGAGCAATCTGCAGAGTCTGCAAGACCTTCAGACAAGCTGCCAGACAACAACAGTAGAAGGAAAAGAAAGGTGATATTAATGCACTGGGGGTTTTCTGGAGCAAGCAGAAAACTATAGTATCAGAAGCCTTTTTTGATACCAATTTTTATATATAACTATGTAGTTTATTATTCTGCCAAATGCACTTTTTGGCTGGGCCTCCAAAGCTATTTTCTTCACCCTGGGAAAAAAAAAAAAGCAGTTGTTTGGTTTTAGAATGGTGGTTGTTTTTAATTTCAATCTAGTCAGTGACACAAAAGCATGACTTTGTGTTTCCAGTGACTCCCAATGTACATAACTAATAATGCAGAAGAATTCCTTTGTATGTTCTGCTGAAGATGGAAAAAAAATCCTTTGACAGACATAAAAGATTTGGTAATCATGACTGCAAGTGCCAAAGCACATCCTCACTGTAAAGTAAATGGTGAAAAAGGGGTTGTCAGCCTGTCTGCAGCAGAGATAAGTACTAAGGTGGTATTGAGAAGTGAGAAAGAACTAACTGAATTGGCCTAGCTATCCAACTGAAAGGAATTCCTGTGTTTTTTCTGTTTTCCCAGTTATTTAAATTGCAAAATACATGGGTTTGACTCTTCAACAGAAGCCTTGTGGACTATGGGATAGCGTGCACAATGTTAACATGCATAACCCCTCCCACTGAAACTACTGCCACTAGTGCTTGGCTTTGTCAAAGCTCAGGGATGTGGGGTCCTTATAGGTCAAACCAGTTGGCACCAACAGTTCTTACAGAGATTCTCAATGGTCTTTATGTAGTTGTTGCTGATGTTGAGGGAATCCAGCTTTTGTAAGGGTTCAAGGTTTTCAATTTTGGTAATTAAATTGAGTTGCAAGTAGAGGCAACGCAGCTCAGTCAGAGCCTCCAGGTTCTCAATCTTGGTGAGGCCGTTGCATTCCAGCCACAAACACCTCAGCCCAGTATATTCCTCAAGATTCTCCAGGCGGTCAAATCCTGCAGGGCAAAAAGAGAGATTTGAAAGTGAAATTGCACAGACTGAAACCCAGTCATTGGAAGAGTAAATGTCCTTGAACCAGTGCTGCTGAAACGGCCCGTGAGACTGGCGCTCAGGTTGCTGCCGATACTGTCACTGAGTTCCACCCAGTACTGCATCCATAAAGGGGAAAAAATAGATGGATATCGACCCTGGTTTACATCTCCTGCAGCCCTTTAGCTGCTCAAGTGATACATCTTGAGGAAACAGCAAAAACAAGGCTAAATGCAGAAGGTAGGTTTAGCACAGCCTATTTATTTAACACAACTCTTCTGCTGACCTGAACCAGCTCACCACCCCATGCAAAAAACAGCTCAGAGACCACAAGAGGATGATCCATGTTCATTCTAGCAGCTTTTTTTTTCTTTCAGGAGTGTTTGAGAACGTGCAGCAAGTCTTTATTGTTCATTCTCTTTCTGATTGTTTTTTATTTGCTTGTTTAAAAGTCTCCAAAGCTGGAAAACAGCCTCTTTATACAAACACATTTAAGAAGAAATACATCTGTTTTCCTCTGAATGCAGCCCATACCTGTATATTCTTTCTCAGAGGCTACTGGTTTTTGGGGGTAGGGGGGTAAAAAAGGTGTCCATTCCATCCTTTGAATGACTCCATAAATTAGGCCAATAATCAGTTCACTTTTCTACCTTCACAGTGACTCATTTTGTTTCACAGTTGCATTATGATATAAAATTAAGCAATTACTAACTTAAAAGAGTTCTTAGACACCTTCCTTCAGTGAGCCACAAAGCACAAGTGCCACCTAGAATGATCAGGGTAAACAGTCGTGTCCACATCTTACCTTTGTAATGCAAATAAAGTGTATCATTTAAATGTGGGGTCCAGTATAATTTCTGCTGCTTACAGATGTCTTGCAGAATCTTTTTAGTCATTCTAAAAAAGAAAAGGGAAGCAAAAGGAAAACAAACACTATTCCAGGGCACATTCTGAAACCTTGGGGGATTTCAGGACAATTTATGCAAGGGAAAAATAGTTAGCTACAGCTCTCAGGACTGTGCTCCAATAAAAAAAGCAATGAGTGGCTTTCCATTTCTACCTGTTTGAAGTGAGTTACTGTCTCTTCTGCTTAAAAGACAGAGTAGGTAGGAAAGTGGGTGGGGAAATAGAGAGTTCCTCTTCTTGGAAGGGAGCAGCATGATTGTGTGTTACATTCTGGCTCTTTACAGTTCTTTCCTTGCTGCTGTTTGGTGGCACAGCCAATACACAACATATTTCTCAGACTAGAAAAAGCAACCGTTATCAACCTAATGTTTTAGTGAAATGCCAACTCAGAAACAGCACTCAAGACAACAGGACAAGTGGTGATGGGATGGAGATGGAACACAAAAAGTTCCATTTAAATGTAAGAAAAAACTATTTCACTGTGAGGGTGAGGGAGCCCTGGCCCAGGCTGCCCAGGGAGGGTGTGGAGGCTCCTTCCTTGGAGGGCTTTAAGACCCACCTGGACACGTTCCTGTGTGACCTGATCTAGGTGAACCTGCTTCTACAGGGGGGTTGGACTGAATAATCAATAAAGGTCCCTTCCAATCCCTACCATTCTATGATTCTATGACAGTTTTAATGCACACCTGTAATTGCCTAGGAATGCCTCAGGAAGAACAATACTTGATCAGTGGTAATTGCTTAATGGTCAGCTCCACTCCTTTGAAGATTCATGCAAAGGAGAAGGAAGAAAAGGCTACTCAGGGAAGCTGTGGGCTACAGGTGAACAGCACAGGGGCAGTTCACCTTCAACTACATAGAATTCCAGTTCAAAACCAAAAACTCTTAGTTCAAGGACTCCGCTCTACTGGAAAGAGTTCAGCACAGGGCCACAAAGATGATGGAGTAGAGCATCTCCCTTGTGATGAAAGGCTGAGGGAGCTGGGGCTCTGCAGCTTGGAGGAGACTGAAAGGTGACCTCATTCATGGTTACAAATACTTAAGAGGTGGGTATGAGGAGGCTGGAGCCAGGCTGTGCTCAGTGATGGCCAGTGACGGGACAAGGGGCGATGGGGTCAGGCTGGGACAGAAGAGGTTCCAAAGAAACACAAGGAAAAACTTATTCCCTGTTGAGGTGAGTGAGCACTGGCAGGGGCTGCCCAGATGGGCTGTGGAGTCTCCTTCTCTGGAAACATTCCAACCCAGCTGGATGAGTTCCTGTGTGACCTACTCTAGGTGGTTCTGCTCTGGCAGGGAGGTTGCACTGGATAAGCTTTCGAGGTCCCTTCTAACCCTGGAGATTCTGTGATTGTCTGACTGTAGCATCTTCCTGGGGCAACCACAGAAAAACTCAAAACTGTACAGAAATGTCACCAATTCCTGATTTATAGATTATTCTCAAGCTGGTCTTGCAAATTGTTCTCCCGAATTAAGATGAACGCGTAGAATAGCAAAACTCCTCTGGGCTTCAGTGATGCCCAGATTTAAACACACAACATCAACCAACCCTGTTTTACCTTACACAGCCCCTCTTCTCTTCTGTCCTTTGCTTGAACGAGCTGGTGACTGATTTGTGACCACCATCTGATTTTTGTTCCTTCTGTTGATCTACTCTGGATGTACAGTTGGTGTCTTTCCCTTGAGTTCCAACATCTTTGTAAATAAGAAAACAAGTGCAGTTAAACAGCGTGGTTGGGGGGGAAAGTGTCATGCTGCCAATGACTTCAGAGAAACATGGAAAAGTACTTAAATATTAATTTCAAGAAAAGAAGCCTTTCAACCAAGATTTTTGCTGATAGTTTTAATGAAAAGAAACTTCCTTTTTTTTTTTTCAGAAGGCAAAGTAGCAAAATAAGTAGTAGAAAATAAACTGGTAATCTGCATTACTTTTAGATCTGGCAGTCAGGTGGTACTCACTAACCAAGATTATTATCATGTACAGTGACAAAGGTCTGTCATCAATGGTCTTAAGACATCTACTATATAACACATTCCATTAGCAATAATTTGAGCTTAACAAGACTGTCAACTCTGCACGTAAAGAGACTACAGAAATGGCGTAGGAGAGTCATCCCAAGCACTGTTTCTTAGTCTAGCTCTTCTACAAATTTACCCTTTTGCCCTCTTTGGAAGTCGTCTCCGGTGCTATTCTCATTCAAGCTGTCTTTAGATTGCTTTTGATCGTCTTCAGAATCTCGCTCTGCACCTTCTACTTGCACTTGTAGTCCGGACACTTAAAAAGAGATAGTGCAAACAAGATGATTGTAACAGCTCATTTAAATAGGATAGTAATTAAAACATTCAGAGGTCAGGCTAGCTGCATGATTGCAACACAGGAAAAGGTGTATCTCTAGCAAGAAAAGAAACAGGAAAAGAATGAAAGCACAAGAAGATGGCCACTAAGTAAGCCCCAGTTACAGCAGTGGATTTGCTGGAGGAAAGAATAAACTGCTTTTGCATCCAGATGATTGACGACAGATTTGATATCTAGGCTTTAGGTGCACTAGAGATCCCTCCTAGTGAGGGATGGGCTGGATGGGCTCACCTGCGTTGACAGGATTGCTTTCCTTTTCTGTCGGTTTGGCTTCCTTCCTGGTGTCCAGCCATTCCCCTGACACCTCTTGTGCAGTAACCTCCCTTCCAAAGCCTTTGTCCCAGTCTCCAAGTTGCGATTGCATTTTAAGATACGCGATTTAGACAACCATCAGCCAAGCCGGGATTCGATTTAGAACCCAACTTTTCCAGCCGAAACGTTTGAAGGTTGTAGTAGGAGAGCCTGCGACAGAGAAGGCCGGTATCAGTGAATGATGAAGCCTGTGTGGAGCTGGCACCCTGGGACTAGCCACTGTGAAGATGAGGGCACATCAAACCACGGTGGGATTCTCGTAACTCGTGCCGCCGCGGATCTCACTCGGAGCACAGAGGACCGCGGCCCAGAACCAAAGCAAAGCCCTCTTGTCCCGTCGTGCTGAGGATGGAGTGGCGGTGGCTCCTTGGAGGCACAGCCTGGCCTTGTGTAACACCCGCCTTGGGGGAGCTTGCGTCTCCTGGCCGAGGGCCGCGGCTGCCGTTGTCGCTGCGGACAAACCCCGTGTCAGTAGCAAAAAGACCGCACCTCCCGTTCCTTAAACCTCCAGCTCCCTTCACCCGACCCGGGACCCGGCTTCACGGGGGTCGACGGTACGTGCAGGGCGGCAGCAGCCGCACAGGGCGAGGGACGGGGCGGGACGGGACGGGACGGGACGGGACGGGACGGGACGGGACGGGGCGGCCTCGGCACGCGCCAGCGCCGCCGTCACCGCAGCAACGCGGCCCCACAATGCCCCGCGCGCGGCTGCTGCCGGGACCCGCGGCTCGGGGCACGCGTCACCGCCCAGGCCGCGCGCTGCTCGGCGAGCACGCGCACGCAGCCCGTTACCCGTCCCGCGGAGGGGTGAGGACTGCGGACCGCAGCGCGGCTGGACGGGGCGGGCGGTGACGGGAGCTGCGGTGGGAGCCGCGGGGCTCGGCGGGTTTGGTGGGATCTGCGGGGCTCGGCGGGTTTGGTGGATGCTGCGGGGCTCGGCGGGTTTCGTGGATGCTGCGGGGCTCGGCGGGTTTGATGGGAGCTGCGGGGCTCGGCGGGTTAGATGGGAGCTGCCGAGGGGTCAGCGAGGTGGATTGATGCTGGCTTTAAAAAAAAACATCTACTCTCGGCTAAAAGGCTTGTGAGCTGCAGTTTTCCGCTGTGGCATCTGTACCTGGCAGCGTGCCGTGACTCGAGGGTGTTTAAGCCATGAGGAGACGCAGAGAAGGAGTTAGTGGTCGGTCGTTGTGCCGAGGGCTGTCGGACCGAGCTTGCTTTGTGCTTGGGAGATTGTGTTGTGGTTGTGTTGCTTCTATGGGAGGATCTTAATCACCTAAAATTACTTTGTACGTGTTGAACTTCCCTTATCTGCTCGGACTGGTTTTAGTTATGGTATCACTGATTGGTGTCATCACAAGTATAACTGATGAGTAGCTAAACCCTTGAACAAGGGATAAACAGTAGCTAAACCAGTAGGGGTGATGGTAGGTGTAGTGGGTCTGGGATGGTAGTGATTTTCCACTGTAGCTCTTGCAGTGCTGTGCTTGTTGTTGATATCAATATTATGACTACCACTCCATAACATCAGGGCTGTCCCTCCAGCATTCCTTCCCCCAACTTCACCAATAGCTGTGGGTGGGCACGATCTTGGGAGGGACCATGGCTGGGACAGCTGACCCAGGCTGACCAAGGAGATATTCCATACCATATAACGTCAGCTCAGTAATATAAACTGGGGGAGAGGAGCAGGAGGGCAAGGCAAGATTCATTTTGGGCCTTCCAAAAGCAACCGTCACGCGTACTGAAGCCCTGCTTCTTGGGAGGTGGCTGGACATCGCTGCTGATGGGAAGTAGAGAGTAACAGCTTTATCTGCTTTGCTTTGCTTTTCGTGCACGCGGCTTTGCTATTCCTTCATTAAACTGCTTTTATCTTAACCCATGAGACATTCGTCTTATTTTCTCCCCTTCTCTGGCTTGCTGAGAAGGTGGGTGATCAAGTGGCATGGTGAGCGTCTGGCATCGAGCCAGGGTCAAACTACCACAGTAGGTGATACCCAAGTTCTAGCAGGCTGACTTGTGGCATTATCTGCATTGAAATGTTGCTCAGGCTGTAGCATGCTGCATCTCAACCATTACCCATTATGATGTGGCAGTTGTAATTGCCTGCATCTCTCTTATTTTTTTTCCCCAGGCTTGTGATCATCATGGCTGCAGTGGATCGTTTCTACCTCTTGTACAGAGAGATCAGTCGCTCCTGCAGTTTTTATATGGAGGCTCTGGCACTAGTTGGAGCTTGGTACACAGTCAGAAAGTGTGTGTCTCTTGCATTTGACACTTACAGCATGCTTAGGCTGCACGTGCTTCCAAAGCTGAGCGGCCAGGTCGATCTTGTCAAGCAGTATGGAAAGTGGGCCGTGGTCACTGGTAAGAGACAGTATGTTTACTTATATTTATGTAAGACATGGTGGCAGTTCTCCAAAACTTGCTAATTTATATTGCTGGGTGAGCTTTGTGTCACCTGTATTACCTCAGGTTGCAAGTTAATCTACGTAAGCAATGACAGTTGTTCGGTGCCTTACTAAATTGAATTGCTCAGGAGACAAGCGAGGTCAGTGTATTGACTGAGTGTTGGGGAAAAAATCACAGGGCAAATTTTCCCCACGATTGCAAGCTCCCCATTGAGTCCATACAAGCAGAGGTGCAGACAAGATCCCTTTTTTGCTGTGGGTTTTTCACTTGAGCTCAACTTCAGTGAGGTTGAAGTCATGGGCCTCTGACATCCTCGCCATTCGTTAAGGTTCTGCTCTAAAGTCTGTATTGTTGTCATGGAAAAGATAAAGCTTGTATGAATGGGATCACAGAAGGAAACGTGGTGGAATGACTTGTACAACTAGAGTGCTGCAATGCATGGCTATAACCTTTTCAGAAGGAATGGGCAAGAAGGAAGGGGAGGTGTTGGCGCAGCCTTGTGTATTAGCCAAGTGTTTTGCTTGCCTGGAGCTTAATGACAGAGATAGGGTTCAGTGTTTTTGGGTAAAAATCAGGGGGAAGGCCAACAAGGCAGATATCATGGTGGGAATCTTAAAGAACATGCACTCTATAAGCTGCTGGAAGAAGTCTGAAATGCTAGCCCTTGTTGTCCTAGATGGAGTTCAACTCACCAAATGTCTGCTGGAAATACAGTACAACAGAGAAGAAACAGTCTGTGAGGTTCCTGGGGAGTGTGGAAGGGACCTTCCTCACGCAACTGCTTATGTTTTAATTCTCTCCTCCAGGTGGCACGGATGGTATTGGGAAGGCATATGCTGAGGAACTGGCAAAGCGTGGCGTCAATGTCATCTTAATCAGCCGAAACAAAGACAAGCTGGAGGCTGTCTCTAGAAGTATATCTGAAACCTACAAAGTGGAAACAGATTTCATAGTGGCTGACTTCAGCAAGGGACGTGAGCCTTACCCAGCCATTAAGGAGGCTCTGAAAGACAGAGAAATTGGCATTTTGGTGAATAACGTAGGAATTTTTTATCCCTACCCAGACTATTTTACCAATCTGTCTGAGGATTTGCTGTGGGACATAATCAATGTAAATATTGCTTCTGCCAACATGATGATGCATATTGTGCTGCCAGGCATGGTAGAGAAGAAGAAAGGGGCAATTGTAAATATTTCTTCTGCATCCTGTTGTCAGCCAACACCAATGATGACAATCTATGGAGCCTCTAAAGTAAGTTGGGGTGTAATGTCTAGTGGTATGTTTTGTGCTGAAAAGTAGAGCATTACAGCTTGGTTGTAAACACATTCAGCAAGGAGATCAAAAGATGTTTGAGTGTTTTGTAGGGATTTGTTAAAATATAGGAGGTGACTGTGATATGTAATATGCAGTAAACTCTTTATGCTCACCAGTACTGGGCTCGGAAGTCAGTGCTGTTTGGATTACTTGTCAACTGTGGTGTAATGGAAAAATGTTACCTTGGAGTAAAGAACAATGTTAGTTCTATGTCCCATTGAAAGAGTCAAGAATTTAAGTGTCTCTCTTCTTCAGCTGAACTGTACAGACATACCTCAACGTCCTTGCACATTAGTGTTACAGAATCACAGTATCTGGTAGCAAGACAGGCTGTACTCCTGCTCAAGCCAGTGCTGTGATGGGCTATGGGCACATCAAGCCCAAATACAAATCTCTTCTAGATCTGGTGCCCAAACACAAGTGGTTATTTTGCTCCTGGCTGTCTGTAGCTGCTCTCTGATGTAGCCTTGCTCCTGGGACAGCTCTTGTGAGTACTTCCTTTTGCCTGGTGCAAAACCAGTTCCCATTACTCCTGAGTATAAAAAGCCTTACAGATTTTCTTCAGTGTGGAAACTGGCTTAAGGTTCCTGTTTCTGTTGCAGAGTATCTCCCCACTGGTTATGCTGAGCATATGTAGAACTATACTCAGAACTCAAACAATTTAAAAGACTTGAATGAAAAAATATAGAACAAACCCAAGTGTAGCAAAGTTTCTTCCTTTAGCTGCGGCCTTTCCTCCAAATCCTAGATCAACAGCCCAGTTTATAGCCTGGCCTCTGCAGTTACATTGGCACAGAAGTGGGAACAAGTTGCTCTGGCATCCCAAGCCTCTTTGTGCATTAACAGCATTTAGTGTTGGAAGTGGTTTGTTTGGTTGATTTGTTTTCCTAAAGCAGGTGTGAGAAGGTGCTCTCCCAAAGATCTGCTGAGAATGGAGCTTTTGTGAGACCGTTTGGGGAGCAGAAACCCCTTCACTCACAAACTGAGCCTAAAATGCCCTTTTTCAGGGAAGCCTGGCTACGTTGCGTAGCAGTAGCTTCAGTGTGGCACCAGCACTGCTGCCTTGATAAGACTGAGCTGTGCTCATTTTCCCATCTGTTTGATTCCAGCAATCCCGCTTACCAGGCTTGTGCTTTTTTAGGTCATTCTGTAAAAGGAACTAAAGGAGATAATAAAGATACACCTAAACAAATACATGTTTAGTTTTGCACAAGGGAGTTGCAGGAAGGGGAAGATAGTAGAGTACAAATTTAATTGGTATCAGAGTTAAGCAATCACTTTGTTCTTCAAGTTACTGTGTTGGTGCAGATTTTTAGCAAACAACAACGAATAGAAATGCTGGTAATACTTTAGAAATGTGTGTTTTTATACTATTTATATATAAGGTATTTTTAATACTATTTATTCAAGATTTTATTAAGCTGTATTAAGTACAAAATACTCTACAACTCTTCTGTAATTAGTAAAACTCTGCCCTAAGCCTTCATTGTTGTTGTTTTTAAAAGAAAGAAAGAAAAAATATGTCTCTGTCTGCTTTTGTCTTCCTAGGCCTACTTGGACTACTGCAGTAGAGCACTACGTTATGAGTATGCCTCAAAAGGAATTTTCTTCCAGAGTTTAACCCCATTTGTAGTTGCTACAAAAATGGTAACGGGCAGCACTGTTGTATCAAGGAAATCTTTCTTTTTCCCTTCTGCTGAAGAATATGCCAGTCATGCTGTTTCCACTCTTGGGTTATCCACGAGGACTACTGGTTACTGGAAGCATGCAATAAAGGTAACAGAACTCATTAACCTGATGCATGTTTGTCAACACAAGTAAATAAGCTGTTTGCTCTCTTGGGAATCTGAATGAAAACAGGCTGCCCAGGGAGGGTGTGGAGGCTCCTTTGACAGAGGGGTTGGACTAGATGATCTCTAAGGGTCCCTTCCAACCTCTACCATTCTGTGAGTCTAAGTGCAATATATATACTGTAGGACTAAAAGGCATTTCTGCTTTAGGAAATTATGCTCAGGCATGCTTATTTTCAGAATGAGAGAGTGAATCCAGCTCCCACTTGAACAGCAAAAATGGGAAAGAAATCTTTATTCAAAAGCACAGAACATGTCCCTTCACTTGGGGTTTTGCTGTCTTCTATGAACAGAAGTAGTTATTTTCAATCTTCATTTATTGAGTGTATTTCTGCTTTGGGGAAGAAGGGGCAGGGAGGATGGAATAATAATTGAAAAAGCCCTCATTTTCATCCTAAGCTACGTGGCAGTAGGCCCTCCATATATTTGGTTTTCATTCTGTGGGGCAGAATGTGGGCTCCAAAGTAATTTTACGAATGCTGGTCATATCACGTATGTCCTGCCTCGTGGCTTTTGTAGCATCGGGTCAAGTAGAAGGAATTGGAGAAGTGAGAATCAGCCTAAAAGGAATAAAAGAGGAAGGGTTCTGGCAAGATATGGCAATTAAAGGAAGCAGGCAGTATTGCTGTTGTCAGTTTGAACTAAACCACTTCAAGATTTATTTGCAGAACCCAACTGTTCAGCTGTGAGCTTCCAAAATGGCTATACCTGTTTCTTTCCAGGCTTAGGTGCTGATGTTCAAGCAGGTTTTGCCTTGCTGTAGTGGTACTTTGAGAAACTGCTTGTTTAATGGAATGTATCCTAATCTGTCCCTTCTTTGTCTCTTCTTTGGCCTCCCTGTGCCTCTCCAGTTCACAGTGGCCGAACACCTACCCGAATGGCTCTGGGCGTGGTTTGCAATGCGTTTTTTGCAGAATTACAGTCAAGGAAGTTCTAAGACAAAGTGAAAGGATTATCCGACTGACCTGTGTACTGACTGAGTAATATATTCTGATCAGAATGCTGCAAAAATATTTAGTGAGCTTTGTTGGGCTCACTGGAACTCATCCGTACCTTGCTAACCAAGCTTCGTGTAACGGCGACATCAGAAGAACTGAGGCTTGGATGCTTGTTTTATTCCAAGTGTGAACAATGTTACTAATGCTTTATTGCTTCAGCAAGCTGAAATAAAGCATGTATTTTTCTTTAATGTTTTGATTTTTAAATTCTGATTTTTTTAATTATAATTATTAATTAAAAGACCTTGTTGGAGTTCTGATGGTGGATGATTTTCATGCTTTTGTTTATATATTTGTTCATATGTACTTGGGAAATGTTGCATATATACTGGTATCATACCCTGCTCCTCCTTTCTGGGTACACACAATTACAACCTGAAAGAGGGACATGACTTAGAGAAAAGATTGAGAGTATTCTTCCTATTTTGTGTTGTCAGGGGCTTGCTAGTGCTGCTGCTGTAATGATATCCTGAAATACCAAACCCATAAACTTTCTATGCAGTACCTCATATGTAGCAGCATGACTCAAGGAGCATCCTCCCTTCAGTGGTGCTGGTATTTGTTGGTTGAATGTTGCAACAGCTGTGTTGCTGAATAATGTTATTGAGATTGTGAAATGGGTATCGGTTGCTCCTCCACAGTAGCTCTGGATTGGTCATGTTAGAACCTGGAGTTCTAATGGCAGTGTCCCCACCCCAAGCTTTTATTGAGTTGGCTTTGTAAAGAATGCTTCAGTGCTTGCCCCCATCCACTAAGAGATGGGGTACAAATCTTAATTCTGAGTTATCAAGTGAAAGGCTGATGAGAGCTCTTAATCCCCCCATCCCTCAACTAAAGAAACAAAAATCCCATGTATTTAATGACACTGCCCCTCGCTTTGTGTCTGAATGCTGTTGAGACACCTCTGTGGCCACGGAGGAAGACACCGATGTTTGCATTTATTGCCCAGGGGGAAATTCAGGCCTTTGATTTGTCACAGGATCCCAACATGGTGAGGGCTGCAAGGGCCCTGCAGAGCTCCTCCAGCCCAAGCCCTTGCTAAAGCAGGTTCCCCTTGCTCAGGGGGCACAAGAACGCATCCAGACGGGTTTGGAAACCTCCCAATTTGATTCTTATCAGAAGAGCTCCTTCCTTTGACACGTTGTTAGTGCAGCCCCATATTGTTGGTATTTGTAGGGCGGGAAGGAGTGAGAAGAGAGGAGCAGTTGGGGAAGGGTATGGGGCAGAGCGTCCTCTTGTCACTGACTCCAACCTCAACTGGCCCTGCAAGCTGTTTGCTTCAATTGTGCAGCACACAACTGTGCATTAGGTGTTACTGACGATTTCCTTCGCAAACGAGTTTCAATCACATTTATTTTTAGCAAGGGCTTAAATGAAGCTTCAGCGGAGTGAAGCTGTGGCACATTTCTCCTGCCCCTCGTCCCTCAGGTGCTGCCAGCCCCGCAGCTCCTGGCAGGAGTCAGACTCCGTGCAGACACAATTCAACAACCAGCTTCTCAAACAACCTTCTGCCAGGGGGCGGCTGCTGGGCGGCTCCTTCCCGCCGCCCCGTCCCGGGCCGTGCGCATGCGCGGTGTGCGCGGGGCTCTCGCGAGAGCGCTGTGGTAAACACCGCGCAAGATGGCGGCGGCGGGCGCGGCGGTGGCGGCGGCGCGGTGAGCGGGGCCCGCGGGGCGCGGGGGGAAGGGCAGAGGCGCCGCCGCTTCTGGGGATNGTGCCGTTCAAGCTTCAGCGCGGAGCGGAGCGGAGCGGGCAGCGGCCGGGCCCGTGGCAGCCGGTGGCGTTGCCGGTGCTCGGTCCCGCCGTGTGCCCGGGGCTGGTTCATTCCCCGGCGCGTTCCCCGCGGCTGCTGCTCGGGGCTTTTCACCCCCGCGGAGGGNGAAGTGAGAATCAGCCTAAAAGGAATAAAAGAGGAAGGGTTCTGGCAAGATATGGCAATTAAAGGAAGCAGGCAGTATTGCTGTTGTCAGTTTGAACTAAACCACTTCAAGATTTATTTGCAGAACCCAACTGTTCAGCTGTGAGCTTCCAAAATGGCTATACCTGTTTCTTTCCAGGCTTAGGTGCTGATGTTCAAGCAGGTTTTGCCTTGCTGTAGTGGTACTTTGAGAAACTGCTTGTTTAATGGAATGTATCCTAATCTGTCCCTTCTTTGTCTCTTCTTTGGCCTCCCTGTGCCTCTCCAGTTCACAGTGGCCGAACACCTACCTGAATGGCTCTGGGCGTGGTTTGCAATGCGTTTTTTGCAGAATTACAGTCAAGGAAGTTCTAAGACAAAGTGAAAGGATTATCCGACTGACCTGTGTACTGACTGAGTAATATATTCTGATCAGAATGCTGCAAAAATATTTAGTGAGCTTTGTTGGGCTCACTGGAACTCATCCGTACCTTGCTAACCAAGCTTCGTGTAACGGCGACATCAGAAGAACTGAGGCTTGGATGCTTGTTTTATTCCAAGTGTGAACAATGTTACTAATGCTTTATTGCTTCAGCAAGCTGAAATAAAGCATGTATTTTTCTTTAATGTTTTGATTTTTAAATTCTGATTTTTTTAATTATAATTATTAATTAAAAGACCTTGTTGGAGTTCTGATGGTGGATGATTTTCATGCTTTTGTTTATATATTTGTTCATATGTACTTGGGAAATGTTGCATATATACTGGTATCATACCCTGCTCCTCCTTTCTGGGTACACACAATTACAACCTGAAAGAGGGACATGACTTAGAGAAAAGATTGAGAGTATTCTTCCTATTTTGTGTTGTCAGGGGCTTGCTAGTGCTGCTGCTGTAATGATATCCTGAAATACCAAACCCATAAACTTTCTATGCAGTACCTCATATGTAGCAGCATGACTCAAGGAGCATCCTCCCTTCAGTGGTGCTGGTATTTGTTGGTTGAATGTTGCAACAGCTGTGTTGCTGAATAATGTTATTGAGATTGTGAAATGGGTATCGGTTGCTCCTCCACAGTAGCTCTGGATTGGTCATGTTAGAACCTGGAGTTCTAATGGCAGTGTCCCCACCCCAAGCTTTTATTGAGTTGGCTTTGTAAAGAATGCTTCAGTGCTTGCCCCCATCCACTAAGAGATGGGGTACAAATCTTAATTCTGAGTTATCAAGTGAAAGGCTGATGAGAGCTCTTAATCCCCCCATCCCTCAACTAAAGAAACAAAAATCCCATGTATTTAATGACACTGCCCCTCGCTTTGTGTCTGAATGCTGTTGAGACACCTCTGTGGCCACGGAGGAAGACACCGATGTTTGCATTTATTGCCCAGGGGGAAATTCAGGCCTTTGATTTGTCACAGGATCCCAACATGGTGAGGGCTGCAAGGGCCCTGCAGAGCTCCTCCAGCCCAAGCCCTTGCTAAAGCAGGTTCCCCTTGCTCAGGGGGCACAAGAACGCATCCAGACGGGTTTGGAAACCTCCCAATTTGATTCTTATCAGAAGAGCTCCTTCCTTTGACACGTTGTTAGTGCAGCCCCATATTGTTGGTATTTGTAGGGCGGGAAGGAGTGAGAAGAGAGGAGCAGTTGGGGAAGGGTATGGGGCAGAGCGTCCTCTTGTCACTGACTCCAACCTCAACTGGCCCTGCAAGCTGTTTGCTTCAATTGTGCAGCACACAACTGTGCATTAGGTGTTACTGACGATTTCCTTCGCAAACGAGTTTCAATCACATTTATTTTTAGCAAGGGCTTAAATGAAGCTTCAGCGGAGTGAAGCTGTGGCACATTTCTCCTGCCCCTCGTCCCTCAGGTGCTGCCAGCCCCGCAGCTCCTGGCAGGAGTCAGACTCCGTGCAGACACAATTCAACAACCAGCTTCTCAAACAACCTTCTGCCAGGGGGCGGCTGCTGGGCGGCTCCTTCCCGCCGCCCCGTCCCGGGCCGTGCGCATGCGCGGTGTGCGCGGGGCTCTCGCGAGAGCGCTGTGGTAAACACCGCGNCGCGGAGCGGAGCGGGCAGCGGCCGGGCCCGTGGCAGCCGGTGGCGTTGCCGGTGCTCGGTCCCGCCGTGTGCCCGGGGCTGGTTCATTCCCCGGCGCGTTCCCCGCGGCTGCTGCTCGGGGCTTTTCACCCCCGCGGAGGGCTCAGCGCGGCGGCGGCGGCGGCGGGCAGCGGCCCCTGCTGCGGCACGGGCACAGCTCCCGCGCCGGGTGGCTGCCCGCACAGGGGCTGCCCACGGCCCGTCCGGGTCGCAGAGCTCAGTCACCCCTCGGTTTGGGGTACCCTGACTTGAGGAAAAATAAAAAACAGGGAGTAACTCCGAGCGTAGCTGTTGTTGGGAAGCCCTGTGCAGCTCCACACGGCGAGGGTGTCAAGCAGCACGAAGCTGTGGGTGCGCTGTTCCTCTGCTTTTAGTTCCTGTCGTGTTTCGGAATCCTGCTTACCGCAGACTCACACAGCGGTGGGAAGAGCCCTGCAGAGCTCCTTCAGCCCCAGCCCCTGCTAAACCAGGTTCCCCTCGATCAGGGGGCACAGAAACCTGTCCAAGTGGGTTTGGAGACCTCCTGAGAAGGAGCCTCCACACCCTCCCTGGGCAGATGTTTAAGAGGAACTTTTTATGTTGTAGCTTTTGTCCATTGCTCCTTGTCCTGTCACTTCAGACAACAGAAAAAAGCGCTGCCCCATCCTCTTGACATTCACTTTTTAAATACTTGTGGTGATAAGATTTCCCCCTCCGCCCCTGTCTTCTCCAGGCTGAACAGCCCCAGGTCCCACAGCTGTTCCTCCTCACACACATGTTCCATCCCATCAGCATCTTGGTGTCCCTGCACTGGCCTCTCTCCAGCAGTCCCCTGTGTCTCTTGAGCTGAGGAGTCCAGAACTGGACACAGGACTCCACATTCAGCAGGGCAGAGCAGAGGAGGAACAGAACCTTCCTCTTCTTGATGCCCCCAGGATGCCATTGGCCTTCTTGCCCACGAGGGCACATTGCTGCTGATGTTTGTTTGCTGTCCACCTGCACTCCCAGGTCCCTCTCCCAGAGCTGCTCTCCAGCAGGTCACCCCAGCCTGTGCTGGTGCAGGGAGTTGTTCCTCCCCAGGTGCACTTGCCCTTGTTGAACCTCAGGAGGTTCCTCTCTGCCCAACTCTCCAGCTGTAAGAATGTTTCTTTTTCTCATTTTTGTAGTTATTGGATTTTAAATTTTTTTTTAGTTGCTTGCTGTAGGGACTGTATGGAACAACATGATAAGGTAGGTAGAGATCAGCCAAGATCTGCAGTCCATGTTGTCCTGTAATTTTGTGTAGAGATGAAGAGGAGTCTTTGTCATCACAAGCAGTTCACAGTTTGTCATGGTGTCAGACAGAAATAGAGGGTAATTCCATCCCTCTTGTAAGGAAATACTTGAGAGTGCTAAATAAAGTTAAAATCAAGGTGGTTTCATTTTTTTTTTGCTCCCATTAAACAGAGAGTGGTAGAGTTTGGTTGCTACTGTTGCCCGTTCAACTGTCAGGTTAGTGGCTGAGTGGGGCAAGCAAGGAAGAGACTTGAGCATTCATGACCATGAGCCAGCAACATGCCCTTGTGGCCAGGAAGGCCAGTGGCATCCTGGGGTGGATTAGAAGAGCTGTGGGCAGTAGGTCGAGAGAGGTTCTGCTCCCCCTCTGCTCTGCCCTCGTGAGACCACATCTGGAATACTGTGGCCAGTTCTGGACCCCTGAGTTGCAGAAGGACAGGAAGCTGCTGGAGAGAGTTCAGTGCAGGGCCACAGAGGTGATGGAGTGGAGCATCTGCCTTGTGATGAAAGGCTGAGGGAGCTGGGGCTCTGCAGCTTGGAGGAGCCTGAGGGGTGACTTCATTCATGTTTACAAATACATAAAGGGTGGGTGTGAGGAGGCTGGAGCCAGGCTGTGCTCAGTGATGGCCAATGATGGGACAAGGGGCAATGGGTACAAGCTGGAACAGAAGAGGTTCCAAGGAAACACAAGGAAGAATTTGTTCCCTGTTGAGGTGAGGGAGCACTGCCAGGGGCTGCCCAGATGGGCTGTGGAGGCTCCTTCTCTGGAGACATTCCAAACCCAGATGGATGAGTTCCTGTGTGCCCTGCTCTAGGTGCTGCTGCTCTGGCAGGGGGGTTGTATTGGATGATCTTATGAGGTCCCTTCCAGCCCTTGAGATTTTGTGATTCTATGATTCATGAAAAATTAACTAAACAAACGTAGGACCAACTTTTTCTGTGTTATTGGTGATATGAACGGCCAAACATGTTTCTCTTTTGTGATTTTCAGGCTACACATTTGCACAAATGTGAATCTAATTATTTCCTGTATTGCCTTACCTTCCAGGTTGGCTCACAGTCAGCGTTGCTAATTCTTCTAGGGAGTTAACCCTGCCACCAGCAATGGAGGACAGGACTCAGCTACCACATCCTCAGTGACCGAATCCTTTCATACAAAATGGAGAAGAAGCGTAGAAAGAAATGAGCCTGTTTATAAGGCTTTACCTCAAAAGACCATGAAATCTCTGCTTGTTCTGGACACAGCTTTAAGAGTACCCAGTTGATCAGCACAGTGAAAGCAACGTTTACTGAAACAAAAATTAACTAGTTTCTGAAGAAGAAAATCGTGATTTGAATATATGGAATTTTTGGAATGAAACCATTTTCTTCTATGACCATGAAGTTTGCAAACATCTGGTTGGTTCTGGTTGTTGTTTTACTCTGTGGCAAAAAACACTTCAGTACCAGACTAGGGAATTCCTCTCATGAGGCTCACATATGTCCTGGATGTTCTCGCCTTACTTTGAAAGTGGAATTCACTTCGACAGTCGTGGAACATGGTAATAAAGAGTTCAGCAGCAAAATAACAAAAAGTCACCAAGTTTATGTAAATGTCACTGATCTGTGGTGTTTGTGCCATTGGGAAATGCAGAGAGTTTCTGTAGAAGCATCTTGTTTGCTGATTCTCTCTGTTCAAAGAGAAAAATGGGTTTTCAAAAGTTTTCTTGGTTTAACTGGAGATTCAGAGGAGGAAGAGAGGGGGGAATAAGGAGGATGTTAAGAGTGAGAATGAAGGCTCAGGTGAGCGAGTCTGGTCACTTTGGTGTGTTTAGTAGTGGTGTGTTTTGACCCAACCAGTGGGATGGTTGAGGCTCTTTTATGAACTGTAACCACAAGTAGGTCTTGAAGTGATGAGAAGGCAAGAATTTTCTGTGGATTCCTTCAAGAGGATGCTTGGAAGCGTGGAGAAGTTGGAAAGATAATTGTGAAGGGAGGAGACAAAAGGCAAAGTGAGGCAGGTGGCAGAGGACAGCATGAGAATGACCTTTAACCTCAGAGGCCCTAATGTTTCCACAGTACCTACCTGGGTGCTTCCAGGCAAAAGGTCAGCCTGTGACATTTCTGTGTGTCCTTACCAAAGACTTGCTTTGGTGAGTGTGGTGGTGTTCACTGGGGCTGAGTTCCACTCACAAATCACTCATTCAGGTCAAGGACTGCACTGTTGGACCAGCTTCATTCTCTGTCCATGTCATTCTTGGTGTTAGTTACTTGCAGTAGAACTCAATACCATTAACTCACACGTGTCAAGACACAGACTGAACTTGCATATCAAACAGTTGTTTGTACTGCCAGATNGGGAGCTGGGGCTCTGGAGCTTGGAGAAGAGGAGACTGAGGGGTGAGCTCATTCATGTTTACAAATCCCTAAAGGGTGGATGTCTGTTCTCAGTGACGGCCAATGATAGGACAAGGGGCAATGGGTACAAGCTGGAACAGAAGAGGTTCCAAAGCAACACAAGGAAGAATTTGTTCCCTGTTGAGGTGAGGGAGCACTGGCAGGGGCTGCCCAGATGGGCTGTGGAGGCTCCTTCTCTGGAGACATTCCAACCCAGCTGGATGAGTTCCTGTGTGCCCTGCTCTAGGTGGTTCTGCTCTGGCAGGGGGGCTGGACTGGATGAACTGTTGAGGTCCCTTCCAGCCCTTAAGATTCTGTGGTCCTGTGATCTGTTACCTCTCCCCTGCTTCCCCTCATCATTCCACCTTTCTATGGTATTTACAATTCCACCTTCCTTAAAAAAAGGTTTTTATCATGTTCAGGTTTCCTAGTGAGGAAAAAGCATAAAAAGCCAAGCGTGATGTAGTGCAGAAAGCAATTGCAGATTTCTAAGGGCAACAAAAAGTGCCTCAAGTTGTGATTATTTGTTCTGGATAAATGAAAAGGGAAATATTTGGGCCTTTGTGATGTGAATGCGTGAGCTGCTCAAACATAGTTCTGACGAGTTGTGCTCTTGTTCCAGAGTACATTGTGGCTTTTAATGGATACTTCACAGCTAAAGCTAGAAGTAAGTTTATTTCAAGTGCACTAAAAAGTAGTGATATTGAAAACTGGAGGATTGTACCTCGCAACAACCCAGCCAGTGACTATCCTAGTGATTTTGAAGTTATTCAGATCAATGAGAAACAGAAAGATGGAGTACTGACACTGGAGGATCATCCCAACATCAAGCGTGTCACGCCACAGCGGAAGGTCTTCCGGTCGCTCAAATACTCGGAGTGTGAGTAATCTGCTGTGTGATTGCATGAGGTCTGCTTTGGAAAAGTCTTTCGAGCCCTATTTCAGATTGAATTGGCCTCGAGCTGCACCAGGGGAGGTTCAGGCTGGATATGAGGAGGAATTTCTTTGCTGACAGGGTTGTGAGGCACTGGAAGGGGCTGCCCAGGGAGTTGCTGGAGTCACTATCCCTGGAGTGGCTTCGGAGATGGGTGGGTGTTGCACTGAGGGAAATGGTCTAGTGGTTGATAGGGCTGGGACAGAGGCTGAACTCGATGAGCTTAAAGGTCTCTTCCAGCTGAAATGATTATGTGATTCCAAATGACAAGTGGCCTACAGTTATTCCTTAATTTACAGAAATCTGTTCTTCTGCCTTATAAAGTTATCAAGGTTTTGTCACATGGTAATGGTTCCAACTATGACCTAGTAGATAAAATGGATTAGAGAAAATGGATGCTCCCTCCTCTGAAACTTCTCTGTACCTCTCTGATGTGGATATTTGCACAAAAGTCTAACCTTGTGTGATTCCTCTCATGCTGTATTTTCTTTCCTTCCTCCTCATCCTGCCTAGCTGACCCAGTGGTGCACTGCAATGAGACCAGATGGACTCAGAAATGGCAGTCGTCTCGTCCTCTGAGGAGAGCCAGCCTGTCTCTGGGCTCTGGCTTCTGGCACGCCACCGGCCGCCACTCCAGCAGGCGCTTGCTCAGAGCCATCCCACGCCAGGTCGCCCAGACCTTGCAGGCAGACGTGCTCTGGCAGATGGGTTACACAGGTATGCTTTCAGCTGGGGGCTCAGAACAATTACCTTCTTTGAAAAAAACAAGTGAAGTGGAAGGAAAGGCTAATTGGCTCCTGTGTGTTAATCTCTCATGGGGTGCCCATTCCAGAAAGATTGAGAAATACTTTGTTTTGAGATGCATTGTGTACTTATGGAGTGCTCTTCTGTCTATGTGTGTGCTGGACTTAGGAGAAATTGGTCATATTTATCATCTGTTGTTGAGGTTCAGAATTGGAATATGTTTTCTTTGAGGTCTGTAACTTATCTGGGAAAGAATAACCC
>WBNH01006178.1:224858-256714 GCA_013401255.1 Urocolius indicus | reverse complement strand
CTTTTCCCAAGTAACAAGTCATAAGATCAGAGGAAACAGCTTCAAGTTGTACCAGGGGAGGCTTAGATTGAATATTAGGATTTTTTTTTTTCCCTAAAAGGGTTGTCAAGCACTGGAACAGGCTGCTCAAGGAGGAGGCTGAATCACCATCCCTGGAGGTATTTAAAAGACATGTAGAGGTGTAAGTAGTAGACATGGTTTAGTGGTGGGCTTGTCAGGGTTAGGTTTACAGTTGGACTCAATCTTGAAGGTCTTTTCCAACCTAAATGATTCTGTGATTCATTGCTGTTAAAACATGTGATTTATCAAGGCAGTGTCTGCCCCTCTGATGCTTTTACTTCTAATCTACAAGTTCCTTTGCCACTAGTCAGATGTCACTTGTGTTTTTTCTAATACTTCTAATCTTTGCTGGTGGCAGCTACAGAAATATTCTACAGGAATAACTTGTGCACCAGCACTTCTAAGTAATCTGTGTTGCTTAACTACACATAACACATCTGAGGCTGCCAGCCATAGCCAATATCTGATGCTCTCTAAGAAAGAATATCACTGCAATGCTCGGTTTGCAATGCCGCTCTCCATCTGGGGCTCAATCCACACATTTCTTACTTAGGGGCAAAGATGATTGAATATCATACTTGTCTTTGAAGGTACGTAAACAATACTATAATAGTTTATCAATATTATATCAGATTAATAGTACCTAATGTTTAAATGCATCCAAGGAATTAGGGTTTAATTGCAAAATGCCAAGGAAAAAAAATAAAAATCTCTCTTTATTTCTCATTTCATTGAAGTCTGGGCATTGCAAGACTTTCAGAAAACAAGTCTCTTGAATACTGCAAGCTCAGCAGGTAAATACTTTAATGTCCATGCAAGCCGTGCTTTCATCATACTAAAATATGCAAATAGTATTGACATCGTATTTCCCTTGGATGAATGCAATGAAAGTAATAATTCCTGAGGAAAAAAAAGGTGGGTTTTTTTTTTGTTTTTCTAAAATATGACCTCTACACCAATAACTGCATATCATCATTTTCCCTAATCACTATGACTCATCTCATTCATTTATCACAGAGTTAGGAAAATGCACAAAAAACTATGCAGTAGGCCCAGACAGATAGAGCTCCCTAAACGATCCCTATAGAGATACATTGCAGTGTGCATAAATCTGACTCTAACATCAGTTCTTTCATCTTGGATACCGTACACTGAGTTGTGTCATTTTTGACATGTGAATTCTGCAGAGTAAATCACACTAAATGTCAAGCAGACGTAGGGCACCAAACTGTTCTTGAGTGAATAAAAATTGATTTAAAAATCAGATTTAAGGAGCAATGTCTTTGGTTCATCACTGGTGGATTTGCTCCATGATATTTACAGATATTGTCTTGACAAATTTTATCTAGAAGAGATGAGTGAAGACTTTCCACATGCTTTTTG
This sequence comes from Urocolius indicus, assembly GCA_013401255.1. Lineage (NCBI taxonomy): Eukaryota > Metazoa > Chordata > Aves > Coliiformes > Coliidae > Urocolius > Urocolius indicus. Next base: position 255,271 of record WBNH01006178.1, on the reverse strand, counting down.
AAAATATTCTAAATACAGAAATAGTCTAAAATACTTCACCATTTTTATATAGTAACATTAAAATGCAGCTGAAATTGAGTAGGGATAAGAATAGTCTCCAAAGGACAGTCTGGAGTCCAAGTTCAGAATTAGGGTTAGAATAGGACATCACCAACTATAAAAAGTTCAGAATTAGTTCAGCAGCAAGCGAGAAATTGTGTGCATCCAAGATGTGGTGTGTATATATAAAGGTGTGTATGTGTATTAAAGTTGTGTATAATCAGTTAACCAAAAGGAGCTTAATATTGTGGAGAGCCTAGTGTCTTTTTCAAACATGATTTTATAACACATTATAGACTGGAAATTTCTAAAGATCAATTTTATGCATTAAAATATAAGCCATTTATTTTCCCCCTAGGCAGGATCAGCAGTACTAAACCAATTTGTGCACATCACTTTTGAAGCATGATGCTCGAAAAATAACATTCCAAATAAGACCTTACCAGTGTTAACAAGAATGAAAGAATGACTTTTAGATGTCTTAAGAACAAGTGCTTCCCTGACCTACAATTTTACTGCACCTATTTAACACAGAGCTTTTCTCCAATTTGTCAAAATCATTTTGAAGTCTAATTCATTCTTCCACAGATTCTGCAGTCCTTTTCAGTATATGCTCTCATATTCTTACTGTATAGCATTATTTACATTAATCTAGAAGATAAACCATTAGAAATCATGGATGTGTTTCAAGATATCAACACATTAACATTACACTGGTGGAGACAGAAGTTGCAAAGTAAAAGAACCAACACTTCCTCCTGATTTCAATATTTCGTACTCCTCTGCAATAAAGGCCAAGACACCACATATATAAACCAAAAAATAACAGAACTATCAATTGCTTAGATAAAATAATGAAATGTAAGAACTTCAATCTTCATTTAAAAAAATCTGAAAATGACAAAGAAGCACGTAGGTTAACACTAAGTCTATAAATGAAAGATTCAATAGATCTACATTAAAAAAAATCTCCAAAGAACAAAAATCACGTAAACAGTGGGATCCAATTACAAAATCAATATAGTTTTATTCAGTGTTTCCTGTTATTCACAGATGAAAATACTCAAAAGAAAAACTTTATTGATCAGTAATAAGGTCAGCATGTCTAACACTGAAATCCAGATCGTTCTGTAATTCTTTTTTTTTTTTTTAGTTTCTCAAATATTATTTTCCAGGTCTCAGAATAAACATGACATCTATAAACGTAAACACTTTACAAGTGCAAAATCCTAGTCTCGATATCAAAAGCGTATTACCTCATTGCATTTACTTATTCGCCTTGCCACAATAAGCTGAATCATTCCTCTTTTGTTTCCTTCAGTAGACATGGACCTCCTTAAGGTTTCCATAGCATCTTGATTTGTTTTGCCCAATAATGATTCCCCATTTACAGCTATTAGTTGATCATTCACTCGGAGCCTGCCGTCCTGGAAAAGGGAAGATTACAGCTAGTTACATAAAACGCGCACAAAAGAAGTTTAGTCTCCTGAAGTGAGAGAAAAAAAAAACCCAAATAACAAATAATCCAACAACTATGCTTAGTCCTAATAGTTTATGGCCAAATGAACACTGGTGTAATAGCTTCCATTGCAGCCACTGTAGAAAATGTCTATTCCAATTACAGATTTGCAGTGCAAGCTATCATCATACCTGTTTGCACAAATAGCATACTAATTGAATCGTACTAGAGATGGCTCATATCCTTCCCCAGAATCTCAAAAGGCTGTTGAAATCTTGGGACACATAAACATGTGAATCTGAGGAGAGATCTAAATATTACCTGTGATGGTCTACCTAGAAAAGGCTAGTTACTGAGCAATCTCATTTCCTCTCGAATCTGTTGCTATTTTCAAAACAGTTTTATTATGGAAAACTGAGGAAGACCAAAGCACACAAGATGTTCCCTCTTACCTTGGATGCTGCTCCGCCATTAATAATGGACTTGACGAAGATTCCTAAATCAGCGTGGTTTTCTTTTGACCGGTTACCTTTGACGCTCACACCAAGTCCAGCTGATCCAGAGTCATTCAATGGAACTTCAAATGTCAGGAATTCTCTGGTGCCATCAGGTGTGAGGACAAGCTCCTCTTCTTCTGCTTTCTGCCAGGAAGATTAGCATAGTATTATAGAAAAGCATTTCTCTTTGGGAATTCTCTCTACAGCTATTAGCATTCAAAAAACCTTGCTTTTAACTACAATGCCACAATATTTTCCACAGTAATCATTTGAAGAAATACGCACAAATAGTGTATTTTCATTCATCTCCAGCTGATGTCTAGATTCAGAAATATCTTACATTTGTGTCTAAGTGTTTCTGTGTCTAGTAAAGTAATTGAATCACATGTCATTACTGAATGTTCAATTAATACCAACTCACACATAAGCCGCTATTTCATTAGCCGAAAGAGAGCTGTATCAGAAATATTTTCGTACTTGTAAACATACAGAACTTAAAAAATATCATCATTATGATCATCATCTAGGGAAGTTTTGCAGTCATGGGGAGAAGCTAGTGTAAGAATTCAAAAACTACTCATTCACCTAATTTCCTTTAAAACTAGCTGTTTTAGGAGAATCAGAAAATGACACAGCTGAGACCTGCAACGGCACATCTCTCTGCTATTACCAGGCTTAGCATCAAATCCAGCTCTGAATGCCAATTCTCCTGCCTTTCCCTGCTCTGCCCTTCGCTTCTGTTCTCTTACCACATCTTTGGTTCTTCGTTGCCCTCCACATCCAGTTTTAGCCTGCGAGGGCAATCCTAGGTTTCGAACATCTGGAACTGTAGACCCAGGGCTAATATAGTCCCCAGTAAGGAGCTGCTCAGTCACAACCTCCCCATGCACTCAAAAACCAGCCAGCCAAGTTGGCACTCGTGGGGGCAGCAGGACTGAGCACAGCACCCAGGAAACAAAACAGCTAGGCCCTGAGGAGCAATGCTCATGCACAAGAGGCTATTGCCAAAAGGAGGAATGGGAAAGACTGGCTGTCCAGCAGCTCTGCCCCTTGAAGCAGATACTGCCAACTTGCCTCTGACTATCTTTCAGTTATAACAATGTGGTTATAACCACTTTTGGTTATAACTTTATCAATTAAAGAAAAAAAGTCATGTCCTTATGCAGTGGGCTTTTCATCTTGCCTCCAGAAAGATGCTCATGAACCCAACTGTGCTGGTTTTTTCTTACACACATGAAGGAGAAAGAAGATGTCTATCAGATGGTGCAAACTAATGTCCAACAGTTAGCAGTTCTTCTCTGGAAGAATTAATCTGGCCAATTTTCTTCATAATCTTAGCAAATATCATAGACTTATAGAATGGTAGGAATTGGAAGAGACCTTTAGAGATCATCTAGTCAAACCCCCCTGAGAAAGAAGGTCCACCTAGATCAGGTCACACAGGAATGAATCAATGCAGGTTTTGAAAACCTCCCTGTGCCACTGCTCCATCCCCTCACAGTAAAATAGTTTTTTCTTATGTTTAAATGGAACTTTTTGTGTTCCGGCTTCATCCCATTACGCCTTGTTCTGTCACTAGATACAACAGAAAAAAAAAAGGATGTCTCAACCTCCTGACATCCACCATTTCTATACTTGTAATTATTAATGAGATCCCCAAATATGTCACATCCCTTACTGACACTGATTTTAAACTGACTTTTCCCACATTTCTCTCATCTATTTGCAAAACTCATTCCTATTTTTCTCCCACTCTCAGATACTTGGAGCAGGAGAAACACATGAAAAGTTAACATCTGCCTGCTGAGTCACTTTGTAAGGCCTAAAGAAACGCTAAGCTGACAGACTTTTCTGAAATCCAAACACAGACTATGGCAAAGATGGATGTGAAAGCCAGGTGGAATACAGCAGACTGAGATGATCAGTTTGGGCACAAGCATGCTAGTTGTGTCACCACTGACCTAGAAACGCAATGTGAAAATGGGAAGGTGGTCAGACTGCTGAGAGCCACAATAGTCAAGGGAAGAAAAAATGAAGCTCTGTGTTTTCCCACTTAGTTAAAAGCATAAACCTTATTGTGCACACCAGTTCTTTCCCTTACACTAGACACTATTCACTCATCTGTACCCTCCTTTTATTACAAAATATAGCACTTTATCAGTTAAAAGCTGAAAGACAGGTAAAACCAAGGTAGGATGTATGGGTAACCCAAGGAAGTACATAAACTTACTGGATTTTTCATTACCATAAACTTACAAACAAGCTTCCTTCCCCCAGTATGTCCTAATCTACAAATTTGCCAGAACTTCAACCACAACAATATCCCTTCCAGGGCTCAGAACTAAACTGCTTCCCTGCACAATCTGTCCCTGTCAGGTCCCTTTATGTCAAAGGGTCAATTGGACAGAGCACCTCAACAAGCACTCCCAAGGACTTAGCTGATGGCGTCTACACTACTTCTCTTCAGCTAGACCAGAGAGCTGCATTGTCAGCTCAGCACTGTTCCTTATGAGAGGCTTCTGCTTGCCTGTTTTCTACAGTCTTCAATAAGGAAATAAGCTATTATCAGGCTACAGACATGTGAATGTACAGGTGAAACTTAGGGCCTAAACCTGGAGCAAACTGCTCCTTAGCAGTTACACATGAGCAAGCAGATTATGCTTATGAAAATGTGAGAAACAGCTGCCTCAGCACTGGAACAGTAGCACTGAAACCATGAGAAAATTTCTCAACTTATCCAAAGAAAAAAAAAGTTACCATTACAAGGCTAAGGCTAAATTGCTTTAGGGCCTTCATCGGGTATCCACTGCTTTTTTTCAACTAAGTCAGCTGTTTTCCCACCATGCCAGTGACCATAATTTTAGGGACATGAGAAGCCTTCTGCCCTCTAGAATTTGTGTTTCATCTGTTAGTACCACACACTTGAATGTAGATTTAAAAAGAGAAAATGACAGAGAGAAGAAACATTTATTTTTGATAGTCCACATTATTTTTTTTCCAGAGAAAAATCTGGCTTTCAATAATAACTGAACCATTAAGATTCAAGGACTATGGACATGAAAGTACCAACTCTAACCTTTGAGCCAACATCATGATACCAAACCCAGTCTTATTGTATATGATATACTGAATAAAACTTCATCTATACAAAACCTTAGATCAGAATGAGGAGGAAAAAAAGAAAAGGAAGAAAAGGAGAAATAAGGGGGAAGATTTTAGTCCGATACATTAATACAATTTTTGAACCAAAGTTGTAAAAAACAAAACAAAACACTAAAATAAAAAAAGCCCAACAAAACCTCAGACTGGCTGAATCTTTTGTTCCCCAAAGCCCTTTAGAATACAGAAACATTACATGTACAGTGACTCTCCCCAATCAATTAAAAATCAACTATCATAGAAAAGTAAAGTTTGCAATGAAATGGTGCTGAACATTAAGTATCTAAATGTAATAAACCACACAAATTCCATAATACATCCAGAAGACAGCATAAAAACTGCACAAAAATCTAAAATGCAGCACTTAAAAATTTCAACTGAGAACACAATCATGTCCTAATTGCAATAACTTCCATTTGATCTTGATACACTTTAAATTAACAGCTTCGCTGTCAATCAAACACCTCAACACTGTTTTCATGATTAGTTGATCTGTGGGAGAAATTTATTCCTTCATATACTTTGACAGGCCAGCAGTAAACATGCAACCAAAATTATGTACTGTGAACCCTGAACAACAAAATTCAACTCCCTTAAGATTTAGCACACGCTATGTCCAGAACAATTAACAGAAGAACAATATTCTGTTCAGACAGAGTCTGCTGAGGAAAAGGTCATCTGAAATGACTTCAGCTGGATGAAAGAAGCTGCTCAAGTATGTAATTTGTAATAAAAATTCGATAGGTGGTAAAATACACAGGTGACTTTTTTTGGGCTTCAAATTCACACTTAGCATCAATTTATGCTAAATAACATTCGAGAGAAGTTTTTCACTTTTAAATACTATATAAATATATTATAAATTTTAAAATAAGCTCCCTGACTAGAGCAAACTTATGGCATTGTTTTGATATATAGAGATTTTTAAAAGCCATAAGATAAGCAGGGGGGAAATTATTTTTCTGTTCTACACAACATTGGTTTCTGATCTGATCATAAAACCTGATTTTATTTTATAAACAACATAAAAATATTGACCATGACACTATGAGTGCAATAACTTTATCTCATCATATTAGTAACAGGATCTCCTTCTTTTATGTTTTTAATACTATGAAGAAATTTCATGCTTGGGATTTTTTCCCTTTATAATATCTCATCAGGGTTCAGCTGGTGGGTAAGCAGCATGAGATGGGTGAAAAAAAGAAACCTAACAGCAAAGAAAAATCTCCTCCCACCTAACAGGAGAAGCAATTTTCAATCAAGCTGAGGCGAGTTTCCCAAGTGGCTCGCTGCTGCTACAAATCTGGCTGCATTCTCTCCAGTGAAGTTCTTTCTCTTGCAAGCTTAGACATGCTCTCTTCTCGGCAGCTATTAAGTCACAGAAACTTGTCTGCAAGTTACTTTGTGATTATGTATAAAGAAAAGAAGTTAATCATGGGACTCTCTGCAAAAAACCAATCCACTCCTGTTTCTTCTCCTGCTTTATTATCACTTTGTATTCCCACTCTTAAAAAAAAGAAACCTATATTTCCAAGTTAAGCCTATGAAAACACATATATGAACATATACATGCATGTACATATATAAACACACCCTTGTATATAGCATGACAATGAAAATCATGCAATAAATAATGTAACTATGGTACAAATCCTACTAATTCCTCCAATGATCCCATCTGCACTATTCATTTTACCTGTCCACAAATCCTACTGTGTCCAGCCTTTTAACCTTATAGCCCTAAGCCTGTTAGTTTTTGTTTAATTATTACTTTATTAATCTATCAAACTTTTGGCTTACAAAACCATGTTTCCTCTTTTGAACTTGTCCAGACGGAAAAACTCAAGTTCTTGAAAGAGGAGTTTGAAGTCCCATGAATGTAAGAGTTCACCAGGTCTAGTAAGTGTAGACTATAAAAGGACTGGAAATTGCAAAAACCCAGGTTTAGTCATTTGGTTCCAATAATGGAGAACTCTAACCTAACATCTCACCCTTTGGTCAGATAAATCTTTTTAATACAGCATTCATTATTCTCTTCTTTTTCACAAGGTACCTGCAATACTAAGAAATCATAGCTCCTTTACATTGGGATGCCAGTAACATTCATCTCAGTATTACTGTAACAAAACAGAATTCTTAATTCAAAAGATACATAATATATGCGAGAGAGATGAGATTTCTCTTAGCTATTGTGCAAAGACATTCTTGACATCAGATACGACTCAAATTGTTTTATCCTTCAAGTTAAGTGAGTGACATTGTAGTCACATCAGGCCACCTTCTAAACTAAGATACATCAAAAGATGATGACTTGCTTTCTTCGTATGCCATCACACATACAAACATGTAAATCAAACAGTTCTAAGGAACCAAAACAGTTCCCTTGGTCAACAAGTGTTTTATTGCGGGAGGTGATGTTTGGTACTTCTAGAAATGTCTATTTATTACTGCTGGAGGTACTGAAAACAGGGCAATGTAGGTGGCCTGTAACACACCTCTCTAACTTCAGTTGAGGCCTTTCCTCAAGATGAATAACTGAGAGCTGATGCATCCTGCTGTGAGTAGGCAGAAAAGATAAACATAACTACTGCAACACGATCAGATTTAAAACTGGACCTCCAGCAGAGAAGAGCCTGCCTACCGATCCAGCAGTGACATGCACACTCCAACATGGTTTCCTCCTCAAATACAACAAGGCTTTTTAATCTTCTTTTTCTCTTTTTTTAATCAACCATGCGTTACATTACAGGTTATAAGGGCCTTAAATATCTACATACCTATTCGCAGCATGATATAGGACTTTAGTCAACTAAACAACTAAAATTCTTATGCTACCTTTCTTTTTCTAACTCTTCCTAGGTTAAGTATTTTAATATCTCCCATGTGTTAGATAAACACTAATGAATCTTATTTGCACATATACACTGAGACTCATTATTCATATTAGCTAAGTTAATATGTCACATCTGGCAAAGACTGCACTCTTGTTCAAATCAAACAGCAGCTGCTAAATATCAAAACCTACATCTGAATTCTGAGATTTCATGTGAAATGTGGTCTGCTTTAATTTTAATCCCATCAAGGAAAAGGTTTTTTGCATATTATATGTGGATTTAGATGCAGAAATGCTAGCTCATGAAAGTACTGCAAAACAGGCCTGTTACAATTATGTCCATTTTAAGGATTTAATTTAATATCAAAAACGATGTTCCATGTTCAAAAGTGTCTTCAGTTTAGTGTTTTTGATGGATTAAAATATGGTTTAGGAAAAAATTAAATGTTTTCCAAAGCACCAAAACTGTAGCATGTGATTCTCATTTTGTACCAAAATCAAAGCTTTGCAAAAGCCCACTTTTAAGTATATCCACATGTTTGTTATTTATTTCCATAAGAAGGCCATTGCTTGCCTATGCTAACATTATTTTCTCTAATGCTAACACTCTGATCTGGGCTGTCACAGCACTTGAGATTCTATGTTTCAAATCAACTCATCAGGCCGATAAAAATACATTATTCGTTACGCATCTCAGAACTCCACACAGGGACTAGTCTGTTGCCATTACCATAATGACTGTACTTTACTAAGGCCAACATACTCTGTTAAAAATTGTTGTTCCTTCTGAAACTTTGTGCTCCTACTGTATGTCCTGAAACAAATATGCAACTGTAAAGCTAATCCCATTTCTTTACTAGATGCTTATCCTAGAGAAGTGGAAACCAAGGGATTCAATACACAGCAGGTGTTTGTGAAAGAAGCCTATAATGCTATAGCTCTCTGCACTATCCCTTGTTCCAAGAAAAATTTCAATGCCAGCACACAAGTGACACAGATCCCTAAAAATCTTTGTACTTCTCTCCCAGGCCTATTGGATGTGCAAGGCCTGAAAGACTCAAGAAAGAAAGTGTCTGGGAAAGCCAGACAGAAAAAAAACAAAGTTAAAGGAGAAATAATGCCTTTGTAGAATTCCATGGCAAGAAACATATACCACATTAGGCCATGCCCATAATGGGGCACTGGGACTGACCTAGTCATACTCCTAGTTCCGCTGAAGAATTTCAGGTGACCATGGTAAACCACTTCATTTCACTATTTTCCCTGGATTTAATAGCAAGGAAGAATCATCACCAAGAGTCTGAAGCCAATGGTACAGCAGAACAACTTTTGCACACAACCAATGAGTTTTTGGAGATTTAAATAGGGATTTTAAGCAAGTGTTTGAAAGAACCCCATGACCCTATTGCCTGTGCTAGCAGAAGACACACTAAAGCACCTGGCAGTCATTTTCAGTCTCACACTCTACACTTGTTGTTTGCACTGTAAATGCCTTACACCGTCAACGTGTTATCCAAAATAAAGTTGGTATGTAGGAAACAGTAAAATAAAATCATGGTAAATAAAGATGTGCACATTAGTGTGGCTTCAGGATAACTCTCCAACAGTGGCAGAGGTAACCATGTTACAGAACCTCAGTGGAGGGACATACACATTGCCTTCTACAAAACTGCCAATTGGCCAGCAAGTGTGATCCATGCAAGCTTTGAGAAAATGGCTACAGCTGCCCCACGGTGCTGTAGGGAGCCAGCCTGGCTGTGACACAATGCAGCCCTGGAACACCACCTCAGATGGCAGAGGCAAAACTATGAGCCTGAGAGTCAGTCCCAAGCACAGCATCACACAGACATTTATGGCTGTTATCACTGAATGCTCCACGAAGTCAACTGTTGTATTAATTATTCATGAGGAATTTATGGCTCAGATCTACTTATTAATACCCCAGAATATGCTGTTCAATACCAGAGTACCTCCTACAGTAAAAGACTGTAAACACAACAGTATCTTGCAGAAGATCACACATTCAGTACCTCTTTCTTTTATATGGCCAGTAATTTGTTTCTCAAGTAACAACTTTATTAAAAATACAATCTGGAAAAAAACCTCAACTCAAAAAAGCATTAAAAAAGGCTTTTAAAGCATCATAATCAGCCTTGTGCCTCCCACCACTAGAAGATAAAAAAGCATAAAAATAATCTGTACCAGTTATTTTCCTAAACATCATGGAGGAAATAACAGTATCAGCTTAATCACCAGTCAAATCTCTCCTCTTCTGATAAGATCATTATTCATCTAAAGGCATCAGCACTGCAGTTGGTGTAGGCTGATATTAGTCAATGTACGATCTTGGCTCAATTTTTAGACATTTGGACCGTCTATTACATGAATGTAAACTGATTAAGCTGTAAACTGTTCTACAAACAAGGTTCCCTGTGAAGAAGAGTTGCATCAACTGAATGATTCAAAGGTGTTATAAAAGCTGAAGTTCTATGTAAAAGCTAATGGTGGGAACTTAACTTACAGTTTTTGAAAAACAGCTATGGCTACATATGCCGTGACTACATATTCTGAAAAAATACAAACAGCTTTTCACCAAAAGTAAAAAACAAATATGCACTCAGAATACCACCATCTTGAAGCTCAACACTGACAGTGCTTTCTTCCCTAAGATTAAGCTCCAAGAATTTTCCACCCATTAATCAATGTAAATTCTGCCTTTCTGGGCATTCGCTACTATATCCCTCATACAGATAACACAGAAAGCTGCACACAGTGTGCAGAAATAATTATGCTTTGGTTCTCACAAAATGCCTCTGACTATGGTGGTATCATCCCATTCCTATAGGTGATGAATTCTTGTATAAAAAGTGTAGTTAGTCAATCTACTCAGACTCACACAGAAAAGTCTATGGCAAGAGCAGCAATTGAACCCCAAAATGCTCACTGGTTTAGCCGTGGCATTATACTTGGAATCTAAAAAAACACGGTGATCCACATGAAATTTAGATAATAACAAGAGTATCAGATGTTCGAGTTTAGAAGAAAATAAAAAGCAATCTCATTTGCAATTTCTATCAAGGCTGTTAAACATTTATATATTGTTCTAACACACCAACCGCTCTTGTTATGTCACTGTTACGAATCCTGCACTCGCTGAAATTCATAACATTCTGCTCACTTACAGCAATCTGACAGAAAAACAAACGAGAACAGAAAAACGAAGCTTTGCTATGCCGCCGAGTGCAAGAAGCACGAAACGAAATCCCGAATCCTAACTTTGAATCTCTTTTTTACAAACAGGCAACATTCCCTAGAAAACAGTTACTTATATGATAATTATTATTTTTCTGGCATTATGCTTACATGAAAGTTAACTTGCCGTTTCTGAATTCAGAAAACAAACTGTGGATGGCAATTGTAAAAGCAAAATGTTACTGAAACACTATTGACTTTCAAAGAGTATGAGGAAAAATTAATTGGCAGATGTTTTACATAGCATAATTAACAGTTCATTTCAATGCTCTGTAACAAGATTAAGATAATTAGGCTTAGAAATAGAAATGTAATAATGATAAATTACTAGTTTTCATATTACGGTCAATCTCCTACATTCCAAATAATCACCATGTTTAGAAATAGGTGCATCTGTTCCATGTTGTCAGCAGCTACACAAATGGCACAAACTCATGGCTGGGTGAATCAATCTTTCAACCAAGATACACGAGATTTCCTTGCTTCAGGAGTAAACGGAGTGCCTGTTCCGTTCATCAGCAAAACAGAAGGTAAAACCAGCAGTATTGTTTTCACTAGGGCACAGTTATTGAATAGAAGCTGAAGCTGCTTTAGCAATTTGCATTTCTTATGGATAACTGGAGAGCAAACCCTAAATTCTGCAAGCTTAGCAAGTTACAATAACTCCTCATATGGAAGAGTTCAAGAATGAGAATATGAGATTCTGTACTGTGATGGTGTGTAATATACAAAGTCACATGCTTTCCTAGATGGGTAGTAAGAAATAACTCTCCCAGGGATTTCAGACCACAAATAAATTAAGAAAAAAATTGTTTTCAAGGGGGTTTTTTTATTCCATCTATGCAGACTCGTAACTACTGCATCTAAGTGTCACAATATTGGTGGCTCTAAATAATGTACAGTTACAGTAATCCTTATATGCACATAATATCCGAGTGTTAATAACATGTTGATAAACTAGGCTTTATATTTTGGGGTCTACAGATAAATTTTATTTCAGGCCTTCCACTTTCAAGTGGCTTTTTTTCTCTTTTAATTTCAAAGTTGCATTTTTCTTCTATTTTCCCACAAGGATATAACAAAAAAAACCAACTATTTTGCTTTTAAATTAAAAACAGACTTGTATTTCACCTCTCCCTCATTTCTATAGCTTCACTGCTTTCATCATGCTTTTTCTGTTGTTTTTTTATTCTTCGCTTTCTACTATCAGGTCCTTGACACTTGGAAACTAAAACCTCACAGCTAACAGCACAAAGATCAGAGCAAGCACAGAAATAGAAATGGCAAGATTAGAAATCTCAAAGACCTGAAAAGCAGACAGAAGAGGAATAAATAGGTATGGAGGCTGAGAGAACAAAAGAGAACAAAGGAAATCAATGAAAAATAATTTCAAAAATAATAATTTTTAAAAGTGCAGCTGAGGAACATTAGTTCTGAAGAACTGAAGTATCACACTTACCCAAAGCAAAGTAGATTGGAAGAAGGGAGGTAAGTGCAAAAGAAATACCCACTGACACCGTTCATGTCTAGTTCACCTTTTATTCTCACCCAGGACTAGGCAAATTTAAAGAGACCTACTGTTCCTACTATTGATCACTGTTGCACTGACCCTTCAAATAAATCGCACCCCATAATGAATGAGAAACTCACGGCTTTATGCAAAAGTCACTTTTGTATTGACCAGCTTTCTCACTTTGTTCCCTCACTAACCAAATATGTTTCCATGTGTTTCTCAACACACTTCCTTATTTCCAAAGCTTGCTAGGGCTTTCTGGCTCTTTTTTTCCAGTTATCCCTGATATATACTCTCATACTCCCTGTCCCTCTCACATTATTCCTTTGGTTAACCAGCAATTTTTAGCTCACATCTATAGAGAACAAATGGAAGATACTTATTTTCTTTAGCCTTGAAGTCAGGGTGTTCATCCCAAAAATGGCAGAGAATTTCACCATGGAATTTGCTACAAAACATTAACTTTGCAACAGATGAGCAATTGATTTAGATAAACACCTTGTAGGCAATCTGCCTAATCTTAATGAGGTTTTGAGGAAGAATTTAAACTCCTAAAGCCAGGACACTTTTATAAGGCTGCACCCGCAAATTATTCTAATTTGTATTCAATTACAGACAGAAATACTGTCCTAGGCTTTGATATCAGCAGTACGTGGTAAGAAACTACAAAGATAAAAACATACATACTCTAATGAGATGTACTAAAAAGATACTGTGAGGCGTGTCTGAAACAATGATACACCCACGATTTTGCAGAGTTCTTATGCAGATGACTTTCAGACTAGGACATCAAAAGCCGGAGGGATAAAAGTGAATATAGCTACATTCAACCCAAACGTCCATTTTAGCAGTTACACTTCATTGGCCTGAAACAGTAACAGTATCAAGCAATGTACCCTTGACTATCTCACTGAGATGGCTCTTCCATCTCTTTACCTAGACTTTTTTTTTCCTTTATCCCAGACACCATCTCACCATTGCTGTAAGGTACTCTGAACCATCTAGACAAGCTTTTTCTGATTTTCAGCGGCCTAAATAATTTCAAATCCCAGCATGAATCTTCTTAATTTTCCCATAATCTAATTTACTATTTAATTTGAAAATACTTAATTAAATGGAGCTTCCTGAAGCATGTTTTTAACTAAGACACAATATAACTTTAACGTAACATACTATTGTTACATCCGCTGTTAATATTCCACAAAAACAACGTTTTCTTTTGGATAAAAACATTCTTCATATATCAGCTTAACATGTATTAAGACTGATCCTGTTCCACTGACTAAAATGAAGTATGCAAATAGTATATAACCTCAATATACATCCTCACTGACACATCACATACAAAACTGCTACAGTTTTCAAAGGGTTAAACTATGTCCCCATAGTTTCTCAACAGTGGTTTGCCAGGAGGATACAATTGAGACTTCAACCCAAACTGTCTAATTTCTGTGTTTGTATGTCAGATTTTGGTTATATAATCATAATTTAAACAATTAGTTTCAACAAGTAACCCCAGCTAACGGGTCTACTCTTACCAATCCAACAGTAGACCTTTGGCTGTGTATAAAAGATGTAATTTCAAATAGTCCTTGAACATACATAGTAACTGAATGGTACATCATATTCAAACAGTATTTGAAATTACATTAAAAAATGCATTTAAAATGTAAAGCTAGAGAGAGCCATCTACAGTATATAAGGTGAAAGGTGGATCTGGGGAACTGTGATGGAGAAGTGCCATATCAATTTAAAAACATTTGGGAGTCTTCCAGTATGGAAAAGACAAAGCTCTTACCGTTTCCTTTGGAATTTGTGACTGGCTTTGTTCTGCACTCTAAAGGAAGTAAAAAAAAAAAATAAGAACACAACTACATACGACATACACTATCTATCAGCAGGGGAATAAACAAAGAGCTCTAACTCTGACCTGAAGTGCTAATAGAAACATGGTGCTCGTCACACCCCTGATTCAAATTTGTCTAAACAAGCACTAAATGAGAGGTGAACAAAAATAACCTCCAGCCATCTTAGGCCAGTGCATCTGACTTTATCTGGCTGTGAGACCTGGCTGGCCAAGGAAGAATCACAGCTGCTTGTACCATTTTCTGGCTAGTGGAATGTTCTCCGGGGATGTTCTTCCCTGGCCTTTCCCTTCTGCTTTGAAGTTTTCAAAGAACAACCGCAGCAGTACAGATAAACTCTTCAAAATATTTTAAACAAGTAATTCTTTTTTAAAACACACATTCTCATTTTAAGAAGGAATTCTGGTTTTGAGTGTTAGAATGAACCAGAACTACAGCACTGGATATCGCAGGACAGGAGGGTGATTTCAGACTACCACAGATGGGACTGTCCTGTACCTTGCATTCCTCACCTGTGATTCAGGGCACATGAGGCAAACATACATCATCCTTGAAAAAACTTTTGCATCCCCCAACCAATTCTGAAAACACACATAAGGAACTATTACTCTCCCAAGCTCACATTCACCGATATTAAAACCTTTTTGAACACCCAGGAGACACCTTGCTGATGGCTGGATGATCACCTTTGAGCTAACCAGCTATTTCTTTCCATTCAGCTGGGCCAAAATTAAATGCCAGGGTTTAATGAACATTTTTGCTTTGGGTTGTTTTACAGAAGATTCAAATTATTAAGCCTAAAAACATAGTAACATGAACATCTTTAACCTGCAGGCAACAACCAATAAGGAAAAAAACAACAAAGGAACCAACTATCAGGAACAAATAAAATATCTATATATACACCAATGGGCACATTAACTTGTAGGGTACAGGAGACTAATTCTGCCAGCCAGTCTATGCTGATAGTGAGAATTTAGCTCAAAAGATAAATAACCCAAGTAAAACTTTCAGTGGATTCACATAATCAGTAGCAGGCTCTAAGAACATTCTTCACAGCACACTATGTTTGGTTATGTGAGGAAACCACAGTATAAAAGGAGCTTTACTTAACCAGACGAATCCTCATCCCTTTCAAAAAGGAAAGAGGCAGGGAGGCAAGATTTTTAAGACACTATTTGATGTGGACAAACCCTAAAATATCACCTATTGATACTGAGGTAACTCTGGAAGTGATAAAATGACCACTATTCTGGAGAAGCACAGCTGTTCTTCCATATCTTACTGGTCAGAAAAAAGTTAATTCCTACCAATATGATTTTATTCCCTGCTTCCACATTTTACTCACTTTTACCATAATCTGCTGCACTGGATGATGCTCTCCATTACACACACATTCCCCTTAATGTGACTACACAAACTACAAAGATCCCATACTAATCTAAAGGGGTTTGTCTTAACATTTCTGTAAGTTTTAGATACAACTATACATTTGGATTGGTCCCTTCCAGATAGTAATGGCAACATACATGAAAGACGTGAAACTCCACAACTCTCCTGTTTACTCATAAGGAAACCCAAATACAAGTAACTTTTCAAAAGTCTTTCAACAAACCGTAACCCAAAACTTAAAATCTGAATGTCTCTCTTATTTGGATTACTATCCATAGAAATGTTGGCAAATATAAAACAGTTTTAATACTGGGTGTTCCTCAGCAAACAACAGCAAGTCCTGCTCTTTATGAGATGAATAATATGATTTTATTGCATATAGTTTCTGAGACACATTCAGATAGTATTTAAAGCATACAAATGTAGAAAATATGACAGAAACAGGGGAAGGATGTAAAGGCAAATTGTTCCTAGGTGGTCAAAGAAGGTTTACATGTGAAAAAGATGAACTGACATGATTGAATGATTCAGATCATTCCCCCTTTCTCCTTAGGTATTAATTTTCTTTTGTTGTTGTTGTACATACAGCTAGTAAAAAGACAATGAGAAGAGCTGGTTGAAAATATTTTTCTTTTAAGATTATTTCTTACCAGAGAAGAAAGAACAGCCCTTATAATGGGTTTTAGTTTAACAACTTCCTCAGCAATTCTGCTCCTGCTCTTTGACAGCTGTCAGCAGAGCTCACCTAACGTTCCTTTGTGTCAAAATGCAAACAAACAAACCCTTATGCAACAGAGGATCATCACATGCATGTACTGTCAGATCCTCACAATATCATTTGTTCAAATGGAGCTACAGAAACGAACGCCAGTTCAGATTTCACCTCTGACTACACAGTGCAGAGCCCACCTATGATCTGACACAGCCTTGATGAGATCTGGCCTCCCTTTGCAGGTGTTTGCTGGAATAGCTGAGAGTATTGCCCGAGCAGTAGCAGCAGGGAGGCTACTAAGGTGGACTCATTTAAAGGGGCTGATCTGCAGTTATTTTCAAAGTACTACTGCTAAATTTCTGCATTACATTTGTTTCCCATTAAACAAAATGGTGTGTTAAACTGTGCATTGTAAATTCCTCATTTTACTATAGAAATAATATACACAAAATTAAAACATTTTCTTACTTCTAAGTTTATTTAGAAAACTTAAAAAGCATTTTCATTCAGCTTTATGTAAGATAGCAACACTGTGAAAATTACACCATAGGAACTTATAAACAGATCACTTTCACAGTTCCAGTAATAAGATAGGGCATAATATGATATCAAATTGTTAATTTCTTTTCCTTTTATGACAACTTCCACTTAGTACCTGAAGTCATGTTCCAAGAGCATTAAGGTAAAAGTGTGGTTAATTTCCAACCTTATCTGTCACTTTGGCTTCCTAGTTTTAATTGTAGTTTCAAAAAGTAAAAGGCTCATGTTCAACATCTTGAAATGGCCAAATAAAAATTAATTCTCTTTGCATTCAAAATAACACAAATCCAATATAAAAATGAAGCAATTCATTCATCATACTTATACTGTCACTTATATTTGTCTATCTTCTCACGATAATGCAGCCAAATAAGTTATTTTTAGAGCTATATATACCTAGGATAATACAAATAATAAATAACTTCAGTTTAAATGAATACAGAACAAAGTAAGACTGCTACATTCACAGTCTACCTTTTCAGAACAGAAATTATCTTGAATAATTATCAGAGAAATATCTCTAAACACTATGCAAGTGGAGAAGGTACAGTATGAGGCATCATTTTATTTCCATTTCATGTAAATTCCTTCAGAAACATTTTCTGAATTACCCTGCTAAATTAATAACTGCAGGGTTTCTATTCCACAGAGATTGCATTTATATTCAAAAAAGTCCACTATTTCTTATATATTCCACTTTTTGATAGAAATGTATTTACATATCCTGTTTTGGCATAGTATTATTTGCTCTGAAATATTTTAGTGAGCAGGTAGTGGGACAAATGGCAGGCTTTCAAACACAGATTCGTCCACGTGAAAGATAAGAAATAAAGTACTTGTCTGCATGCATCTAAATAAAGACCATCCAATAGTTTCTTGTACAATAAACATTTTCACTCAAAATAAAATTCTCACTTATACATTTTTAACAAATACTTAATTCCAATAGAAGATCTCAAAAAGAATAAAAAACAATCTTGTAAAATGTTCTAAATAAAGCAAAATAGGCGTGGATTTTTTCTTACATTCAGTGCCAGCCCTGCATGTTTCCTATCAGGTGACAAGATCAAATCATTTGCTCATACTCATCTAAATCTCTTAGCTGCTCTCTATTTTACGCACCAGTTCCCTTGGATGGAATGTTTCTTCCTGTCGAAAAATCAGGAGGCCAACAGTCCCTCCCATCTTGGTGCTTCGCAGTAAGGACACAACTTCTTCTTGAGTTTTGCCTGTCAAATCGACTCCATTTACCTGTGACAAAGGAAATATTAGATTGCTAAGACTCCAAACCAAGAAAAATGGCAGAAAGTCATACCAAAAAGTCATGTGAATCATAAGGGACAGTTTTTAAAAAACCTCACTGAGACAATCTACTTTTGTCTCAATACAGATCCTATTTAATAGAACTAATTAAATATGCATTCTTTCCATACAAATACCAATAAGAAGTTATATTTCCCTCCTCCTTAGCAGCAGCTATATACTCCAATGTACTCTAAAGCCAACTAATTCCATGGACCAATATTTTTTACAAGAACTTCTGCATAAAAATCCTTTGGCAAAATCAATGTGTGAACAAAGACTGGTCCTGTTTCCACACGTCTTGGTGTTACATGTATCTTTCAGAAATATCTTGCATTTATGTCAAAAGCAGAAAATATTTTTTTCCCCCGAATAACGTTGGAGCAGTTGCTCTTTATTTTGCCCTTGTTCAGTCATCCAACCCCTTGGCTTCCACACACCACTTATCAATGCAGTCAGGTATGGAATACATTAAGGTAAATTTCTCACTCTATGAGCTAACTTGAATAAAGAGGAAGCCATAGAAAGACGGGGTATTCTCAGGCTTCCCTTGCCAGAAACATCTGGAAATGTAAGATGAATCAGCTAACAGTGTTAAGAAAATGAGCACGTTGCTCTGAAGAAGTCAGCAAACCACCTTCTTCCTTGCCCTTGCAAGATCACAGCTCACACAGTTGAGATGCTGCATCTGCTGTCTTAAATGCTTCTCAGTCTCTTCCTACACAAGTCGTCTGGGTTACCTTGAATTACAGTAATTACAGAGAGCTATCCTCCATAGCAGCAATTCAAGCTGACTTGGCCAATTTTGCAGTAAAGCAAACTTAGTGCTCTGAGAAGCAGTTACAATCCCAGCTGTATTTGCAGCGTCCTTTGGCTTAGGGACAGTAATGAAGAACTGTGGGTGGCAACATCTTCTATTACTCCAGCTAGATTTGCAGGAGGATCTCTGTTGTATGCCTATCTAAGAGAAATTTCATTCCCTTGAGGACATCCTCCCTTCAGGAGGGAAGTGGTCTTGATTCTCTGTAGCACTACTCTCCTCTTACATTGTCCCTTTCAGTTAAATCACTAAACCTTTTCAGAGTATTGTCTTCCGTATCTGGCATCATCTTCAATAATTTCTGGTCTGTCACTCCATGGTGATTTAACGTCACTTATTAGGTAACAATCACTTTGCTTCAATTTATTCCTAAACATCAATGCAAAACTATGACACTATATTCACGAAGGGGTACGTAAACTCCTGTTTTCATAGTATTTCTGGGTCCAGCTCTTAAAACAGTTATGTACTGAAAATGCACAGATCCTTGATCTATTACCTAAACAAAAGAACATAGCAAAAAAAACAAAAACAAACCAAAAAACCACACAGACCACCAAGCTGAAAAAAGAAGAGAGAAATATTCTCCTGTAATATGAAGTAAGAGCCTTTGGAAGTGAACTAGGGCATAGGCTAATGCTGAAACACAGACAAACAACATGTAACACTTCATCACCTCAATTAACCGGTCTCCAGCTTTTAGTCTTCCATCTTGAATAGCTGCACCTCTTGGAAGGATGTTTTTCACATAAATTGGAGCAGAGCCACCAATTGGGACATCTCTTGAAGTAATGCTAAATCCCAAGCCTTCTGTACCTGCATGAAGAATGTAGAATATTACAAATGCACATCTTGTGCTACATATTTTCATCCAGCACAATGTACATATACAAGCCATGAAAATACATATAAAAGATGTAAAAATTACTGCATAGCAAAAAATAAGAAAAAGAGGCACTGAGTCTTGGCACAGGTGGCTCAACAGGCCCTTCCTGCAACTTGCTGTTCTGACAATTTCCAAGTCATTGCCATATTTCCAACTTTCCATTTCAGATGAGCTGAGTGACAAGAAATCAGAACAAAGCATATCTGATATCCTATCCCTGTCTTTCCCCTTGTCAATCTGGATCTCACCAATGATCCTTTCTTTCTCTTTTGCAACTCTTTCAGCAATGTCAGTCGGCTGATACTGCCGGTCATGGGGCTTTGTCAGCTCACTTATGCACATCAGCAGGTGACAGACAGAACTGGAGGTCAGTGGTCTCATTTCTCCTCCTCCAAGGGACCTCAGGCTGTTTTCTGTCAGTACCTTCTCTGCCCCAGGGCTTCAGCCTAGCTCTCGCTGTGTTCCACCCCACCTTCTGCCTCATAGGCAGGGAGCAGAGCCAGGCTGCAGTTATGAGGTCCTACTGTGCATCCAGGTGGCTGACTACTCTTGTCTAAGAATGACTGAAGCAAAACACAGACATTTAAGATGACCTGGACAAATCCAGAGAGGCAGTTCAGTGAATAATGGCAAATGCTTGTATTTCAGAGAAATTATGCCCACAACTAGTTACTGAAGTGTATTTTAGGACCCCACCAGCTCTGGGATTCACAAGCCAAGAGAACAAACACAAGCCTCTCCTACTATGCAGAAAGCTCATTTGTGATCCTTTCTTTGATGCAAAAACCTGTGAAACTCTACATTGACAACTACCCCCACCACCCCCTCAATATTGCATATCAAGACTATTCAGGATACTTAATCTAGCATGAAATGAGATAGTCATTCAGTGGAAGGCATCCCTAACAGAGTATCAGTGTCTACAATTTCCATCTGAGACATCTCAGAGGTTAAGATATGTCTACAGTTCAAGTTCACTAGCTAGGCATATCTATCTCCAGCCTGCATTTCATCTGACCTACTGAGGCAATCCACAATTAGGACTCTGCAATATCATATATGATCCCTAAAAGTTGCACCATATATCCCTTGGTATGAAATCACGGGGACAGACAGAAGCTAAACATTTATGCAACAATCCTCAGCTACGAGTCATGGGAATGTGAACACAATCTGTGTAAAAGACACACACACACAACTATAAAACTATTTGAGGTTTATATTGGGTTTGTGTAGCAAAGTTTTCATAGCGGGGAAGCTACAGGGGTGGATTCTGTGAGAAGACAGAGCCAAGGCCGAGTCAATGTCAATCAGTGACAATGGTAGTGCCTCTGTGATAACATTTAAAGATGGGGGGAAAAGGGTTGGGCAATAGCATTTGGAAGAAAGGAGTGAGAATATGTGAGAGCAACAACTCTGCAGACACCAAGGTCAGTGAAGGAGGAGTGGAGGAGGTGCTCCAGGTGCCAGAGCAGAAGTTCCCCTGCAGCTCAGGGTGCAGTCCATGGTGCAGACAATGATGAGGCCCTGCCCCTGCAGCCATGGATGCCACAGGGAAGCAGATCTACCTGCAGCTCGGGGAGGACCCCACGTCAGACTGGGTGGATACCTTGAGGAAGACTGTGACCCAGCAGAGAGGCCATGCTGGAGCAACTCCTGGCAGGTCCTGTGCACCCATGGAGAGGAGTACAGGCTGGAGCAGGTTTGATGTCAGGACTTGTGACCCTGCAGGGGACTCACACTGAGCAATCTGTTCCTGAAGGACTGCACTCCCAGAAAAGGACCCACACTAGAATACTTAAGGAAGAACTGCAGCCCATGGGAAGGACGTGCATTGGAGAAGTTCCATGGGAGGGACTCCATGCTGGATCAGAGGAAAATCTAAGGAGTCTTTCCCCTGATCAGGAAGAGGTAGCAAAGAAAATGTGTGATGAATTGACCACAACCCCATTCCTCATCGCACTGTGCCACTGGAGGGGAGGAGGTAAAGAAATTGGGACTAACAATGAGCCCAGGACAAAGGGAGGGGTGGAGGGAAGGTGTTTTAAGATTTGGTTTTATTTTTCATTACCTTATTCTTATCTGATTGGCAATAAATTAACTTCTCCGAGCCAAGACTGCTTTGCCCACAATCGTAATTGTTGAGCGATTTCCCTGTCCTTATCTCAACCCACAAGCTTTTTGTTTTATTTTCTCTCCCCTGTTCAGCTGAGGAGGCATGTTATAAAGCACTTTTGGTGGGTACCTGGCATTCAGTCAGGATCAACACACCACAATGTGAAAGCCTGAAGCAATTTCTGTCTTAGCGTTCCCCAGGTTCACTTGCTAAGTCTACTTTTTTACTGGGAAAGTTAATAGTCACATGAGAAAAGGAAGCAGGAGTGCAACATAGTCAACAATAGTCTACATGCAGATTTCAAAAATCTGCACAATTACATTTGATGAAAATTTAGCACAATTTATTTTCAAGACAATAATCACGTTAAAAAGTAAACTGATACAGGCTGACATGGCTGGAGGTGACATACCTTTTAAAATATTCACCTTGAGCATAAATATTTAAGTCCTCATGTATATAGAGTAAGTGCATGCAGCTCATATTCTTCAGGAAATTTGGATCAATTTCTGTAGGCTAACTATTGTGAGAGAACCTCCCTTCCTTCTGCAGCACTGAAGATAACTGAAAAAAGGGCATTTGAATTTGAAAGTCTTCATCCACTTTCAGGCTGATATAAATATTACACAGAGATGAAAAAAAAATTACATCTCATAATATCCATATTTTACTTTGGAGACCTCAAAATTTTAAAGACGCTTCAAACATTCATAGAGCTCTTTAACTCCTTGCAATGTGTGAATATGATCTGCATAAGGGGTTTTTAAGTCACATTTCAGTTTTTTACAGAATTTATCTTCTCCTTATTTTAAAGATCTGTGTTGAACGCTGCTCTCCGAGTTCAGTTTTTGTCTGCTAAAATTTCTGAAGTAATATCAGAACATGACTGCAGACCCAGGACAGTGTTTTATTATTAATAAGCTTAATCCTCATAGTCTGATTACAGCATCATTACAGATGTCTGGTTCACACACTCCACTCTACACTCCCACAGAAAAAAACAGAAGTTGAAATGTTCACATTACAAATGCACGCAAGATATAAATTTGGACCGTGGCATTTTCTGCTGTCAAATCTCCAGAAAGCCTTTACCAAAGCCAGCAGAACACCACAAATACACACTGAGCCCAGATATTAGCAGAAGAAAATTTTAATTACTTGTTTCTGTGGAAAGATTTCGCCTCAACTGGGCTCTGCTTTGCTCTGCTGCTCTGTACAGCTTTGCATGAGGCAGTTTTTGAGTATCAATTTTGCTTTTACCTTTTCTCTGCTTCATATTATTATTTGTGCACTATAGCTGCCTTTAGCTGTATAATACACTTTCATAAACTCCTATGCTAAATATATATAAATTAGAATTTCACAAGATGGGAATAAATGGATACATTTGACTGAGCCAAAAATAAATACAACCTCTGTGAATGAATTGACTTTTTTTTTCTTTTTATGCACAGAATTGATTTGGTTATCTCTACTCAGTTCTCCTGTTAATAGAAATGCATATAAAATCTTAATATCTTCCTGCTGTTAAAATGTTCTCAGATCTTACGGTGTAAAACTGCATTATAATAATGAGGGAGCTGTGCAAAGATACTGCGGGCTCCTCTGATATCTCTGATTTATACTAATAATAGAGGAGTAACTGGACATTCATAGAGACAGAATCAGAACACAAGTAGAAAACATAAGAAGAAACAGGGCAGAAAACATCTTCTTCCCTCTATAGCTGTCATCTCTGACAACGATCAAATTCCATCTAGTGATAATAACATTTTAAAAATTATCCACTAATTCGTGCAATTCAAATTCTTAGGCTTCTTTGATAAATCAGCCGCGCTCTAGACAAGTTAGAGACCTCCTTTTCTCCTGAACATGACTCTGAACACGCCTTCTAAGGTCACAATATCCTTAACAGCTCGGATAGCTCTGAGCTGAAGACAAAGTAGGTTTAGGTGAATAAAAAGGGCAGTTACAATAGTAAAAAGACCAGATGGTAAAAAGCAACAGAAGAGGGGCAGATTTGATGCTTTAGTGGCTGTTTTTCAGGGGAAAAAAGTTCTAGTAGCGTTAAGTTGGGAATAGGGGACGACTTTCATATAATTTAATTAAATATGTATTCATAATTAATGTCATCTTAACATCAGCCTGACCACAAACTAAGAGGATGTTAAAAAATTTATTAAATCTTACTAGAGGTGGCAAGACTTCCCGTTACCTCCGAGTGAAGAAACGTTAATTTCTCACTAATGCTAAGACTGTCTTCTTGATTGTGGAAAAGATTGTGTCTGGTATATTGTTTCTATCTTTCTAAAGCTCTTAGGTATGAGTTTTATTTTCGCCTCAACTGGGCTCTGCTTTGAAAAACTGCATTCCTCATCCAGCATCAACTGCAGATCTAAATTCTCAGCAGCAAAATACGCTGCTGGATAGAAACACTGCCAGAATATGTGATAAAAAGCATGCAACCCATCTGCACTGCTTTCACTATTTTCATGCTCCTCTCAAAAGGACATTGGTTCAGAGACCCAATAAGCAACATCTGAAGGACACACACTATCATCTTCTTATGATGCTTCTCTTACAGTTATCTCCCCTTTCAGGATCGTAAGCAGAGCTAGAAGTAAATCATGCATTCTTTCTCCTCTCATTTAAAAAAATGCAGATGAGTTCTCAGATACTTCAGTACAGATCTCCAGCTCACTTCTAAAACAATGGAAAATGTTTGATAACCACACAATTGAGCACCCACAATTATTAGCACTTATGCAAGAGAAGCAGAGACCATCTCATAACAACCTAAATATGGAAAATCTATGTGGATGAACAGTTCTCTGATGGAATAAAGGACTGTTAAAGAAAAGTGCAGATTCTTCATGAAAGACAAAGAACACATTCTCCCTTTCCTAAAACAATAAGGGAGATTGGTTACGCATAGAAACAGTTTGTGACACAAAATCACAAAAAGTAAAAAATAAAGCATCCTCACAATGAAAATGTGGGGTTATCAAACAACCAAGACAAGGAGATGATGTTACAATAAAACTAAGAAGGGCCAAACACTCTGTCAATAATTAGAGCAGACACTCTCCTTCCGAGCATTTCAAGTTCTCACTTTTTCACAGTAGACTTTTCAGATCCATGAGTGATTGCTGAAATAATTATCCTATTGTTTTATGCTAGAAAGCAGTTTTTATGAAGGACTAGACCTCATGCAAGAGCTGAGCAGCAAATAAAGTGCTCTTTATTGTCAGAGGCTCCACTAAACTAACCAAGACTACTTTAGATACTTCCTAAAAAATTATTTTACTGCTCCTAGTTTAAGTCTTATATTTTCAGTATTTGTGTGTACGTAGTCAGGGTAACTGTATGTGTAAATGACTGCTTAGAAGGCTGACTGCTCAGCTAGCTATAAAATTTCTGCAGCCACAGGTACAATCAAGAAAAAAAATAATTGTGTGCCCATTTTCCTGTAATTGGAGTGATTTGGAACAGTTTTCTTTCACAGAATCATGGAATGGCAGGGGTTGGAAGGGACCTTTAGACATCATCCAGTCCAACTCCCCTGGTAAGGCAGGTCCACGTTCAGACCTCTCAAGAAGGCCTTTGATCAACCTAATAGAAACATTGTTCTCAACTGTCTGTTAATAAATAGTAATCAGAAGTGTTTTTAGAAAACAGAAGGATGAAACTTGATGTTGTTTATATTTTTTCAGTGGCTAATAACGCCCAAAATTATTTACTTCACTTTTGAATCTCATTTCTCACAGACACTTAGGTAATTTAGGAATCTACATGCTTAATTTCAAAAGTGACAAACACCTCTAATGCATCTGAACAAGAATTCTATAATTAGTCTTAGAGAACATATCACTTCAAAAGAATTTTTAAATAAAAATTTAAAATGTCAGTTCAAAGTCTGGCTCAAGAAACTGTGTGGGAAAACAGGGGAATATGATGAAAAATGCATGTAAATCTGTACACTTCAGATACATGATGCAGGATATCTTACAGACAAGTTCAGGATCCTGTCTTGTACACTCTGCTATGTAAATCCAAGTAAAACAAGTAATTGTTCATAGATGTCTTTACTCCATAACAAATATGATGCCATTTTAGATTACTGTACTGCCAAGCTAGCCATGGCATCATGTTGAGTCTCTAATGACCTCTTGTAGAAATGAAATGGGGTGTGGAAAGGCCGAGTGTCACAACAAGAAACTCAAGAGCAACATGTCTTGCAATCCTCCTCAAATCTACAAGAATCTGTCATCTCCTAGAACACAGTTGCTATGTCCATTGAGAGACTTGGTGACTCCTACAGCTTTCCTGTTGTAAGTTATCCTGCAGTTTTGTCACTCATTCTGTACACTATTCTGTAAAAGAAAGTCTTTGGGCCAAAAATGAAGAGATGATCCCAACTCCCATGGCTGGTAAGTAAGCCATTCTCTGGAAGCAGGGAAATGTGGACTGAAGCTCCGATATCTGAGTATTTCATACAAAAAAAAGTAAAACATTTGGTGGAACTAAAACAAACTTAAAACATAAGAGCTCAGATTTGACATATTGCCTTAAGGATTATATAATTAATTTCGGTAGAAAAATATATAATTTTAGATAGAAATGATCCAATGTAATGAGCAATATACTTAAGGGCAATCGAAAAAAAAATGAAGCTAATTTAAAGACAGTACTTCAGGCTTGTTTCAGTATAGCAGTGTTAAAAACAGCATATATGAAATCTGAGTCATACTCTGTCCAATGGAAAAGCAGTCTTCTGAATTCCTTGGTCAGTACCAGGCTAAATGCAACAAGCTACTTAGTGCTCAAAGACTATGACTTAGAATCATTCATTGCATAATAGTTTATTAGTTATCTGGACTAAATTTCTCTCAATTGCATTGGCTCGAACCCTTGCAGTCAAAGAGAAATCACTCTGGAATATTCTTGGTGTAGATTGAGGTCAAAATTTGTTCTAACACTCTGGCTGTTGTATCAGTACTCTATTTTCTCTACATATGTAAAGCTGTAAAAAACTCCTGTTATTTATTTATACTTTCTGTGTATCAGCTTACACCAAAATATATATAAACGTAGGCTTGCTGTCATGTCTTGCACTATCTTAATTTGTGTGAGCTATTAAGCTAGACTGTTATACAGCCTTAATGGCATTAGAATATCAGCAATAACCCCTACATCTATATGTTAAAAGTTCAGGCCCTGACCTTTAAGGAAAGATAAACAGATATCCATTTTCATTTAGAAAAGTCAACAAACATTCTGCATTGACTGAAACATATGACTGACCTTCTCTTCTGACTTTATTAAACAGCTAAGTCCTATGAAAGTTCAGGTTATTCTAAAATGCCAAAACAGCAATAAATATTAAGAAATCATAATTACAGAAGCATGCACTGTAGGGTTATCCTACCATGTCATTTTACACAATAAAGCTCATGCAATATGTAGAAACATAGCTGTAGTGAAAAAGAGTCAACTCTCACATGCTACATCATTAAGCAAAATGCACAGGTTAAATCAAAGTGAATTTCAAGATGAAACCTTACATGCTTGCATGCCTTAATGCACCCCCACAATAAGATTTTAATCTAGTGATGGTAATTCATAAAATAACTGTTGCCTGTTAGCTACAAGTAAGCTTTATTTGTTAAACCTCAATAAATCTATAAGGACTGTATTATTACAACATCCTTCATTAGAAATAATTCAAGACAATCAACATCCCTATTGCAATCATATTTATAACAAACTGCTTGGGGGCATCCTTAAGTGTTTTGCTTTATTCATTGTTCCACATTTCTCAGAGTTATCAAATGAAAGCCAAAATGGGAGGCTATGTCTCTTTCTACAGTAGATATTAATAAATGAAACACAGCAATGATAAGGTATCCTTCCTTATGCACTTTTTTTTTTAATATCACCATGAATAAACTCTAAATATTTCCTGTCTGTCTGTCTATAATCTGAGCTCAGTGCGATTTCTTCATACATAGTATTCTCAAATAAGCGAATTGTTAGAAACAAATATCCCCTCTAAACTTCTGTAATAAATTCTAGGTACTAAGTTCTTACTAGCAAAAGAGCCATCAAACTTCTCTGGTGTGAACTAGATCTTAAAGCATCTTATAGATCACTTTCCACCAACATGTAGCATGCATCTCCTTTATTCCAAAACAATCTAATACATTGGTGTCAGCAAGGCTAAATTACACTATAGAAGTGGAAAGAGTATTTATGAAACAGTATCCAGCACAAAATGACCAAAATGAAACCTCAAATCACAGCCAAAGAATCCATAACACAACAAAATTACATTCTTGTATCTTACGAGCAGCTGTATCGCCACATTCTTCTCATGCAAAAATATTATGTTCTCACGTTCTATATTAATGGATTGGTTCTTTTCCATTACAGTAAATTCATATTTCAACTCCTCACTAAGAATTCTTTCATGTAATATCTGAGTGATACTTCTACAGGCTCTCACAGACACAAAAAAATAGGTAAAAAACACTGTAGTGACTGAGCACATATTTGTGAGCACAGTGATTCCTTACTCAGCCCGTAACAGTAAGTTTTTCCAAGCAGACTGATCTGAGCTGATGGCCTAAAGAATTTTGTGAAGGAGCATCAACAACAGAAGCAAACTGTCAACTCAACCTTATGTCATCCAAGTTTGTAGAGCTTAAAATTCAGCAACCAGAAAAAAGCAATCTGGTGGTTCATGTGAAGTTCAGAGAAAGGGAAGCATAATGATCATGTGACAAATAGCCTGGTACCTGAGAATCTGTAAAGTCTCAATCAGTCAATGCATTGTCTCTGATACATTTTGATTAAAACAATATTTAATAAAAATTATTAACACTAAGCACACAATATCCCATGGGAATGTACTTTGAGTTCACAGAGAATACTGTGACATGATTAAACTTTTTGCTGTGTAACATAAACCCTATTCTTGCTGATAGAGATCAATTTACATCTAACCTTAAACATGCTCATTTTAATATCATAAAGCTTACAGCATACATAATCCTTTAAAAAAATAATTTCCCAAGAGCTAACAAATACTTGCATCTAAATGCCATTTAATTATACTTCAAACTATTTAAATGCATCTAGATGGTAGATAGTAACTACATAAAATACCAAATTTTCTCACTTAGAACATTTAACACATCATAAAAATTCCACAGATGTATCAATGCATCTATGTGTGCACATATAACACAGATGTTGAGATAAGCATGCACCGCCTTCTCCTCTGCCCTGAAATAGTCTTTCAACTCCATTCAAATTACATTAGCATAAGGGCCATGATAGGACAGATCACATTACATCTCAGCCATTTAAACAAAGATTTTCACATCCCAGTGGAATAAAGAAAAGCTTTAGCTGGAAATTAGAAAGCCCAATTTACCAACTGGATCCAACACACTTAAAAACCGACAGCAAAAAAGCAATTACTTGATTTGAAAAGTCATAACTATAGAGTACAGAATATGGGCCATTTTATATTATTCATTTATATCAGTTCACCATTCCCTGGGTCTTGGCCAATAGAATTTGTAGCACTTCCTGCACTACTATCAGCAGAGAGACAGAAAACACTCTTCAAACCAGTTTTTTTTTGCACACATCAAATGCATGGCTGGACTCCTAGGACAATTCAGCCTCTTGGCTGCCCAATTCAACCCATCACATCCTCAGGCTTACTGCAAGCTGTCCTGCCCAATGCAATGGCACCGGACACACATACATAGACTACACAGGTGTACCTCATGCTATAGAAGGAGCACACTAGCGCCTTACCTTTTCTTAGCTGTATACTGAGCCTCTTTCCTATCTTTTTGGTGTTATACCCACTGTTTGCAGTGGAGGTGAGAACTTTCTGAGGTGATGGTACGAGGCCCGAGGGTGGTTTCCCTGATGAACTCACACTATGAGGTAGCTGCGAGTAGGAGTCTGTCTGATCGGACTGGTTACCCGCTCGAGACATTCTTTGTA
>WBNH01006178.1:58193-222274 GCA_013401255.1 Urocolius indicus | reverse complement strand
TTTTGTTTTGGTTATGTTTTGGGGTTTTATGCTTTAGTTGGTATTAAATTATTTTCTATTTTCTTCCCCAAGACGAGTAGCCTGGTCTGTTTTGTCCTGCACCTTAAGCGGCAATTAAGCCCTCCCTGCTCTTTAGCAATCCTCAAGTCTTTGGTACTTGAGGCTAATCGTGGTCTTTTGTTCCCTGATAGGCCTAAACCACGATACCAAGAAGGCCAATGGCATCCTGGGATGCATCAAGAAGAGTGTGGCCAGCAGGTCAAGGGAGGTTCTCCTGCCCCTCTACTCTGCCCTGATGAGGCCTCATCTGGAGTACTGTGTCCAGTTCTGGGCTTATCAGCTGAAGAGGGACAGGGAACTTCTGGAGACAGTCCAGCACAGGGCCACTAAGATGATCAATGGACTGGAAGATCTTTCTTATGTAGAAAGGCTGTGGGATCTATGGCTGTTTAGCCTGAAGGAGACTGGGGAAAGGATCTCATTAACACTTGAAAGTATTTGAAAGGTGTATATGTCAAGGGGATGGCACGACCCTTTTTTTCTGAAGTGTCCAGTGATAGGACTAGTGGTAATGGACAAAAGTTGCAACACAAAATTTCCACTTAAGGACAAATTTCTTTACTGTAAGGGTGAGGGAGCCTTGGCATGGGCTGCTCAGGGAGGGTGTGGAGTCTCCTTCTCTGGAGGTTTTCAAACCTGTCTGGATATGTTCCTGCATGACTTCATCTCGGTGGACCTGCTTTAGCAGAGGGGTTGAACAAGATGACCTCTAACAGTCTCCTCCAACCCCTACCAATCTGTCATTCTATGATCTTTCAAATTTCTCCAGGAAGTTTTTGACCTAGGACCTTTAGTTCTCACACATCCAAACTCATAAATATATTTTAAATGTTATAAATAGTCTCCATGCTGTCCACTTAAACTGAACATGATGCATTGCAAGTTTAAGACAAAAATGTATAGGGGAAATTCAGAATAAACTCTTTACCAATGCAAAAAAAGAAAAAAATGTGCAAAAACAATCCAGTGAGAAGTGCATATACTTTCAGCAAAAAGACTATCTTGAATTTTTTGTAGTTTGCCTAATTAAAAACCACCAATGTCCTTTACTGTATAAGAAAGGCAAGCTCACACAATTTTTTTCTTACTTTCCTGAAATTACTGCAAGGTGCAGTGTTAAAGATTAAATAATGCAACATAACACGTGGTAAGTACACTTACTGTTCAAATCTCCTATTCCGAAGGTCTCCATCATTAATCCTGACAATACAATCATTCTCACGAAAAAGGTTTTCTTGTTCAGCTTTTCCACCCTTCTCCAATCGCTTTACCAGCAGCCCCAGGGTTCTGGAACATTAAGGTTACAAATGATTACTGTTTGAACAATTTGCAGCATAGAAAATCCTACTGGCTTAATATTTTATCATAATCACTACAGAAAGTAAATTTTAAACCATCTTTACCTTGAAGTAGGCTACTATAGTTTCAAACAGTTTATAAGCACTACCTGAATTATTATCCCTTACCCATGAAACAAAGCCCCTAGGTGAAACAAGCATGCCATTTAAAAGTAAGAACAAATAGGCAGTATGATGATAGCAAGTCCACTCCTGCAAAAGACCAAGATTTCTGAGCAGTAAAAGCTCCAAGAAGCACTGCACATCTGACAGACAGCACTTTTTTTCTGCTAGTTAGCTGAAGCTGAAAAGCTTCAATTTCAAATTTGAATTTCTGAATTAGCACAGTTGTCACTGCTACTTCTGTGCAAGTGGAACTGGGGGTCAGCTCACATAACAAGCAGCCTATTAAATGAAGGTGTGGACAGAGGATTCAGGACTTCACATGAATCAAATGCTTTTATTTTTAAACCTTATAGTTTTACAGCAAAGAGGAAGTAAAAAAACTTAAAAGCCACTTTTAATGCAGCATCTTATCTTAAATTAATGGGTTCAGCAATGACTGAAGACAACTACCATTTGATAGACACTGGGCAATGACTTGGTTAACTATGTCTAGTGCTTACTCACAGTGTTATCTCAAGGACATTCTTAGAGAGAAAAGGTTAACAAATATTCAACCTGAAATTATGAAATGGATCCTGAGGAGTGGATTTCTAAGGTACTGGTTGGATAGTGAGAGAAGTCCATGATGTTTCTATACCTGAACTCTAGGTATGAAGAAGGATTAAATCTTCAGGATTATTCTTGCATGAACATTGCACTTCATTTTTTTAAAGAAGATCATCTTTAAATTGAAATCCCACAGGATGTATCAGTGGGTCAAATTCAAGTCCACAGCATTACTTTTTCAGAAGTCATTTCAAGGCACATTGTGGAAAATACTTGGTTGCACGGCAGGAATTGCAAAGAAATACTCTAGGAAATTGCAAGACCACATGTGTCTTTTAGCACAAAACCTTCAGCGATCATAGCACTTCAGTTCACACATACCTCGAAGTAAATGAGCAGTCAATGATGCTTAAAAAGACTCCTCGTGCTCAGAAGTTACATATGCACTTGAGCACTTCATCAAATGGGTCAGAAAAGCAAAATTAACTTATTTCTTCCAATGTAAATTCTTCATTTATGCATTTATCATCAACATATGCAAATGAGACATTTATTTTACAGAACAGTCATACGTTTTCTCCTATAAGGCAGATAAAGGACTAAGAGAAACAATCCTAGTAATACTTCCCTTTTGGAACCACCTAGGGACATTAAGATATGACGTTGAAAGGATCTATACATGTAAACAGACTGTGAGAAGAAAAACAACATAAAGCATTTTGACAACACAAATCATTAAACGAAGTTTGAGTCAGACATTAACATTTAAGTGATACTGTTCCGTTTCCAACTGATATAGAGTATTTTGCTAACGCAAAATAGTGCAGTTTTGGCCTGTCTGGGGGTCCCACCCGATGGATCACTTGGGTGCAGTCACTGATGCCAATTGTGATTGGGCTTCACTTTAGCACATATGTTGCAATGAGCAATCTGTCTCTTTGCAGTAACACTAGTGAGCACAAGGGCCAGAAAGATTCCATAATGCTAAAGTATTGTTTTTCTAGATCACATGCATTTAAGAAAAAATATGTATCTTGAGGACTGGAACCAATATTCCTGTGTATCTCCTCATCCCATCAACATTATCATCATGTGTATTCCACCTCATACCAAAGCTGATATTCTATGGGTTTGGAAAAGATTCCTTCCAACAGCCCAGCATTTCCCATTAAAAAGGGTAATAGGGGAAAAAAAAATTCAAATCAATTTTCCTAAATCTCTCAAAGTAATAGTAATTCTTCCATATTTTGGTTTGGTGGGTTTTTTTGGCTTTTTTTTTTCCCTGATCACCAAAATAATGAAACAGTTTGTATTATCTAGATATTTCAGGTAGTTTTCTGTTAGTCTTTCCCACAATCTTCTACAAGTTTGCATGCCAAAAAATCTAAAAGTCCACAATAGTCACACTCTAGCTTAATGACCACGTTTTGCTCAATTTTTTTGTACTAAACTTTGATGATAATCACGATAGTATGTTGTCAAAGGAAGTAAAACAAAACAATTTGTACTGATTCAATCTCTTTTTTCTTCTGTTCACTAAAATAAGAGTCGAACACTCTCAGAATTTTGAAACTGATAATGATTTTTAAAAATTACAGATAGCTCGTTACTTGCAGAAAGCACTAAAATAAGTTATGAATTTTAATGATAAAATAGCAAAATAATTTTATGCCTTCACTACATTATTTTTATCATTATTATTGTTTCGACACCTATAAAACTTATAGTTAGGAGACAGGTTTGTGACTTTTCCCCTTGTGAGTTGAATTTCTCTGGGTAGACATAGTCTTTGAGCCCCAAAATGAAGTTATTGGAGAGGACATTTCTAAATAGGGATGAGATAAGCAAGCAAATATAAAACTAGGAATGCTACATTTAAGGGATAATCGCTAAAATATCCAAGGGGAGAGAAGGGAATTGCATCTACTTTTCTTTCACTTCATGTCCAACAGCACTTTCATGCAGCTGCATTTCTCTGCAGTGCCTACAGACAATTCAGAATTTGGATACACATGCAGTGTTTGCCTGAGAGCATACACAGTAACTGCAATAGGTATTTTGCTTATATGGTTAATAAAGAAAAAATAGCAAAATATTGATATGCTTAACATAAATATTCTACACAAAGTACAATGCTACAGGTTAATATTATGATAATATATTTTACCAAATAATATTATTATTTCATCCTAAAAATCTCCACATATTAAGATTCCAAAGTAATTGGTCTAGGAATGATTTTCACATCGCATTTTNTCAACATTATCATCATGTGTATTCCACCTCATACCAAAGCTGATATTCTATGGGTTTGGAAAAGATTCCTTCCAACAGCCCAGCATTTCCCATTAAAAAGGGTAATAGGGGAAAAAAAAATTCAAATCAATTTTCCTAAATCTCTCAAAGTAATAGTAATTCTTCCATATTTTGGTTTGGTGGGTTTTTTTGGCTTTTTTTTTCCCCTGATCACCAAAATAATGAAACAGTTTGTATTATCTAGATATTTCAGGTAGTTTTCTGTTAGTCTTTCCCACAATCTTCTACAAGTTTGCATGCCAAAAAATCTAAAAGTCCACAATAGTCACACTCTAGCTTAATGACCACGTTTTGCTCAATTTTTTTGTACTAAACTTTGATGATAATCACGATAGTATGTTGTCAAAGGAAGTAAAACAAAACAATTTGTACTGATTCAATCTCTTTTTTCTTCTGTTCACTAAAATAAGAGTCGAACACTCTCAGAATTTTGAAACTGATAATGATTTTTAAAAATTACAGATAGCTCGTTACTTGCAGAAAGCACTAAAATAAGTTATGAATTTTAATGATAAAATAGCAAAATAATTTTATGCCTTCACTACATTATTTTTATCATTATTATTGTTTCGACACCTATAAAACTTATAGTTAGGAGACAGGTTTGTGACTTTTCCCCTTGTGAGTTGAATTTCTCTGGGTAGACATAGTCTTTGAGCCCCAAAATGAAGTTATTGGAGAGGACATTTCTAAATAGGGATGAGATAAGCAAGCAAATATAAAACTAGGAATGCTACATTTAAGGGATAATCGCTAAAATATCCAAGGGGAGAGAAGGGAATTGCATCTACTTTTCTTTCACTTCATGTCCAACAGCACTTTCATGCAGCTGCATTTCTCTGCAGTGCCTACAGACAATTCAGAATTTGGATACACATGCAGTGTTTGCCTGAGAGCATACACAGTAACTGCAATAGGTATTTTGCTTATATGGTTAATAAAGAAAAAATAGCAAAATATTGATATGCTTAACATAAATATTCTACACAAAGTACAATGCTACAGGTTAATATTATGATAATATATTTTACCAAATAATATTATTATTTCATCCTAAAAATCTCCACATATTAAGATTCCAAAGTAATTGGTCTAGGAATGATTTTCACATCGCATTTTGCCTGTAATGTTGCTTGTACTGTTTCCCATTCTGAAGTTATATTACATTATTAATGCAAGATATGTTTTTATGCTTGATTTGTCATTTCTTAAATTTGCTTCACCTAAGGTATCACAGTAAAAATATTACTAATCCAAAACAATGGCAAAATAATGTAATACAAATAAACCACCAGTGAAAATTGCATGTAATCTCATTGCACATAGGCTACAAGTTCTACTAATGCAAGATTGCTCATCTCAGACACAACATATGGTGCTCAAGAGGATTTTGTTGTTTAACAAATGTTAGAGGTAGGTTAACCAAGCCATATAAAGCTAGTCACCGAGAACATAGTCAAGGCTGGATGAACAGCTCGAGTCAAAACTGAAACCAGGATTATCACAGTGCCTTTTATTCTATTTTTTTTTAAATATATTTAAGCACCCAGGGTAAAAGATTAGACACAGTTCCAGAAACACTTTCCTAAGTGTGATTCTGCATTGCAGAGTAAACTCTCCTAGAACATGCAGAAAATGTATGTTCCTAGCAATTTCCTAGAGTATTTCTTTGGTATATTATGGTTAGATATAAGAATACGACTTCAAAAAAGAAAGGCATTGTTGGAATTCTGGTTTGTTGTTGTAGCAACTGGCAACAAAAAGAGTAAACTTGATATTGCAAATATGCAAACACCTAAAAACTACTTGGATTTTTTTTTTCCCTGCCATAAGCCACCAGCATAAATCCTGACAGGTGGACATGTAGCTCTGCTACAGTTTCAATATTACCTTTTCTAAATGTGGAAAACAAAGTTTGAAATCCTGCAAACTAATCTAGTATAAAATACAAAAGTTAGTATATATATTTGTTTAAACACAACCATGTAGCATATAAATATATTTGTGCATTTAAATTTGCTTAATCTTGTCAAGTTAATCAGGATGTTTTCTACTATAAATTCTTCCACTATAAACATTTGAAACTCTAACTTCTTCAAGAATGAGATTAGATATTATGTGAACCTTTGCAAAACACCATGCAAGAATACAACCCTGCTGAAACAATAATAATAAACAGAAATTTGGTACCTGAATTGGTTTAGACTAACGTTAGCAGATATCAGGACAGAAGGTAAACTATCGAAGCACGGAGCTCAATCTTTGTATTTGTTTTAAATACTTAATTGAGAATGTAAACAACTTAGATTACACTAGCATTTGTACCACTGTATTTCCACAAGGTTCATTACACTAATTATAGAATTAAAATAAACTCAGCTACATATGTTAACATTTCAGTTCTCAGTATAAATTAAAAACCAATGATAAAAGTAGAAATAAGCAGAAAATGTTTTATTGACATCTAAATTGCCTGAGTTAGTCTGAGTAGTTCTTTGAAATTGTGAACTCCCCACATGCCATCCAGCTGTATGGAAATGATGATAATTTGTCTTAATAAAAAC
Organism: Urocolius indicus; assembly: GCA_013401255.1. NCBI lineage: Eukaryota > Metazoa > Chordata > Aves > Coliiformes > Coliidae > Urocolius > Urocolius indicus. Next base: position 215,325 of record WBNH01006178.1, on the reverse strand, counting down.
TGACAGTGTAAATACTATGACAGTAATAAAAAAAATTATGTTGAGCATCTAGAATATGATTTGGCCATCACTGCCCATTGTACGTACACACTGAAGTTATTTGCCTATTACCTGCAAGCTAACTGTAATATAATCAAATCAGACAGAACAGAAAATAACCAATTTAGATGTTTTTGTAAAGTCACTAACATGAAAAGACAAAAACTAGATTAAGGGGTAAAAACAAGGAGTGACTGAAAGGTGGACGTGTAGCAGTTTTACACAATGGAAGATCTTTGAGAAGTTCTACAGGAAGATAAACATGCTATAAATTTCCTGAAATTTGAGAGTCAGCATAGACAAATCAGTTTGCTTGTTCAAGTTAAATTATCCTGTCTGATAACTCTAAATTGGACATAAACTCCTCTGCAAAACATTAATGTCATAACGCTACTGTGGAGGCATAAAATAACTTTTATCAGCTTTCAGGCCTGAAATCCAGAACCAACTTCCAATCTTTGGTAACTACTCAACAGCTTTTTAGCTTCAATAATACTTCACATTAAGACTATATACATTTTTAGAGGCGGACATCAGACAAACTCTTGAATTCAGCTGTAAGAGTGAGGGTATGGTACATTCACACCACAAGGACTCTTTTCCCAATGCGTGTTTTTGAAAACCATAGCTAGCTTTGAGACTTAAAAAGGTTGGAAACGCAGGAGAGGAATAAATGGAGATGCAGATAACACATATCTCCTAGATGATCAAACACAATATGATCATCAGAGAGGTGATATTAACGACTCTCTGTACAGACAACAGCCATAAGACATTACTTTAGTGTTCTTTGTATCTTGAGTAAAAGACTAAAACTTTTACAGTGAAATATGAAGTGATTTATAAACTAGAAAATGAAGGGCATTTCCATTAAAAGCAGAAACATGAAAAACTACAAAAAAATGTACAATTTTCTAGTACCAGGATTGTGTATACATCAATGCTTACCACCTTCACTTGAGGTTTTCTTTTTTTGGTTGTTTTTAATAAAATCCATGATACTTGTCATTTGAAATGACAAAAGGCAATAAAATTAAGTCTCTTATTTTTCCCATTCTTCTGAGACTTCCTTAATATTTTAGAGACATTTAGGATATATACCATAAAACCACAGATGACATATTTTTAGCTGGCAGGTTTTAGCTGTACAGTTTTATGGATTTTGTGGCATGCTTCAATAGCAAGCACAGCTAGCAGAGCTCTACATACTACTTCACATCAAGCTAACATGCCTAATACTTATTAATGGAAGCTCTTTATGTGGTTTTCAGATGAATATCCAAATCCTTTTCTGTTTCCATTTTACTAAGTAGACTTTACAGTAGGCTTGGGACTTTGGGAGTATAAGTCCATATCAGTATTCACAGAGATTTCTGATGTTATCTCCTATGTTCCTTGTGTCAGATAAATCTCCTTCCAAAGGCAGACACAGCACAATTTCAAAAGAGAAGCTAGGGTACAGAGCTTGAGAAAATTTTCAAAGAGTCTTAAAAGTAGTCGAGGCCATAATGGTAAATTATGCTGTAATTAATTTAAGCTTGCAGAGGAGAACTCGATGCAATCCCATTTATGCATCAACATAATATCCCCCATCAGCTAGGACTGTTTAAATGCTGCTCTTAAAGGACTGAGTGCTTGCTCTCCTTTCTGAGCACCTAATAAGAAAGAAGGATTGGTGCTAAAGGTGATTTTGCACAGATTTACATATTTCTTTCCTTTTATGCTTTCCTCATTCATTTCCTCTTTGCTCTATTCTTATCTTAACACTTTCCTGTTCACTTTGTATTTTGTCCTTCTTTCTGCTTTCATTTTCACGCCTATTCTTAGTGCTGCATCTGTGCCACTGAAAAAATGTGCAAGTAGGTTTTGCATCAAACTTTTATCTTGAAAAAGTTCAAATCCATAACGTGATGAGAGTATGTATACTCCTCCTTTTTCATAAGGTGAATAAACCCTTGTTATCCTAAACTTATGATCAAAAAGGCCAGTAAAGGACTGATAAACTTCTAGAGGTAAAAATAGAATAGTAAGAAAAAATATCCATCAGATATTTGCCCAGACAATAACAGAGAGATTAACTTCTTCCCCATTAAAAAACAAGTCTTATTTCTGTCCCTATTAAAAATTATTAGTAGGATCTATATAGACAAGGCAAAATCTTTACAGATTTTGTCCAAGATCAAAAGATAATATTGAAAATAGACTCTGATTCCAAACTCAAACATCTAAAAGACTGTGAAAAAAGTCAAATATTCTGGCAATACTAGTGAAAAACATAGCTATAGCATTTAATTTTTACAGCTTTGGTGTGTTTGTTTTTGGTGAGTGGGGATTTTTTGGTGAGAGAGCCCTTCTTATTGCTCGGGGGGGGAAAAGGGAGGATTGCATTATTTTTACACTTTTTCATTGTCTAAAATGATTAATTTCATAGCATTGCCTATTTAGCAACATTTTCAAAGGCAAAAGAAAGGAACTGGAAGAAAAATAATTTCATACACAGCATAACTGGAATTGAATATCAAGCAAATATAAAACACTGGTGAGCCAACAGACCTTAGTCTGTTGTTTAATGTTAGTCTACATGATAAATCAGATCTTTTCTTTTTAGATATCCCTTCAGATAACTTTTTAGACATCATTGTTTGGTTTTGTATATTCAGTTATCTACTGAGCAGATCCCCTGCTCAAGTTAGTTCACTGTAGCACAGAGTGCTATGCTTTTCAGCCAGAAGAGGAACAAAGAGTGGTCATGTGCTAGAGTGAGAAACAAGCAGGCTGAAGAGGATCCCTGCCAAGCATCTGTTTTCCCTCTAAATCTAGTAAAAGGAGAAACAAGTGTATCTTATTTGCTCAAAAGAGCTGGGGGATGAGAAAAAAAAAGGAGAAACACAGAAAAAAAATTAAAACCAAAAAACAAATAATATCTCAAACTAATAAAAAAAAAAAGAGAAAGAAACAAATAAACCCCATCAAAAAGCCCCACCAAGTGCTCCAAAATTGGAGTGCCTTCTCTTATTTGCCCCCACTGCAGGCGGCAAGCAGCTGGAGGAAATGCCTTTGTTCTCACGTATGGGCATAAATGACAGTAAAGCAGTAGTAAGGCACGTGAGTGCTTCTAATCAACACCAAGCAATGAACTCTCCTTCCACTGCAATACAGACAGCATGGGAAAAATAATTTGGAGATATCCAAGGTCCTGTCCAACTCTGCTCCTACAGACTTTCAAGATATGGACCCAAGTATCTCCCCTCTCCAGTAGATTATTTTGGAGAGGTTCAAAAAAGCTCATTTTTCAATTAGGAGAGTTCTAGTATTATAAAGTAGATATATTACAATATACAATAAAATGTAATTTTCAAGTATGTCCCGATTCCAAATATCTATATTTAAAATTGACTTTCCTGTAATAGAACTTTACCATACAATCTAGAGCTCTGGACAAAAAAAGACAAAAGTCCTCTGTAGCTACTGACATAGCTGGCATCCTTTAAAAAAAGTGAGATATTTTTTCTGTGTGTTTATGGCTTTTTCACTTTACACACTTTTATTACATGTAAATAGTTTTAGCTTCATCTCAGACTTGACAACCACATTAACATTCTGGAAGGGAATTTTACTTGAGCTAAAATTCTTATTCAAAATGTCAAAATATATATTTCTAACATCAATTTTATTAAACAGGCACTTAGTAGACAGACAACATTCTTAAATCGGTCTTTTTCTTGGCCTTCACACTGTCTAAATCCCAGATAACTGTGTGACTAGCACAACCATTTCCAACTTTATGGGATTTACTTCTGAGCTTATGTTTGAAGTACCATTCACTCATGCCCTTTCCATCCCCACACTGAATTTACTACAGTTCAGATTATGAAAAGAAGAATTTATCACTTTATGGAAGTTTATTCTTAATACTTGTAGTCATCAGAAAAAGTAGCCTTAAATTAAAGAACTCTACCATTTATCACAATACATGTCAGTATGACTACGAAAACACTGGGTTTGAAGTAACAACTGCAAATAAACCTCTTATGCTGCGTTTGAAACCCTGTGAAGGCATTTGGTATAAGAGGAAAAATACAGTTAGCATTTCAGAAATTAGGATATTAATATTTGAGATATATATATAGAACAAGTTAATTTTGCTCTTAATTACCAAATAGCAATTGTTGCTGGGTCAACAGACATGTGAGAACATAACATCCTTGTGTAGTCAAAGATTACTTTTTAAAATATATATTTGTACCCCTTTTCCTTAAAGAAACAAAATAGCGTGTATACTTAGAATATGCATCATGAACATAAAACTTGCATCCATTCCTGAAGATCTATCCTTTTTCAGCATACTTTAAAGCTTCAAGTCCACCACTAATTACTACTGAGGTCATGCTATTTTTTTATGTTAATGACAAACGTTGAACTCCTACTTTAGCAGAGTAAGCATTAGAGATGATGTATTCTGTTTATTCATATAATCTCCCACATCATATCTTTTAATTTACAGTACTTTCTTTACACTTTTGGGTTTGTTTTTATTTTTAATCAATCCATTTCAGAAGTTCCAGCCCATCATATAAAAGAACAGGTTTATATTCCCTAAAATCTGAATGTTTCAACCAGCTTTGCTGATTCATTTTAACCCCAACAGATGGGCCAACTTCATTGTTTTCATATCCACTATTACCAAGCGCAGGCATAGGATGCCCCCAGTTTAGACTCCTGGGAACTTTTGGCTCTAAACAGTCAGCAAGGAAATGTTGCCTAAATACCTACCTAAATTAAAGCAGCAGATTATAGTTTTTAAGAGTCCAAAGGGAAATATCTTTATACTTCAATTTCCCATGAGACTACAACAGCATCTCTATTAAAACCCCACAGTTCTAACTCCTTTTAAGCAGAACCTTTCCATTACAGAGCTGATTTCAAGTACAGAGTCAGTAAACTTGCATTTCTTGCTCAGCGAGACTGCCTTTTGAAAAACAGACAATATTCTACAGAAAGCAAAGGCACACAATACAACAATTAAAATAACTAAGATAAAACAATTCAATTGAAATCCTACACGATACGTTACCTTCCGCCTCGGGCACTGAAAGGCACTACATGGATTCCCAAAGGCCCGCCGTCATTGGAGACTTCTACGAGCTTTACCATATCACTGTGAGACAATGACGAATGAGGGAATATGAACATGTATCATGAAGGAACCAAAAAACCCCACACAAACATACACAGAAAAACAAAGCCATTCCAGAAATCAAGTCATGGTGATGAAAGCACTGTTGAGCACTACTTACCTGATGATTAATCTGATGGCGTGAAAGGAGATCAATCATCAAAAATAATTCAATTAATAAAACAATAAAAAAATCAAATACATTTTTTGTAACTTAGTTTGCTAGATGAAAATAAGTATTATCAATGTCACAAGCATATTGTTAAACTTTTTCCTTAGTCTGAAAGTTTAAATTTAACTCTTTGGACCATTGAGCAGAAATACCTTAAACATCACACGCAATTTTTCCTTAGAAGCCTAAAAGCTGATCATAGCACTAGGATGCTTTATTTTTTCTTATCTTAGAGAAAGCTCACTCTAAGTTTTTTCATTAACTTTCACATAACTACCTGTAATCAAATGAGAATTACTGATTTTTTAATTGGTCAAATTCTTCTCATTTTGAAACACATTAACTTGTTTGTTGTAATTCCATTTCTTTTACTGGAAGGTTACTGTACCTCCTTACTAGGCAAAGATTCCAATATAAGATGTAACTATAACATTCAAAACCAACTAGACAAACTCCTGAAGGAACTATGCATTTAGTTTTCAATTATGCTTTTTGCTGTAGAGAGGAAAAAAGTGAAAGAGGAAAGTACAGGTTAAGAAAGAGACAGGAAAAATTCTAGAAAGAGATTTAGACCAGTTCTACTGATGCATTTGAAACATGGCCACATCTGGAGAGGTGGAATATAGCCCACAAAGAATTATAAATACCCAAATGAGAAAAATATACACAAAGGCCAAACCTCTCAGTAAATCTGGAAGTGGGAGATCTGAACATAAGCCACAATCTAAATTTGTGGCTTATGCCTCTCTTTACTATTACATGCTTTTTCCATATTTGCTGGCACTACAGCTATATACACACAGATCTTTGAGAAGCTTGTTTCTCATAAGCATAAAAATCAAATTTAATATAGAAGCAGAGCAAAGGGCAAGACCAACGTCCTATGATACCAGTAAAAGATTTTCTACTTCTTTTTATAAGCTCTTGATCATATGGCAGCCCATCATGAAAGCTTGAAGCGCTTAATCTGCAGTTTGAGAATAACCAGACCACATGCAGCTAGGAAGTTAACAAAAATCCTGTGTTACAGTTTGGTTTTTATTTCTTCCCTATTAAATTTTTTTAATACATTTTTAAGGTAGCCTTTGCATTTCTTGTGTGCCTCAATTCCTGTCTGATGCTTTTAACTCATTTTCTTAACAACACAAATGGAATGCCTCTATCCCTGTTGCCACTGCTTAGGTCAAGAAAGTACTGCAACTGGCATGCTGAAAGGCATCAGCCAAAGCTCTGTTATTCTCAAATATGGATCAATGTATAGCCCATACAGGCTATCTTGATTTCATTCTCACTCTACATTAAGGCTAGGTTTTCATTAACAAGTCAGCAAAGCTGCTCACAGGAATCAAGCAATGTTTTTCACATCCAAAAGGTACTCTGTATCTTTTGCTATTTGTATCCCTATTATCAACTGTTTTCTGACTTTACTATTAGCTTAAAAGAAAATTGAGGACTGAGGAAGAGAACAGTGAAATATCAGTGTGATTCAATTTGAATTTTCATAAGTGGAAACACAGATTTTTAAATAAGTCAGTTTTCATATCCAGCCTACACTGTTCAACTTTTTCTGCTGCTTGAGTCAGTAACAATTGTGTTTTCTGAAATAAGTATTTAAGGTGTAGGCACTCATTTTTCTTATACTTTTTCATTAAAGAAAAAAACTCTCATATTAAAATGTTAAACTCTGTAAAACATACAACAAAAGGAAATTATTCCTTCCTAAAAGGGATCCTTTTAATTTTGCTTCCTGATTTTCTCAGAAGTTTGGGCCCACTACTTCAAATCGAGAAGTCTGATATCAAAACAGAAAAGACTGAAGTAGTATATGATGAAAAGTCAGAAAGTTACTTAAAAGCAACATCAAATTTGATAGAAGCTCTGCAAACTCTATTTATCAAATAGCATTTGAAACTTATAATGTATCAGATCTTGTAAATGGAAGGAAGTAAAATTCAGTATGTATTGTCTAATAGATGTCACCATGATTTTTGTCTAACATTTAAACCCTCTGAACCTAATCCATAATTTAACTCAGAAATAACAGGAGCAGAAGCTTTACTTTTATTTAAAACTTCAGTTTAATCAATTTTAAAGGTTTAACTCCATGGTGAAGTATGGATCAGGTCTTCGCTACGAAATGCAAAAGATCAAGCTTAATCTATCTCATGATGAAATAAAATGTTCTTTACTTATATTTTAAAAATTAGGAGCTTCCCTGTTCTAAACAACATCAGTTTTGATCCATTAACAAAATGTGAGGTTATTGACCACATAATTTATGTGACCTCTTAACATACATCTCCCCAGTTGACTGTGAACTGGTGATAAGAAATTTTTTCCCCTAGAAATTCTTGCCTGTTGATCTATTTGTGCTAGCACTGACCCTATTCCTTCTGTCAAGTTTTAAGAGTTCCACTGAAGAGAAGCATCTTCCTTGAGTCAGAAAATCTACTGTAGCATGAGCACTTAGAAATGTCAAGTTTCCAATGTTCATCTTAAACACAGGCTTTTTAAATCTGCTTTAAAAAGGTCCATGAAGCAAATTGTTTAAAACCCAAATGACACATGACCTAAAAAAATTGCCCCACTTTCTTAAGAGCAGCATCACTCATATTATTCTGCTAGTTGATATTTAGTCTCAAGAATCATCATTAAAACAATGTGCTCTGCCAGTAACTTACTCCAGGGAAAAGTTGGTAGCATTCTCCAAACCAGTGTCTGCATGTCCAACAGGCTCAACTCTGCTGTTGTCCTCCTCCGTTTGATCTTCATCCTAGATATTTTTAAAAAAGAAAAAAAAATCCTCATTTTAACCTAAGTTTAATAGGTTAACTCATTTTAGTAATGCTATTTCACCATTTGCAGATTACAAGGGTTACCACATGTGCACTGAAAACGTGTGCTTCCACAACAACAAAAACTGTTGCAGTTTGAAACCATTGTAATTAAGTTTTGGGACTTCATGCATTTTTGTAATTATAGTTTTATCAGTTTTATATCATAATTTTAGTACAGTTATAAAAGCCACACTACAAAAGCTATCACAGAAAGCACAAAATCAGATGATGGTCGGCAATGTTTGGGTAAACTCCTTCTGAGCTCTATCTGGGCAGGTTACTGAGGACTTAACTGGACACACAAGGTAGATCCTTGAGGCTCATTTGCACAGAGCTAGAAACGGTATAAGCAAATGAAACTTATCTAATTCCATAAAGTACTGAGACCTCTTCAAATGTTTCATCACAGGTCTTTATTAACAGCATGCCAGAAAAGGCTGACATCAAAGAGCTATGTAAGTTTCTAATGCTAACCAATTAATTTTATTTTAATTTGATTTTCCAAAAAGTACATACATTATTCACCAAATGTATATTTTTAATGTCAAAGTTGTGAAAGCTTACTTTCAAATTTAGATCAAGGTGATTCAAGGACTACCAGTAAGATCTAAACCCATTCTTACACCTGGGTTATTCAATAGAAGCTTGTCCTTTTAAGTTCTTCACGTAAGCAGCAAACAGAAAATGTTATTGTGAACAGTGGTTTTCAAACATGGCTTTAGATTCTAGAGTCAGAGCCATCAGGTTGGTAAAATAATAAGTGACCAGTTATGAGTGTAGCATAGAGTCAGACAATGTATTAAATTATTGAAGAGATATTAAAGACATTCAGAGGTAATTGGTAATGTCCAATTGACATTTCCACTGAGAATCTGCAAAAGCAGACGGCTGGATGCCGTCATGAAGCTTCCATGGCCTGTAGATATGCTCTGTGCATCGTGGATAGCAGCGCACTGCATGAATCCCAGCTACTTGAAGATTGATGATCCTGTGTTTTGAGAGGCTTTAATATGCACTTCATCATCTGTCTCTGTTAAGCACTAGGTAAGTAATACATTTCAAAGGTTAACCAGCATCTTGAACTTGTCTAGAATTGTCTTTTGAATGTAAACAAGAACTCAAAATAAAACATTTTCCATATAGTAAAAGTTGCTTATAAACCAAGACAATCCATGTAGTTTATAAATATGACATAAGATAGTGTTTACATTTCTGTATTTACTGACTTCAACTGAAGTTATGTATGTACCACTGCATAAATTTAAAAAATAATAAATAAATAATATTCAAATCTCCATGACAATTCAGAAGTTACATGCAAAAAGGTATATATAGGAAAATCAGAACATTTGGAGTTGTTTCACATTAAAAAGAAGTGTTTCACCCTGTTTCATAGAGCATCTTGCAGATCCCTGTTGCCATGGGTTTCTTATTTTAAAGTTAAGGACATAGATTCTTACATAGCTTTCTACAATCATCAATATTGCACTGAAGTTGTTATCTGAAACTCTAAAATGAGAGTTGCTCATGAAACACAATTTTGAATCTCAGCTATGATGAAAGATGATCACGAATGTGACTTCAATAATACACATGTATGGTCTTTTCAAGCAAACATACAATAAGTATATATACACATAAGAAGAGACTGAAATAACATCCTACCTACTAGTAGATAAGCCTATGCTAACAAATAAACATCTGACTTTAAACTGTGTCATTTTAGCAGACATCTACATATGTAGATGAAAGCATCATTCACCTAGTACCACTTGGGTCCTGCACTTTAACATCTTTCAGCCTCACAAGCTTTTCCCTTGCCCTGGTCAAAGTAACTCTAAATAAAACTCCCCTTGCCCCACTCAGTCATTTTAGCAGTCCTTCAGACTTGCTCAATAGACCCACTTCCAGTACCCTCCTGGGGTACAGCCCACCATGCAAAACTCAAGCTAAATCCTTGTAGAAGTCTTTCCTTCCACTATTTCTCAGCATTGGTAGTGTCTTGACTCTCATACCCAGAGTCTCCTAATGTCAGCTCACACTTAAACCTCTCCACTTGTTGTACACGCTGTTTTCTTTCTTTCTGTCCCACCTGGTAATCCAGAAGTTTACTCTGCCAAGGGCAGGAGCATTCCTTTGCCTAACCCAAGCACAGAAGGCAACAGCCAACTTGCCTGCCTCCTGCCTATAGGATATAATACATCATAAACTGAAAATCAAAAGCGATGTAAAACAGATGCTATCTGGCAACATCACGTCTCCTTTTTGTGCTTTTTGTATCAAGAATTATAAACACAGCAAGTTTTGGAACCTGACTCGCTGTCAGTTATCCAAGCAATTAAGAATCAGTGGCTCCCATACGCCTCTGTCTGGCTTTTCCAGGACAGCAGACAGATCAGTATCAAAAACATTCATGTGCCTGTGCAAATAGGTGCTCAGAGGAGAATCACAAATCTAAAGCAAACACTACTGCCATAATCAACAGATGGATAATGTATCCTTTAAAAAATCTTTAATATTACAGTAATCAGTTTCTCTATGCTTCTCAAAATAACACAGATTTTGATTTACATTGAAGTAAATTGAGAGAAAAATTGGACACCTGCAGAGGGATTTGACTTAAAATTCTGATTTACTAAGAAAAGTAACTAGCTGTGAAACACTCTGCATCAAGCAATTATTTATTTGGAAAGCAGTTTTCTTCTGAAAGGCAAATTCCACCTGGATGTGCTATCGCCAGGTAAAACAAGGAAAAGATCATTTAGAAGAGCAAGAAAGTTTCTGAACATCCAGATGGATATTCTTGCAGATATTTCTCAGAAATAATTGATTCAAGCAAACTCCCAAACTTGTAAGTTTTCTCCCTATAAAACACCTATTCCTGCTACATGAAAAGACACAGCTTTTAACATACAGCCACTAAAACATGTTTTTTTTCCAAAATTGAAAAAAAATTAAAAGATCATTTCATTTTCATAGCACTGAGGAAAATTTAAAGCACCTTTTCCAATGTACTTCTACATATCCTGATGTGTTCAGTGTAAAATTCCCCACAATCCTCTGTGGCCGAGATGACTCAGTCAAGGCTTCTCACCCAGGCTTGGTTGCACCACTAGACATGGATGTAAATGCCCATAAAATATCCTTGCCATCTTTCCTGTATTTAGGCTACTAATGTGAAGATTAAACAACAGAATGACAACTTTGAACAATATTATCAAACAGAAAGGAAACTTCTTGAAATCGCTTTAAGTTACTTTCAGAGAATTAGGGGTTGCTAAGAGTTACTCTTACTTTTAAATGGATCTGTACAAAATTCCTGTGCTTTGCAACTGTCAGGTTTCCCTACATGTAGACAGTAGCAGATTCTTGCAATTTTTTTTAATTGCCATTGTTCTAAAAATAATTTTTAAATGCATTCTTGTTCCTAAGTTCTGTAATAAAATTAACAACTCGAAACCTGAAAAATTATCTTAACTGCTCAAAATGGACTATTAGTACTAGCAGTTCTGCCTATAAAAAGGTCCATTTCACAGTTCATCCGCACAGCATTAATGAAATCTATACGAAAAACTGTCAATTTGCTTTGTATTTTTAAAGGAAATTTCTCTGTCACATCTTAGGATAAAAAAGTCCTCAGAGTTAAGAAATGTTAGCAAGATACTTGCCAACAGACCCTTATTCCATATATAGGAACCTAGGTAGTCTCTTTAATTGCACTTGTTCAGATTATTTCTGAGTGAAGATTGCCTTTTCTCATTTCCACAGCTCAAGACCAACCATGCCTTCTCTGTCTTACTGGACATTTTACCTTTCATTATTAAAATATCAAGTCTTGTCTCTGACTAATCTATAATTACTACCAGTCACTATTTCATCTTCAAAGAACAATTTTCCAGTCATTTCTGCTGTTCAACACATCCCTAATGGATTTCCAAAAAAAAATAATCAAAATGTTTTCACGTTCCTTTATCTTTTAACAATAACCTGTAGGAAATTCAACAGCTACCAGAGAGTATCAATAAAGTTAGGAGAGTCACTGAAATTCCTACACCTTGGAACTGTGCAGTCTTTATTTCTAGGTGCCTGGTCTGAGAAAGTGTCAATTCCAATCTACTTCAGCCAGGCACAATGAGAAATGGGCTCTGAAGGCATATACAAGTTATGTATGAATCTGTCTTCCCTGAATCCTATCTCTCAAATTCAACAAAATCATCTCCGATCTACCAATAACTGAAAAAAATGCAAGTAAAGGTATTCAACTTGGGTGCAGTTTTTCCAGTTCAAGGGAGTATCATAATTACTTCATTACTGTTTAGAAAGTGACTGGGTATTTTAGTTGTTGAACTAAAATAACTCTGCTGTCAAACTAATACCCTATAGCAAGGTCAGTAACACTGACCAATGCAAGAGAAAAAAACCGACCTGTAGTGCTAAATTCATTCCTCTTGTGTCTCTACCTGCACTTCCAACAACGTCTCCCAAACCTTAGCCTTCCTGCACTGACTTTGCTGTTAACTGACAGTAAATTTTAAGAGCTTAGAACTCCACCTTTTCAGAGTGCTGAGGTTATGGAAAGCTAGGACAATCCACACCAAGCGCAATCTGGCATCACAGCCAGCTCAGCCCCACTGTGGAGCCCTCACCTGGGAAAGCATGCCCAACCACTCTGAGATCTAACATATTCAATGTTAGATCTCAAAGTTAGATCTCAAAGTTAGATCCCAGATTCAAAAAGCTATAAATTGTAGTAAATCTGTTCACAATTGCACGTAAACTCTTTTTTTTCTGACTTGTGTAGTTGTTACCTGAACAAGAGATTTAGCCTCAATGGAAAGACAGGCTGACACAGGTACACAAGAGCTATACAAAGGAACAGTTTTTAAAAACATAATTAAACTTGGTTTGTATTCTTACTAGTCTGCAGAGTAACTGCAGCAAAGTACTTTCACACAGGGTGAATGTTCTCCTTATACAACACTTTCAGAATTTTTACTATATTACGAACAGAAAGCAGGGTCTTGAAATGGTAAGCAATCACACCACCACAGTAAACAAGCAGAGCTACCAGTGTGAGCAACACAATGCAAATAGATCACACATACACTCCTCTGCATATAAAAGCCTCCAATACACAGCCTCGATGTTTTGGAAGAATTTGAGCTTGTTTGTTTCCTAGCATTTAATTTTTAAAAATTTTAGCCTAGTGAGTGAAAGTAGTGTAAATACCAAAAAGAAAAGAATACATTGTCCAAGAGATACTTTAGATTTTACTATAGAGAAGGACACATTGTCAATACCTAAAAGCTCCTGAAAGACTGCCTAGCTGGGACACAACAAAAATAATGCTTATGTTATGAAAATATGCCCTTCATCTTTTCCCTTTTTATTCTTTTGCAGTTCTCTGTAATGATTATGAAGAAGAGGCCATACTTACTATTAGTATCCTGGCAGCTGTGTTTTATAAATGTTTGTTTGGTATAAAGTAGGTTCTCTCTCCATATGATCAGACTTGATAGGAAACAGCTCCCAAGGGACCTATTTTCTTGTGTCTTAACTAGCACAAATATACCAGTATCAGGCTTTTGTGCTAATGTCCTCACTTCTTGATTAACCTGCCAAATCTCCAGAGAATGGCAATTTTCAATCAAATCTGAAGAGCAGTTACAAAGATCACATGGGGAAAAACTAAAAGTTACTTAATAAACCCACCTCCCCCCCCCAAAAGAAAATTCACCCAGGGTTTCTCTCTTCAACATACATATATATGCACAAATAATTAGGTGAGAGCTTTGTGTAATCCACATCAGTCCTGTATTAGGTGCACTGCTATTATCAGTAATCCAGGGAGACAGAGAGGAGAGATTACATAACATTACATTAATTACAAAAAATCATCATCCACTTTAACCAAAAAAAAACCCACAAAAAATTGTCATCTTTAATATTAACTCATACATATATAATCATTACATCTCAATCATCCCTGTTTTACTCATATTTCTGTGCAGAATGGTCATTCCACAACTGGAAGTAGCAATATGCATATAGTTTCTATATGCCTCACTAAAATGAAATTTGCCTTGCTCAGTCAAATCAGTGAATAGATACCATATAGACACAGAGGAGCACAGAATGGAAGGGATTTCCCAGGTCTCTGATGAATATCAAAAATTCATCCCCTGCTATCACAGGCAATCATCTCTTATTTCTCATTTAATAAATTGATCAAGCTGAGCTTTAAAAAGGGTTGGCTTCATGATGGCACTATTTCTCTGTTCTGAAACGCCTTGGCAGGAAATGTTTTTATGGATTTTAAGAGAGATGTATTTGATTTCCTATTGTCCAAAAAGCAGAACACCAGATAGTCAATGAATATAATTTGATACAGTCTTCCTTTGACAAACCTATATGACACTTCATTCAGTTTTGATTATCACTTTTTCATGCCTAACAATTCTTTTTAAAACATATATTAAAAGCTTTGTAATACTTAAAAAAACTGAGCAAGACTTCTAAAAACTGAGCGTGTCAGTTATCTTGTAGCACGTATTAGTTGAGAGGTTTACTAAAGTCCATAGTCTTTAGAGGCTCAACAGCTTGTGTGATGTCACTGAAATCACATACGTATGTTCTGTAACAATTTGATGGCACACACCTCTATCACACAGCTAGCCAGGCTAACAGCAGGAGCACACCACCAATACTGAACAGCCATGTAATGGAATTTCCCCTAAAAAAGCTTTTTACTAGATGATGCTGCAGTTGTTTCTTACAGTAGGCACTATAGACAGCACTGAAAAGTAAAAAAGCCTTTTAAGAGTTTTAATAGGTTAAGCAAAAGGTTTCCTTGCTAGTGAATTTAACTTCAGACATTTTGCTGGTTCTACTTCTTTGCAGTAATGAAAATCTCAGACATGACCTTACAGTGGTAGCTTGCCAACAAACAGCATGAAATGCATTAAAATTCACAGTTTGTTTTTTTTTGTTGATCAAACATGCTCATTAATTAATGAAGTCAAATAGTCTATGTCTACCAGCAGAGAAAGAACATTGTGAGGAACAATAAGGGGAAAAAACCATTGCAAACAGTTAAGTAACTCAGCAATCCCATACAAGGGAAACAGTACAAAATGGCATCCGATAAGGAAAACCACAGCAATGTCTACAGCAATGCCGATTCACAGGCATTTCACAATATATATCATAATCATATTTCATAGATGGTATTTGCTATTTGAGTGAAAACTAGAACATTTGCTTTCCACTCTGGGACTACAGACAGTCCAAGGTGGGACACAGAGGGAGGAGGTGTGCTGTAAACTGATAGCTGCCGTAACAAATCTCTACCATCAAAGTTCCTCTACAGATAAGAAATATAAAATGGGCAAAAAAATATGTAGCTGTTCCTACCAGATCATGTTTAAGGGACATTTTAAAGAAGACTCAAGTGTTATTGTAGCACAACTACTATTTCATGGTCAGTCATTTTGCAACAGTTCTAAGTCCATAAATAATATGCATCACTATAATACTCACAACATATTAGAAAATATTATAACGATGACAGTTTGGTCCCTGAAATTTCTGTTCATTGATAGATGAGCAAATTGTTGTCAAATTGAACCCAGTAAGGTAACACCTTGATGATCTATTTCTTATATCAAAGAAAGACTTCAGATGAAGACAACACTGGATCCTTTCTTAATTCCTACATTGACTTGTGACACAATACAAAATACAATCATGGAAAAAAAAAAAACACTTTGAAGTGCTTTTCTCTATTAATATGCTGTGGAAAATAATTCATGTTTGCAAAGTCAAATAAAGATAAGATATTTGGATATAAGATTTTGAAAAGTAGTAATATTAAAATGGATTCTAATTGTCTCAGCAGCAGTTCAGGAGCATGAGCCACAAAACATCTATTTTTGCTCAGAGATGCCACAGGAGCTTCACCTCTTCCTTTTCTTATCACTTGGTAACACTTGCAGTTCATAACCTATTTTTTAAACATGTTATTAGATGCAAAGTATCTCAATGATTACAAAACTCAAGACACTTCATCACATAATGGATTTGTGAATTCGGTTACAGTGTAACCTATAAGCAAAACCAACCCTAGCTAACTGGAACAGTCAGACCCAAGACTGGATGGATCTGTTGGGGAGGCCATAAAAATGAGTTTCTAAAAAACAATGTGATGTGATGATAAAAGATCAATTGAAAGATTATATGCAAGAAGAAAATACTCACATTTTTTGTGCTAAATATTTGAAATACAAAAAGCATGGATTGCTGCACTTTCAGTATTAACCAAAGCATCTAAAGAGCTTTCTGAAGATCTGATCAATAACAAATTATAGCTGTTTCCATTGTATTACAAAGAGAAGTACTCATCTCATAGATCCATGTACAACTATATCAAATTACCTGAAATTGATTGTTGCCTTAAAAATAAAATGGATTCATTTTGTGTAAATGCCTTGTCACAGTTTTTATTCTGCTTTCTGTTTTTCCTCAGGACCCAAAACATATCTGTTTCACAGGCAAAAGTCATGCCCTTTGTTTGTTTTAAATAAGGCTTATCTGCAGACTATTTCCATGTTCAAATCTTTGAAATTTTATACTCTTGTCATATGATTAACAGACTGACAGATAGACCACCAGGATCTGCCAGCCTAAAACAAATATTAGGGTTCACATTGAATACATAGTCAAAGTCATACTTTGATGTCAAGTCATGGGAAATATTTTTTATGGAAATAGTTATAAGCTGTATTTGAAATGAGGCTATAATTTTAGGTCAATGTATAATTGAATCCCCTACAAAGTTTATTCCAAAGGGCAGGCCTGGTTTTGTCCATGCTTTTTAGTCATTTACCTTGAATAATGAAGGAATTATCTCAATTACAGGGACATCCCCATATGGTGAGCCAACAGGAGTGTGGCACTTGCCATGTGACAAACATACTTCTGCCTGATGACTTCATATACCATTTCTTTTCCTTTTCATCATTATTTGATACATACATATGCTTCTATGTATGTATGTACCACTACTTCTCCTTAGCTAATTCATATACAGAGAAAATTGCCCCTGCATTGCTTTACTTGAATTATTTCACAACAGGAGTGATTTTTACAAAATAAAGTCTAGCTTTCCTTAAGAACTCAGATTCTTCCCACCACACGATTCCAGGTTATACAGATCTGGGATTTCATGACCAGTAAAGAACAAAAAACTAAAATTATTTTTATATGTAGAAGCTGATATTTATGAAGGAAAAAAAAACCACCTCACACTATACTTCTAACATGGAGTGTTACTATGGCATCCAGTAAACAAACAAACAAATGCTTCTAAATATATGTACATCTTTAGAAGGCCACAACAGTAAAGACGTTATTTTGTTCTTAAGGTAAGAAAAAAATAAATTACATGGCAGTGGTACAACTATAGTATGTTTGTGTTTTCTGTTGAGTAGTCTAAAGTAGGTCAAGTTAGGCACATCCATTAGTTCTCCTATAAATAGATCCACACTGAGTTCACCTGCTTGTAAGTAATGTAGAGCAACAGAATTTTAAATATTCTTTCCTTTAATCTGACAAGGTAGCTTATTCTCTATGTAGAGATATATATATATATATAAAAAAAAAGGAAATCATTAAGTACTGCATGATTTTTAAAGCCAAAAAAATGACAATAGATATGTGAAATTGGGACACACACTTTTTTCCCCTGCAGAAAACCAAATGTACGTGCCTCCACCTATAAGTTCAGAGATCTGAGAGACTTCTGCAGAGATGTATTATAGATGAGTCACATCGTTTCCCCTTGATATCAATACAAAGGAAAGGAGAAAATTCTGCATAAATCACTTCACATTTTCCCTGTAACACTCCTGAATATATTATTATTATTAACCTAATCTTCTCAAAGACAGTGATTTTCACTCTTCTGGGGATTTTTTCTTTATTTTTTTTTAAGATACAAAAAGCATTTCTTATTTAGCAACTTGAATTTGTCATTAGGCAATTTTCAAACAGGTCTCATAGCTCTTTTATCCTTACTCATTTCTTTTTTCATTTTTAATCTGAAATAGTCCCTTGTTGCTTGATTTACAGATCTGTATCACCACACAAGGATTTCACTAGCTTCAGCTAACTACAGAACAGTTTGATCCCCTCGAGTACTGAATCGAGTAAGAGTCAATTTAGAGGCAAGGTAAAAGTATAGCACTCTGTTCTCTGTCACACAAAACATCATTTTACTCACATAGGCATCTTAATAACAAAATTCAATTCTGGATATTTTTCTCAGCATGGCTTAGGACTGTTTAGAGATGACATCAGAAAGCTTATTGAAGACTTGGCTTTTTAAAAATTTAATTAAAATATCTGTTTTCCCTTAAGGTAAAAGTCCATGTATTGGTGGGAGTTTAAAGTTATCATCTCATCTAGGAAACCTATCTTCCAAAGGTTTGGGTTTTGTGTCACTAAAAATCACCCTGTTATTATCGCCCCAAGAACTAGCAAAACATAATTATCCTATTTTAACTTCTTGCTTAAATAACAGTACATGGATTTTCTTTTCATTTAGAGAGTGATTTGCCTTTGGTTCTCATTTATTAGGATTTGCTACCATACAGCATTTTTTAATTTAAATTCTTACTCCTACAATGAAAAAATAACTACAAGTATGTATGTAAGGTCTTTTGTGTGTTACACACCACATAGATGGACAAACACACTCAAACTAAGGGATCCTTAACTTGCATCAGTTAAAGTTAATTCCTGCTATTTTTTGCTTTTCTTGCCCTAAAGGAACAAAATCAGGCAAGGGCTTGGCTCCATATGCCAGGGAAATAAAAACCTCAAGGGAGCTCTGAGACTGTGATAGCAATGTAGGGCACTCAGCCTCAAGTATAGAGGCACGAGGCACCTGAGCCTGCTCTCAGCTCCTGTGCAAAGCTTGTGTAAGTGATCAGATTTTACCATTTTGCAGTTTTATCTTTTCTTTTGCTGAATTCTGCAATTGTATGCCACTTTTCGCTTTTCAGCTCATTCTTCACTCAGAAACTCCACTAAAATTGCTTCAATTAAGTTGCCCTGTTATGCCATACCATTTTATTTTTTGGTCTTTTGCACAACATGGATTTTACCTTAGGCACCAAACAAATTCCCCATTTTAATAATAGAAAATACTGTAGCATTTTTCAATGTTCTTTGCTCAATTTGTTTTGCTGAAGACAACATGAAAAACAATTTCAAACTTCTCAGTAAATGCTTCATTTACGAATGCTCCATTTCAAGTGCCTACAGGGTTACAATCTGGTCTATGACAATTTTATTAATTTTTTAATCAAAGGCATTAAATCAAATTTAAAATAAATAGTACTCAGTACTTCTGTAGTACCCTCCAGCACAGTATAGCAAAAGTGCTTCATGGACTGTAATGACTTTAGCTTCAGTGCACCCTCAGGAAGATTAAAAGTTATTCGCCAAATTCTGCCTTTATTTGAGGAAACTGAGGCAGTGTAGATTTCTTTATGTATTTTTGAGGTTCATCTACAGCCTCAGATGTTTTCAGTTTTGGATGATTTCTATGACACAGAGTGTTTCGGAAAAAATGTAAAATACTCCCATGTACTCCTGAAATCAATCAAAACAAACAGAAGCTAAAAGTGGAACTTCAAAAATAAAACAGCACTAACTAAATTTCTGAAACCATCAAAAACATCTAGATTCATCACTGCAGACAATTGGTCATTCCCCACAGGCCCCACTACCCCTGAAGAGAGGCTCAGGAAAGCACTGATTTCCTTGGAGGAGTTCAGTCCCAAGCACACACCAGCATAGGCACACCACTAGCTGTCATGCAAAACCCTAATATGACACCTGATGAAACATGAAGAAGAGCCAAACTGCATCATAACCACCACCTTATTAAGCTACCCAGGGACCCCAAAAGAAGACCTCTTTGTCTAAAATGTACTGAGGAACAAAGTGTAGCACATCACACAAGTGTCATAACCACAGCTCCAGAAGTACTCTGCAAATTGACTGTAAGTTATACAAAAAGGAAGGCGTTTCAAGAACTAGCTCATCTAGTGCCATTTGTTGTACCTCAAGAGGTACCAGCTCCTCAATGTAATTAATTTTTAAAAACTTCTCAGGGACCTTACTTCCTTACAAGTCAGAGCAGTAGGGAGTGAATTCAGCACATGTAATGGAGGTACAGGATTTCCAACGAATTATGTTTCCACTGTGTTGCCCCTTCAGTCTGGCATTTCGTTATCCTGCAAGGCCAGTGCAAGACACAGATGTGGCTTGTCAAAAGAAGAAGTCTCATATTTTACCCTCCCCAGATGGTACATCACTTGACTCCTCTGTCCACCTTCTCATATATGCTTATTCATGCATTTGTATTATTACACAAATGATCTAAATTTAAATTAATGTTAAATAAAAACAATTTTAATCAGTGACATTTCCCAGACTGGTCCAGTTCAGTCTAATTAATAGTCTCAAAAAAGCTTAGAGTGGAAGCAAAGAATGGCCAAGACTGCTCTTTCAGCAACAGAGGTGACTCAAAATGTGTCTAACTCTGTGGCCTCAGACTGTTTGAAAGGATACTGTTCGCTTGCAGTTTCACATACAGCTCAAGGTACTCATTTCAACTTTCAGTAACTTGCACTGCTCTATGTCCAATCTCATCCCTTTTCTATTTCCCTCTTCAAAATCCTACCTATTTTCAACTAATCTAAATAATTGTGCTTTGTCCACTGAAGTTGTCATCTCAGTACTCCCTCTTTTTGAAAACAAGCATGCTTTCCAGGAATAAATCCCACTTAATCTTGTATACTGCTGATCTATTTACTATAATTTGTTTTTCTCCCTGGCAGTTTCTAATCTAAAGCAGAACTTCGCTTGTCACCACGTAAGTTGTTATCTAATCAACTTCATACAAACTACTCAAATTCCACCATTTTCCTTAGAGGAAATCACAATAAGACAGAGGCATAACAATGCTTTTAAAAGCTATTTCCTGAGTTCATTAAAAGCTATGATGCATAAAGAGAAGGAAAAAAAAACCCTAGATTTTTTTGGTTGAATTCCTCTTCATCCACTCTGCCAAAAAAACCCAAAAGGTAAAAGTAAGAAAGTCATATACACAGAGAGGCATGTGCCCAAGTGCTTTGGTCCATCAAAAAGTTGTAGCACTTCATACACTCTTTTAAGGTTGACAACAGCCTTTTTGGGAACAAAACTTGATAGGGAACAACTTTTTGTCAGGTTTAAAAGGTGGTAGACACTGTTAAACCCCACATTTAAACATTTAGATTTTTATGTAAGATTTTCTTAGTTACCAATTAATCAGTTATCAACTAGCTAAAGGAAACTTGAGGCTGTCAAAACGTATAGGAACTTGTTATCAATCTCCCATTTGAACCCCAGACAAGTCTGTCAATGAAGCTAGTCCAGTCTAAGACTTCTTTGAAGAAATGTTTATTTTGCTTTAACTCTTCCTGTCTATTTACTGAAACTGGAAAAAAAAAAAACTCTACTTCTAGGAAACCAGATAAAAGCAAGCATTATTATCCTATTGTTCTAAAGCTTTTTTCTTCAACCTGTGAAAGGAAAGCTTGAAGAAACCTGATAAACAAGCAAGTTCTGGGATTTCAGTAAGAAGTAACTTTAAAAACCAAACTGCACTGAGAACTTCTTCCACTGCATCCCTGGGTAAGATCTGCAGGCACTTCCACTTTCCAGTTTCACAGGCTATATCAAGTTTCAGACTATCTGGGCTACTCTAGGACCATTTTATGGCCAGCTCTGGCTATTTCAAAGGACAAGGCAAGAGTGGCTAGAACAGATAGCTCAAGTCATTTGCTGACAGGCTTTTCCCTCATCCTTGGGAAGTCAGGTTTGATGTCATTAGAACTACCAATACTCCTGACTAGATGGGAAGGAGAAAATCATTTGCTTTATCATCACAGAACTCAAATCTTGAAGAGACTAGAGAGTGAACCTCTGAAATAAGATAAAGGTCGCTATGTCTTATAATTAAGGACTGATGGAATGTAACAGCAAAGGTAGTTTAACAAAAAAATCCAGAAAATTGTGTGACGATTCGAATGACAAAGCTGTGGTTTCTCACTGAATTTAGTAAAGCTCATGATGTTCCAACAGAATGACATGATTTGAAGAAATTATGGGGAGAAACAAACAGATGAGTTCAAAAGCCTGGGAATTTTCCTTTATTAAATCAGTAGGTTCTCTTTTTTTGGTGGTCTACCCCAGCTACTTACAGTCTCAGAACAGTTCCTTAACAGTTACAACCTTTTTGCAGTTTGGCTTAATTAGAAACAAAAAATACCCAAACAAACAAAACTTAAAGAAATATGTTGCACATGTGTATTCTAGGTAGTGTAGGGAAGAGGAATCTGCTAAAATTAATGAAATGCACTTGTCTCTGTCCCTTCACATATAACCAGATTGAAGGCAATAATGAAAAAAGGAAAAGAAGGAGATTGTATACACACAGAGAAACAGAAAACATTAACACAGTCTTTAAAACAGAAATGTTAATACTTTCCTAAGGGACTCACAGAAAGATAATGTTACCTAAAGAATTAATAATCGGGAAGAGCAAGTTAAAAATCAAGTGATCAAATTTGCCAGTGAAATACAACTTAGGTTTAAAACAATCTTTTAAAACATGATCAATGAGCTTTGCAAGACTTTCCAGATTTATCACACTGGTAGACTGAGAAGCCTGATGACTGAGGAAACTGAAACTTGAAGAAATGTAAGGCAATGCATTCTGAGAAACGCCACCTAGACTGTGCCTCAAAGGGAAGAATCTTGAAAAAAGTAGCAAAAAACACCCTGAAAAAAAAAACCAAACCACAAATTAAAGAATTAGTCAATGATAATACTAAGGTAGATTTAACATATCTGGTTTTTACTGAGCATCAAATATTTTGGAGCAAATTCAGCTCTAAAAGTAATTTCAAATGGCAATTCCCAGACTTTTGCCCTCTTGGAGTAGTATGGATTTATATTGATATGTACTTATTTATACTGTAAATTACTAAAGACAAAAGAAATGGGCATCTGTATGACATCAAATATTAACGAAAAAAATTAGTCAAAATGCATTAAGTACCAATGAGAATATCAGATTACTGGAAAAATGACAATACTATTCTGTCTTATTTACTAAATCCACAACTTTTGAGAAAGTAGACACAGTATGACAAATCTGCATGCAAGTATTTCATTTTATCTGTTTTAAACTAATTTCTGGTCTAGTCAACCTACACTTAGCAGATGAGGCAACATGAGAAGTAGAGGCATTTCCACTTGCATGTCCTCTTGGACATGACTGGAAATTATTTCTCTTTATGGTGGAAAAGTAATGTTAGGTAGGAAATATTTAGAAACATAGTAAATCACAAGCAAGGATAAAGCATGCAACCTGTGTATGTAGATGGCAGGAGAGACAATTTGCCTATCTATATTTAGACTGGCCACACAAGGGCAGACTGAGAGGTTACTTCTGCTGAATATGGCAAGGGTTAAGGAACACCTCTCGAGCTTTATGAGAAAAAAAAAAAAAAAAACAAGTTCCCAGGCAGAGATGTACACATAAAAACTAGCAGTCTAGTAGTGCAGATGCTGAAGCAAACATATTTAAGCACAGGAAAACTGGAAGCTCTTTCACTACACAGTTTAGATCATCTAAAGAGTATTTGAGAACTAGGCACTTTCCAGTCAAAAACAGATAGTCAAGAAGAAGAGACACATGGGTTTAGTAATCTATTTTTTCCCAATAATTAAATTTTGAATTGCACGAATACTGAGTGGTTATATTCTGATGTAGGTAAGGAAGAAAGATTCATTTCAAATTCTGGATAGGGAAGAACTATGTGTTTCAAATCTACGTAGCTGGGAGAAAGAAGGTGAAATGAGGCTAAATATCAGAAGAAAATCCTTAATGGGGTGATATATCAGATTGTAAAAGTCTCCCAAGGGAAGACGCAGAATCCCCACTGTTCAACACATGTAAAAGCTGTGTGGACAAAAAAAAAAGTACAAGATGGGCTACAGGGAATAAATCAATATATAGCAAGAGGATGGTTCAGATGACCTAATAATGTAACAGGATTTTAAATGACTAGATAATTCTATTATCATTAACCACATTCATAGTAGTACAAGCTAAAACACTGTTGCTATGGTAATCAATCCTTATGTGTCATTACAGAAAGTGACTGAGATACAAGGGATGGAAATTAATTGAACCAGCCCTTCCTATTCTCAATTAATTCAATGTACTAGTCAGCTGGGAAACTAACATAGAAGTATACATCTAGCTTCCCACAAGCCCTTAAAAACATATAGTAGAAGCACTGCTCAGTACCTGGCATTCAAATATGGGTTATCCTTAGACTTACAGAGTCCGTTCAAATTCAAGGTAGGAGCAAGGCTCCAGTTCAGAAGGGATGCTTCAGAAGGACAGTCGCTCTCATCACTGCATTTCAAATCCCCTTAATACTGCTTCAATTCCCTCATCCCAAAGTGAACCAAAACTACAGAACAACCAATGCACACATGCTTCTGCTCACATACTGTAACAGCTCCATCTCGTGAGAACATGAGACCAACTTGTTTTCCAAAGACAGCAAAGGCAATCAGTTTTACTGGCACTATGGAGCCCTTATAGACAACAAATCATAGCAGTGAAAATAATTTTAAAACGCAGCAGGAATCGAGTGGAACAAAAGCTCAAATCACTCAGTGAAAAACTATGATGCCCTCACAGTTTTGTAACATAGTAAAAAATGACTACAGAGTGTATTTAGAAAAAATATAGGCATCTGTAAGTAGAAGACAACTAATACTGCTTCTTGGAAATTCACAGCAATTCTTCCTTTCAAAAAAAAAATGCTTTCTCAATTGAACAAAATACTTCTTTTGGTCTTTTGAGCTTTACAGCATTGTTAAAAAACATATTTTCAAGCAGCCCACACAAACAGAAAAGGTCCTACAGATTACAGAAGTCATGCATTCCAAAAGGAACGTGCTTTTACCTGCTAGTGCTGGAATTTTAATATAATTCTTACTCATTGTTTTGTGCAGTACTATGCAAAATAGTCATTAGAAACCAGGGAGGGAAAAACAAAAAGGTCAAAAAAAAAAGAAGCAGGTCCATATCCTGGTTTGAAAATCAACTATGAGCAAGCAAGTATACCAGAAGGTAAAAATAAACTTTAAATTGTTCCATTACAAAGTATTTGAAAGAGGCTAAAAATAAACCAGTTTGTTTTTCAAAATGCTATTAAATTTGATCTTAAGGAATGTATTATACTTCAACCAGGAAGCAAAATACATACTCCAAGGAAAAGAACAGAGTACCAGTGGAGTTTTCAATATTCACAAACACATACAGAAGCAAAATATTTAATAGATAAGCTACAAAGTTACCGTCACACATTAGAAATGTATTTACATATTTTGAAACAAACTTCTCAGGGATTAAGTAGAGAAAATTACTCCAGCACTATCAGAACATTCTTGAAATGTTAGAACACGCTTGTGTCCCTGAGACATTTATTCAATTGATGAAGATACATCCTTTTTATTGAAAACAGTCTGTAACACATTGTATGTATATTTTATTTCAATTTTAATATATTTCATTAGTATTTTTCTTGGAATTTACACTAAAATGTTCCTGCTTGTGTGAGTTTGAAGTTCTTAGTGCCAAAACTTCAGCCAATGTTTCATGAGAAAATTACTGAATTATGTCTGTTTATGATTATAAGACAGATTTCTCAAGAAAATTATTCCCTTGAGTATTACGAACTAAATGAGTATGAAAGACTAGAATGTGTTTAATGTGACCAAGTGAGTTTTTCCCGCCAAAATACTTCAATTTAATCCAAACTAATTTTCTAAAACTCTAAACAAAGTCTAATAAAAGTTACTTCACTTCCAAAAATGACGTGTATTTACTAGAAGAGACTCGATAAAAAGTTATTATTAAAAAGCCAAATTATAGAGGCCAAGAAGCTTACTATGCAACTGCTATAAATTTATTTTTTTTTAATGTAAGTTCACAGATTAGTCAAAAAGAGCATGTGTGAGAAAGAAAGAAATCCCTGTGCAACTGAGAAATTGAACTGAAAAATTAAATCAAGGAGCCAAAAAACAGACAAACAGATGGTAAAAACTGGCAAAAATAAAAAGTAAAATTCATGCTCTTAAGTACCAACAGATGCAGTGACTTTAAAATATTACTCCTTGAGGATACACAAAGACAATAATCCCAGATTGTGATTTCTGGGCCAGTCTACTGCTGCACAGAGCCACAAGATAGACCGTATTGTATATAGAAAAAATGGCATGTCAGAGATGCTGGTATCTGCACTGACAGTCTACTAAAATAGAAAGGAAGGAAATTAAACTATCTAACACTGTGAAATTAATGTCTCTAGCAAAATAAAAAAAAAGTTAACTGTGTAAATGAGATAAGAGAGGTAGCTTGCAGAATCCATTTACAGTTCTATAATACTACAGGACTGAGCATGAGTTGGTTATTGGAGCATTTCTGAAGCATTCCTTCTTGAAATGATATTCAAGCTTCTTGTTCTGGATTGAAGTGAGACTGTGATTCCCAGATTCTGCATTGTTAAACTTTGCCATACTAATGGCTTTGCCAATCTCCAATTCTACTTAAGGACCCCTTGATTATAACCATTACAACTACCAAAAAACTATCCTACCAAAGATTATTGGTACAAAAACAGCAAAAGCAAAATAATCCAAGAATTGAAAGCTGAGAAACTGACATGTATTACCTATATGTTTGTACTGAAAGATCTTAAAATCAGAACTTGAAATGAATAATTACTAGAAGTACTTTTAAAATGCATTACTTAAGTCTAATCTCCCAGATTTTTAAAGGAATTAAATTGATACTGGTACACATGACTGAACAAACTCAGCCATTTTATGCCATCACCATAATTTGAGACTAGCTGTACATATATGACCATAAAGATTACTGCTTTTTTGGCTAAGAAACAAAGTTAAATTCAGAAAAAAACAAAATGATATTTCTTTACCACTGCTTTCAGTATGCAGAAGTTTACACTTAGCACTTTCTCCTTAAAAAGTTATCAGGATATTCATAATGTCAGAATGGTGACCGAGAAGTTCGTGTCAAGTTAAAAATATAGCTACAAGAAAAATATTCGTCACAAAGTTTTAGAAGTTATATACAGATACATTAAAACATCTACACACACATATATGTCAACAGAGACAACACGTTAAAACTCTGCTCCTACATGGGGCAGTTAATGAAGTGACATTATTTCTAGTATGCAAACAAACACAGATGTGTACTTCATTGAACTCTAACATTTATATGGAGGAGCAGTAAGAATATTGAACTACAACAGCAAATAGGAAAGTTTACTGTGTGTTAACTGTCAAACAAAACGATACTATCATAAATCAAATACATTTTGTCTTTTGTAAAGGCTCCAAACGGGGATGACCCAGCAAGGTATTGTTTCTCACCAGGACATCCGTCAGCTTCCTGCCAGTTCGAGCCAGCAGAGCTTAGGCAGCCGCCGCTTGTCAACTGAAACAGCCTGGGAGGCGGTTTCGAAGTTACTCCCACCACCTCCAAACATAGCCCCAGCTGCAGGCTGCAGATGCAAGCACTGCTCTGAATTCACCCAAGGTTTCTGAGGTTTGGCTGTTGAGTAAGACAAGTCAAAGCGTGCTTTACACCAGAGTGCTCAAAACTCCGTGGCTTCTCTTCAAGTCTGCCTGGTTTTATGTTTACATGCACAGTGTGTATCAAACAAAAATAGCTGTAAAATAAAATTCATCAAGGAGTTAATTGCATTGCAATGATGTAGGAATACGGGCACACATAGAGTCAGGTATCACAATTTCTTAAGTTTTCTATCTACATATTTCCCATCACACATCCCATCACTTTATGCTGTCCCCTGACACACCAGTGTGAAGCTGAAGTGCCTTCAACCCACTTGTCAGCTTCTCAGTATGACTGATATTTGTCAATTTAGGCAAAAAAAGTTAAGAGTCCTTGAGCCACATTTAATTTCACCTACCCAGACCGCTGCAATTCCGACTATCCTACTGAGGCATAATAGATGCTTCTTTAACACAGAGACCAATTCTACCGACGTTCAAATCACCAATAAAACTCATTAGTTCTGATGAGAGGATGAGTTAAAAGAGTCTTCATGAAGAGAAAGCTATTTATAGAGATGATGTCTAACTAAAAGGAAGAAATACTGATGGGCTTGCTTTATGAAATCTGTGCTTTGTTGTAACAATTATTGCCTAGAAAATAAAGATAAATAAAAATGGTATGATGGAATACGCAAATGTAACTTTCAGTAATTTTAAATAGAGATGATCACAGATATGACCACTTCCTTTTAGGACATCTAATTTAGTCTGTGCTTTCGATAAATTGGTTGAAATTATGAGCAATCCTTAATTCCTACATATTAGGAAAGTAAAGATTTTTGAAGACAAATGAAGGTATCCAAAAAGAAGATGAAATTAAACTTTGATAACAAGTGACTCAATAGTGGCTTCCTGCCTAGTATTCTGAAGAAATACTAACATCAGAGGTTTATGGTCATACTAGATACTTCCCTCCACTGGCGCTTGGTCCACAGTCTTTAAAAATGTTTGCAATAGAGAGCCTAAACAATTTTGGTTTGTTTTGGAAATAGCTGTGTATGTATACATTAATACGATTTGCACAATATTTTAAATGGTAAGTGTGCTAAAGTAAGAATAGCCAAACAATTTTGCTCAAATTCATAAAGTCATCTCCGAGCTAGAAAAAGAAGCATGAAACATTTCAGTCCAAATGAAGTCAATCACATGCAGCACTGGAAACTATCTCAGTTGACCATTTCATATGTGAAACTCCAAGTACTTTCAAGACAAATTTACAATGGACTTCTTTCCAAATCAGTCAGTGAATGAATTGGCAAGGCTGGTCTATTATCTTCTTTTCTCATCCAGTTATACTGATGAAATAAATTAAAATCTTATGGTATATCACATCAACTAGGTTATATTACGTAATTCCATTCACTCAGTCGCTGCACTCACTAAATCTTGCTGTGTCACTTCATGAAGAATCATGACATTTCTCAAAGTATCCTATAAATTACAGAAACCACTTAATACAGCCAAAGAGTACTACATTCAATAATGAAATGCTCGTACTTAAGCAATAAAATCGAGATTAAATTTAAAACCCTAAATAAAACAAAAAAGCAGACAGATTACTTCCACATAACTCAATTATTAACTCTACGTTATACACAGTACCATTCCCCTTTGCAGCAAAGGGTAATCATGTCACACAGGATTTTAAAGAATAAGCACCTTTCCTGTTTCCATCAATGGAAGATAAATTAACTATCATTTCCAAAATAGAAAGGACAAACTTGGCCCTTTTCTAAAAGCATCTTCCTCATAATGAATAATTCATGGAAAGAAAAAAGCATAAAAATCATCCTGCTCTTATTCCAAAAATTAAATAAAGGTAAGTTTCTCATTCAGATAAAATCTGTCTTTTTCCCTTGGCCAAAGAATACTTTGACTTTATTTCTGTTTTGTTCAGAATTAAAATTGACTTGAATAATTCAGCAGTGATTCACCTCAATCTTGTCTAAAAACTACAGTGAGAACTGAATAGCCCTTGCAGCCACATTCTATTTTATTATAGGAAGGAATACAACTTCCACTACAAATTAATAATACAAATATTTCTTTAACATAAATAACATAAGCCATTTAGAAGACAAGTTGCACTAGGAGGAAAATCAGACCATTATAAAAAAAAAAAAAGCACTTAGTTTTCCATTTCAAGTCAAGCAAATTCTACAATGCAAATTAAGTTAATTGAAAATTAAGTTAATGTGAAGTTTAAGCTAAGGCCTGACTGACTTCTAATGCAAAATTAAAAAAGCTTGGTTTGGCCACAGAGCCAAGCAAATTATCAATCTTGTGTTTTCTTGCATTAATGAAAGGAAAAAGATAAAAACAGTACCTGGGATAACTTTCTGATTTTGAATGCTGTCTCTGAAAATAAAACAGAGAATGGATTTGGGGAGAGATGGCCCCTCTTTCTTTGCAAAGAATTGGTTACTGTCCTGCAGAAACCTATATTGTAAACCCCAAAGGAGGAAGAAGACAAAGTTAAAGCATAGAAAATGGGAAGAATATGAACCAGAAGGGAAAAAAAGGTAAAATAACAATATCACGTACTACCACTACCACCTTCTGAAACAAATTGCACAATTTCTTTTTAAGCCTCAAAATACAAGTAATCAATTACATATTTATACTTTGGTTAAAGGGTAGAATGCAGAACAAGCATAATGTGAATTTTGAATTAAGAATACTTCACCAAGGGCGAGGGAGAATCCTCTGTAGACACAATTAACAGAATTGCTTTAATACACTTAAAACTTTTAACCTTTGTGGTCTTTGAAGTGAATAGTGGAACTGCATCTATTTCATGTTTGTACGGAAGGGCTGGACTGCCATGAAAAGTTTTACAGTGCTGTAAACTAATGAAATAAATTATCTTAATTTGGTTAGATCTATTTTCATTAACTGTATTACCCGCCAAGGGAACGAGGACAAATTTTAATTTTACTAATGTATTTGGGCTCTGCATTCCTCTGGCACACCGTAATTGCAGTTCCTGCTCGGTATTGCTCACTCTGCTGTCACCAGCCCCCTTGCCCCCATCAGCAGAGTCATACCGCGTTCCCACCGGGGCTCTCGAGGCCACAGCA
The DNA here is from genome assembly GCA_013401255.1 of Urocolius indicus. NCBI lineage: Eukaryota > Metazoa > Chordata > Aves > Coliiformes > Coliidae > Urocolius > Urocolius indicus. The sequence continues at coordinate 184,215 of WBNH01006178.1, read as the reverse complement.
TGGTAGCGGCAACCAGCACATTAGGGAAACAGAGAGAGCATTTTGATTATAAACAGCTAGTTGGGATACATTATGTATGTCTGGACTAAAAAGCAAACATATGAGAAGATAAATCTCTTTGACAGCGTGAAGAAAGAAAACAAGTTCTCAAAATAAGAAAAGGAAGACCTGAGACGTCCTCTAAATGAAATGCTTTTCCAGACCTAGTAAGGCATTTTCAGAAGTCCTTATCTGACCTGTTACCATGGACAGACAGCAGACAAAAAAGACAGAGAGAAGAGTGTTCTTCGAAATATTTACAAAATAGAAAACTAACAGTAGTAATCTATTCAAAGCTTCTTACAGCACCTCTGTGTAATGTAAAACAAATATTACTTATATCTTTGGTAGCATAAATTTATTACCATTAACTAACATAACAACAGCATTATTTAAATAGCTTAGTCCCAAAGGGTAAGAAAATAGCAGTGTATGGTTATTAGGAAGTCTGAAAATGCCCTTCATGTGTGGCAACACTTCTAAAGAAAGTTTCTGCAGAACAGAGTAAGACTTCTAGCAGATAGCAGCAGAGAAAGAGTTCTGAACATCTCATTATACTCAGTGCTTGCCAGGCTACACCTAAAGTACTGTGTCCAGTTCTGGATTCTGCAACTCATGAAAGATATAGATAGACTGAAGAGGCTCCAATGGAGGGCCATGAAGATCATTAAAGAGTAGAAGAACCTGCCGGGTAAGAAAAGGCTCCCCAGAGAGAGAAGGCTCAGAGAGGTCCTCATTACAGTGTTCTAGTCTTTAAAGAGTGGCTACAAAGAGGAGGCTCTCTCTTCACAAGGAGCTAAATGGAAAAGACGAGGCTACAAGTTGCACCAGGATCTTGATATATTTTTTTTATAATGAGAAGAAATGATCTCTAGAACAGTCTCCCCAGGGACGTGGGAAAGTCTCCATCACGGGAGAGGGTTTTCAAGAGCAATTGGACAGAGTGTTAGGTAATCTCATATAAGTTTTCTTTCTCACAAAAGCTTAGACCTAGATGACTAAGTCTCTTCCAATCCAGGCTGTTGTATGATTCTTTACATTTGACCTCAGTCCATCTGTCTACATATGTATATATGTACATACATATATGAGAATTAGAGCGTTGAGTGTAAGGATATACATCTAAACACAGGCACATATTTTTCTATAATAATTAAAATCCTTGACTACTTTTGTAAAATCACCCTTTCTAATTTAGGTTCGGCTTTTTTTTTCTTTTTTTAAAAAATTGTGAACAAATATAGAGTTACATTCTGACATTGAATTCATATCCACACAGCAGCATGTCACTGAAAGAAGACCGTAGCCCCCAAACTGTTTCACCCATTTGATACACAGTATGAAATGACAGATTATTTTTCAAAGGAGAACAAGATAGATGCCAGCATGAAACATTGTTTGTAAAAGCATCACCACTACAGCTGTCCCCAAGCAATAAAGCTGTTTATTCCAACCTCCTACCTCATATAACTGAAACCCTCAGCACAGAAAATCATCTTCAAATCCATTCATGACTCCAAGACAAATAAGAAGTATCTCTTTCCAAAATATACAATAAAGGTCATGTCTGCAAATGTCCATTTTGCATAGAAGTGCACAGACTTCTAAATTCCACATTAGTATTTCTTAAAACTAATACATACTGTAGTTTGAAATTTGATTCTGTCTCTGCACATACTGATGCATTCAGCACAAAGTCTTTTCTTTTAAGGCATCTCCTTTGTTTCTGTGGTTATATACAAACATTTGGAGAATATTTTAATAAATATGTATATTAGTATATTCAAACCTAAGCTTTCTATAGAAGAATACAAAGCTTCTTCTGAATTCAGAAGACAAGACAACTCTTCTATGGCATAGGAATTAGAGTATGCTTAAAAAGTCAGAAGTATAACGAGTTTGGATCTGAAAATCAAATGGCCTTTAAATAAGAAAATTAAGTTTAGGTATAGGAATCTGTATCTGAAGCCAATTAAGTTCAAAGTCAGATATAAACCAAGAAAATGCCTGTGATTCTGACTCTCATTAAAGAAAAAACATGGTAAAAATTTTAACCTTAAAAGCAGATATCATAAATATAGATCATGCTCATCAGAAGAGCTTGTTTGACCCTCTCATGACCCTTTTCAAGTATTCTGACATGTAATAGGTAGCCAGCTCCAGCAAGTCTCCCAGATCAAGCTGTGTCTGTGGGAACTCAGCACCCAACCCTCATCAGAGCAGCAGCTCAGCAGGGTCCAGGCTGGAAGCAACTCAGCTGAGCTCTCACATGCCTCAACTCAATGCAGATCTAGACTCAGTATTACACAACGGGAGCTTGGATATTTTTACATCGACGTTCACATTATAAACACCTAAAATACTGGTTTCACATTTCAGAGTTCACTATTATTTTTCAATAATAACAATAATAATCATAATAATGGTAGTGGTAATAATAATAATAAAAAAAAGAAATAAGTGTAACACAGAGAGAACACTCAAGTCTATGGAATAATCACTTGACTGAGGTCATGTACAGATCATTGACCACTACAATCAAAGGCTATTAGAAATGATGTGATAATTTTAACCGTATTACATATATACAAATATTCCATAAGTGTGATTAGTCCAAGAGAAAATAAATGAAAAACATTATTACACCTGTGTTTTGTAATGGCTGCAAGGTGTCATGGTGCTCTTCTGGCAGCCAGCCAGGGCATTTGGCTTGCTCAGAGCTAGATGCAACTACTGCTGAGATGTAACAGCCCCTCTTCCTGCTGAATGGAGGGTCAAGTCAGCACTTTATAGGTTACATTTCATTTGAGTTTCTAAGCTGAACTAGTTAACATCTTGCCAATATAAAGAAATAAAGGGAGCATTAAATACTCAATTACCTGTAGCAGCTAAATTAAGAGCAAGTATTCCTGGACCAAATGAAGTTCTTCACCTTCTTCATAGTGCAAAAGTAAGAAGAAACAATTGGTATAGCACTCAAGGTTCTGAAAATCCCATCAGGTGGAAGCCAGTGTAATCACATGGCCATCTCAAGAAACTATCTCACGTAGTAAAAGCTGGATTGGTAAATGTATACTGGACTAGGGAAACCTGGAGCTCTCGCAGGGACATCTTGAGGTCTTCTAATTATCTCTTTGGCTAGCATAAATATTAAGTGAACCCTCTACCAATACAATGGTCACTGCTTCTACCTGCCCGTAGTTATAGCTATGGTCAATTATTTAGTACTAAGCCAGGTGCCAAGCCATGTCTTTCTCAGCCATATCCTACAGCTGTCCTACACTTCTACTTGCAGAAAACAAGCAGACTACATGGGCCATTACCTAGTTCACTAACTTCTTCCTCCCATGGTCAGCCCAAGAGTAGATCTGCCCAGTATGGGATAGCCTCCCATATACCCCCTGCTATTCATATGGGACCATCCACTGAAGACTCCACCAAAAAGAGACAGGCCTCTGGATTAGGCCTAGAGCTTTGAACATATTCATACCTCTATCTTTGTGACAGAAACCCTTTATAAGCAATCTGACAAGCTTTAAAACCATCTTTGTATTTTATGACTTATATGCTGTCATAGTTCTATGTTCACTAAGGTTGTTACCCCAAGACACAAATAGTAAAGCAGGTGTACTCAGAGAGAGAGAAGAAAGGAATGAGACTCTACCTTGGCATTGCACAGAGTAATGGATAACCAATTAAAAATTATCCCCCTCACCAAAGCCTAGTTAATCCTTTTCCCAAATCTTATAGCACATCTCCTTACTAATGTCAATGATTTTTACTGCAGTTTCAACCTCTACGTGTGAGGAATTTGAGATAAGAGGAGTCTCCACTCCTTGAGACTTCTCATCTCCAGGCCAGGAAACACAGAAGTTGTAGACCTTTACAAGATAGCTATTCATAATAAAACCTGGAATCAAAAGCCAAAATACATGCCTCAGACAAGGAGGAAAACAAAAGACATACACTAGTGGAAATGAAAATCTTTTTATACATAAGCTATACCCCTATGAAACACTCGGAACTAAACAAAATAATGAAGTTGCATTTCTGCCTTCTATTCTTACCTTAAGGTATTAAATAGAAGCAAGAGTTTTGTTGTTAAATGGAAAATTTGACTTTGTGTGTAAACTGGAGCATGAGAATCCACAGAAAATTAGTGGTTTAAATTCAACAACCTACCTCTGAAGTTCTGGGTTTTTTTTTCAATTTACAGTGCTGCAATGCATTAATTTATAGCATCCAAATGTTTAAAGAGAGTGTATTTAATCATATTAAAAGCAGTCCTTATTTAGCTGAAAATACAAGCTGAAGGCAGGTACTCTACAGCTGGAGATGTAAGACCATATGCTACTTGCATGTCTGATCTTCTTGAAAAAGGAATCAGAGAAACTGTACCAGATTACTAGAACTTAAAAGAAGTGTTCAGTACAGTACATTTCTGCTCAAGAAATACCAGTAGTAACCAACTTCTCCTCTCTTTTCAGAATATATTTGAGTGACTTTAATCTCTGGCTTTTGCTAGACACTAGAAAGCTCCTGGGATTTTAGGCATCAGTAATAACCATGACATTTTACTCCATCTCCTACATTGCATTAACAAACTGACAAATACTGATATGTATCCAATATGAAAACATATATGTGTATATATTTACATACAATTTTAATTTAGCCAGTCTCTTAATATTTGCAACTTTGATGACTTGTTTCATAATTAAGCAGCGTCATTGTAGAATTTCCCTCTCCCTCTTTTCTTGCACCCCTTCCCCAGCGCATAGCCGAGCTGGGTGCTCTTCATCCTTCTGCAAAACAGGCCTCACCAACAGAATAAGGAATATACTATTTCATTTCAAGGTGTCTTGATTGCTGGCAATGCCAATATTTGACTAAATGAAACTAAAATGACCACCCAGAGAAGCTTTCTGTGTACTTAATGAATTGGTGAAAAGTTTAACTCTTTCATGCATTCCTTTTTCATGTCTCAGTGGCATGAAACAGCATGAGTCCAGATTTGATCAGGACCTGAACAAGTCTTGAGGAGAACTGAGAGAAAAAAAAAAGATTTGTCAAATAAAAGTAACATCATATATATGAATACATTTCAGAGGAAATCAAAATTTTCAACTCCTCCTCAAAGTTTGGTTCCTGTGTGGGAAAAGAAAGTGCTGTGAAGGGCAAGGTGAAGAACGAAAACCAACTTTTTCTTTCTTCATTTCAGAAGTAAAGATTGTAAATTTTGTTACTAGTACTTGACAATCTGTAGGAGCAAATTAATTAAATACTTGAGAGAAAGAGTAAAAAATACAATCCTAAACAGTCTAACGGTATTCTGAAATTGTATTTGGATTTTTAGCTTTATAGTAGTGAAATGATTCTTTGCTACAATAGTTTCATGTGACTTAATTAATGGGCTTTAGAAATATGAAAACTTTCTTAGAAATATATGGGTTATCATCCCCTGTAGACAACCAGAGGCCTCTGGAACCAACTGGGAATAATCTTTAGGTAGATATAGCTAACCAGCATACCTTAAAGGACTCAAAAAGTAGAATTAACCTCTCCCATTTGTTTGATGTATCACTCTAATTTAGCAGAGCCTTAGCAAAGCACAACAGATAGGAGCAAAAGCAATTACTTTCAGAAATTTTAACAGGCTTCATACATTCCTCCAGTTTTTGGCACTAAAATCTAGACAAGTTTACAAAATTAATTATTTCTCTAACAACTATTCAAACATCTCTAATTCTGTGTCCTTATTAGTCACTGCTACAGTAGCTTGTAATGATTTCCTAGAAACATGGTCTCCTGCAGTTTCATCTGCAGAACAGGCTGTGATGCTGCAAAATTACAGTTGGCTCCACAGCTCTGTTTATAGGAAATGACGTGCTGTCCACACAAAAACAATTGCACTTTGGCACATCACACCTTCAATCTTCAGAGTCCAGTGAAGGTTCACATATGTTAGAAGATGTCAAAGATCATCCTGGAATTTTTTTTTTACCTTATATTCAAAACGAAGAGATGAGACAAGCTTTGAGGGAAGTAACTCAATACAAGGCAGAAGAGCCTTCATCCAACAACAAGCCTCTGGAGATTGTGAGATGAATCTAGAGTTTACTACAGTCTTCTCTGAGGAGCCATAAAGGCAGATTACACTAGGACTATTATTACCCCTCGTATCTGTATGGGTTTGTTGGCACTGTCACTGCCTTGCCCTTGCTGCCAGACCTGCTGTCTGCTACCTGTTATGCAGGTATTGGCAGGGTGCACAGACCACTGCAGCCCCTCCACAGCTCTGCTGAGCACACAGACACAGGACTGCAAGTTGCTGAATTAATTTATTATGGTAGACATCAACCTTGCCATTCATGTTTCTTCTTTACAGAAGTGAAAGGCTTAACCAATGGGAAAGAAAAAGTCCACAAAGCATACTGAAAAAGATACTACAGTTTAAAACTAAAACAAAAGTGTAAAATTATCTCTCTCTCTCTCTGCAGCTACTCCATCTTTTGCCAGGTCCTTCTCTCCTCTCAGCAAGCTGTGATGCCTCTCACTCTCATTATGGGCTTTCTTCTCCTGTGCATACCCTGTTAAACAGGTTTCAGTCTAATTAATTATCCTGCTGATATGAAATCACAAAAGGATCCTGGTCTTCAAGGTACATGTAGATTCATTAACACATTTAAGGAATGAACCCTCTGTCTCTCAAAGAAAAAAAACAAAAACAATTCACAAACAAAAATAAAAAGCAGAAAAATTGCTCAGAAGAAATATGATATTTGCAATATCAGACTTCAACCAGTTAACTCAGGTAACAAATACACTTACAGACTAAGGCTAGTGCCTGATTATTTAACTAATTAGTGAATAAATTGAACTAGTTAAGCTGTTCCGAGACCAGAATCAGCGCAAAACTTCATATAAAACATTATATGTTAAAATATTCATATACTCATCATTTTTTAAGATGCCAATTCCTAATCCAACTCCTGTTGCTGAGACAACAATTTCATTAACTGCTATGGAAAAATCTAAAGATGTATAGAAATGGACTCAAAAACATCAAACAAGCAGAACCATCACAGGAGATGCCTTCAAATCTTGGCACCAACTTTCCATCTCAACACAAGCAGATACAGAGACGGCAGCTAATCGTCAGCTCTGACTCTACATCTTCTGAGTAGAAAATAGTAACGGAACTACCACTATCATTAAATGTGCAATGGAAAATATATGACTAAGACAGAGGTTTTTTCGTAAAACATGTAGTTGAAAATTAATCTATAGCTAATTACAAGATACAAAAGTAGTTTATACCTCATATTTAGGGGTATTTAAGTTTCTACACTCTGTGATATGACTTAAGCCTCTAAGAATGGGGTTGAAATGTTTGGTATGTTCTAGGATTTGCAGTGCTGGACTTCAAATACAGCTATGAGATTTGTGAGTGAAGGACACTAGTCCCAGGATACCAAGCTCAATGTATAAACCTTCCCCTTCATTCACAAGGCACAGTGTAAGAAGCTTTGCCTTGTGTCAAGATGGCAAATTTCATTTTGAAGCTTCTCTGTATACAGCAAATTCTGGTTTTATGTTCTATTGCTGTAAAATACAAATATGTATGTTTATGTTCAATGCAAAACCTCAGTGTTTTCATGTCACATTGTATAAAGAAGAAAAGTGAGGTAATAATCCTACACGAGCACTATCCTATATATGGGCTTCCTATTATATTTCCAGTCTCCATAGTAAAATTGCATCTGAAGACATTTCTTGGAAAATTTCAGACTCATACAAATACATGTAGTGCCTGCTAGGTAATTTTCATTTCAGATATTCAAACCTCTATGACTACCAGTTTATTAATAAAAAACCTCCACAAGTTGGAATAACTTAGCGTCTCAAAAACCCCAGGATCAAAAGCAGTATAAATGTTCACTATATAAATATGATAACACTGTCTTCAAAATTATAATTAATATATTTTTAAATTTAAAGAATAACAAGCATTTGCAAGCATAATGCCAAAACTGTTGAATATTTGGCTATTAAGCAGTAATATTAATAGTTTCAACAGAAAAAAAGTTTATCAAAATAAACTCTCTAATTAAAATAACTCTGTTGGTATCAGTTGTGAGGAACAGCAGCACTCCATATACTATATAAACGTGCTTATGACTCAAAAATGAAATAATTTGCAGCTGTCCATTTCAGTCTTAATGCAGTTTTTTTTTAATCTCACACAAATTTAGTCAGCATACTGCTGGTGCTTCTACCGTGCTTAGAGAGCCTGAATCACACAAGAATATACTTCTTCATAATAGCTTGGAGCAGCATAAAGATTAGATTGATAAAGTAATATATATATATATATACATATATATTACCTGTTCTTGCCTCTCCAGCCACTTGTCCACCATGGGATGACTGGCACTTAACGATGAACGAGCATTGTCTCTCTGAAACTGGTTAGACCAGCTACTAGTATCTCGTGGTAGGCTTCTGTAGTTTTCATCTTTCTAGTTTAAAAGAAACAAAAAAGTGTCTTATAAAAAACAACCAGTCCTTGCACATTAACAATGCAGCTGGTTATTAAATGAATACAAAAGGAAGACTGACAAAGGAGAATGCAGGTCTGTCCGGGCCCAAGGACAATGTGATTGCCTGGCCATACAATTGCCAATTCCTTAATGCCAGCGAAGCCTAGATAAAGCCTTTGGTGGATTTGTAGCTCCTGCATCCACTTGTGTTTCACTGTGTCTCTCTTCCAGCCTCAAACATCTAGTTCACAGGCTTCGCAAGTACATACTCAGGCGAGACTTTCAAAGCATCATACTCCTTAGTTTCATTCTCACACAAAGCAAATACACCATACAACAGTCCACCCATCCAGCTAAGGCCATCATATAATTTTCTCAAGTCTCTGCATGTAATCAATTTTAAAATCAAAGCTGTCTCACTGCTTCAGGTACCGTCCTTTAGACCAGAATAGCTCACTATCGAGTTCAAAACCTGAATTTATTATTCCACATAATAATGCTTTGTTCGATTTGCCTGAAGGTTTACAGTCACATTTATAAAACAGCAGCAGATGGAGACTGCACTAATGGAGATACATTTGTCTCTTTGAGACTGATTAAAAAAAAAGTTTGTTGGGTTTTCTTTTTTTAAATTGATGGGTTTGTCTGCACATCTTTCCCACAAGCTGTACAAATTCTTCAGCTTCTAAAGACAGTTAGTTAGTCCGTCTCGAGTCTGATCACTAAAAGCCAATAAAAACACAGAGTCAGATCTTTAAGAATGGGAGTTACCGTTAGCCCAAAGTCAATGAATTACTGTTAACTTACATAGACAAGTTCCCTCCAAATGAAATAACATGTGGCATTGAAATTCTGCTTAGCTTTTCAAAAGAGGATTATAAATATACTGTAAGTATCGTTTCTTCAGAAGCAGAGTATTTTTTCCAGTCAATGTTTGTCTATCTTCATGCCAAATCAGATAACTCAGAGAAAGAGTATTTTTTTTATAAATAGGACTATAGGCCTACATATTTTGCAATACTACCTCTTTTAGGAATCTCAAAAATCTCTAAAAAACCCAACACCAGTGCATGTTTAACAAAAACAAACAAAAAAAACAAGTCCCTTTTTTTTTTTTTTTAGAAAAAATATAGCACTCAGCCTATTTTTGACCTTTTGTTAAATCAATACTTCATTCCATCAGCATATTTCCTATTCCTGCATATTTGTATTGGTATTTCTTTGACCTTGCATAGTATTAGTCCAATATTCTAAAATATGGACTGTAGTATCAATTTCTTTACAACTGTGCTTCTCAACTTTATTTCCTGTAAACGTATGACAGGCTTTGCTAGGAAACTCAGGTCTCAGTGATATCAACTGTGATACTGAGCTGTCCAAGAGCAGTCTTTTTCCCAGATATATCAAACTTAAGCTTCCTTAATTGATGACAACTTCTTTTCTTGAAAAAGCCTTTGCAGTATAAAATAGTCATCCATTTCAAGACATTAAAGCTTGAACTCAACTAGCACAAGATAACCTTGTAAAAATGTGTGCATAAGTAACTAACCTAAGGAATCACCATAACGAATTAGTTTACTGTGCCACAAACAAGAAAGAACTTTGCAAACCCAGTTTTCCCTTGTGGTTAACCACACAACAAACCAGAAACATGCTCAGCCTCTTGCTTAGAAAGGGACAGGAGAAGTCAGTCTCTGTTTTGTACAAGTGTTCCACCGCAGAGCCATAAAAGCCAGGGAAGAACATGTACAAATTGATTTTTTCCTGTTGTTTCTCTCATTCAAGTCTGTTGACAGAGTTGACACAATTCCTATAAGTCAAAACAACAATTTCTCTTGTTCAAAGTGGTGGGAAAGTATAACAACAAAATCAAAATCTGACAAAGAAACAACAAAAGATAACTTTATGCACAAAAACTCCCATTTGGTTGGTGCCTGAGTTATTGCCATCTAACAATAACACATTCCTGTCAGACCATCATCTGATCTGAATGAACATAAATTTCTTCTTACATAATGAGACGTTTTTTGTATTTCTGTACTTTATAGATGACTCCATTTTTTTATTAATGCATTTTTACAATGTTAAATATAAACTTTTTTAAAAGACATTTTTTATCTATGCTACACAAAAATGTCTCCACACATCATCCCTTACTTGTGCACAGGAGCAGTTTGCAAGAGCAAGAGAGAAGGAAAACAAGTTCATCACGGCATGTGCTGTTCTACAATGTCTCAAACATCAAGTTTCTGATACAAATCATGAATGATTCTTATTGCTTAAGAGCTTATAATGGAACTTCATACTGTAAAAAGTCCTATATGCCACAGCAAACAATAGGAATGAAATTAGCTAAGATAAGAGTTAAATTTGGCCTCTGTTTGGTGCATTAATATCAAGAATTCTGCGAGGAGTTTACTCTTAACACTACCTGTGCTGATCAGAAGAGTATCTTCATCCCATCTATTGAAATATTTCTGTTCTAGTCCACTTCTGTAGAAGGTCCTGCTAAGACCATTACCAATTCATTTTATACAAAAGTCAAAGTCACTCAGCAATTTTCCTGACAGCAGAAGTAAAAGCTAGAATGGTAGAGAGGTGTGGTTCCTATAACTTCTGTTTCTCAGTGCTGCTCAGAGACTCAAAATAGCACAATTATTAGAGTGGAATAAAATACTTTACCAGTGCTGAAGTCACACACAGAATGTTGTTGGTGCTAGCCAAACAGCGAAACATTAGAAAAACAACTGGCCATGGACAAGTCCTCTCCTCTTTTCTTTGTCATTACTTTTTGTCAAACAGCTGTCCCTGTACCTCACAAATGACAGCACTGCAGCTATCACTAAGTTAGACAAGGAGCCTGCGAGACCAGCACTTTCACATACAGTCCTTTTCATAGACAGCCACACAACAAAACCCTAAGATGCTGCTGCCTATCTCAAACCCCATCTGTGCAGAGATCTTCATCACTGCTACTGCCAGATCTACTTCAAAGATTGCAGTGGTGATACAGAGGTGGAGGTGGAAAACCACATTGCTGCAGCTCAGACATTGGGATTTACTGAACCAGCTGCAATGCTGTTTGCTATTGTTTTATATATATTTTTATATTAGAGTGGTTTTTTTGCAAAATATGAAAATGTCAAGCCAGAAAACTTTACTTGTATTCGAGATGATCTAGCATGAGCACACACGCTCCCAACATTCGACTGAAAAAGATGCGTGTCATTTTTTGCTTCAGTATCATAAAGAATAAGATTTCATGGTACAGAAACCATCACGATTACGCAGTGAGCTCTCATTTCTTCTGGAGCTGCAGCTGGAAGCCCTCCTGGGACCACAACTGACACGCATCATCAGTTACAATTAAAATCTCTAATATTTTTTCTTTTAAAAAAAAAAAGCTTCTTTCCCAAACATCTTTAGGGACCGTGGGCCATGTCAGCTTTATCGTGTTTGAAATGGAAATTGATCAATACAGCGCTAAAACTGCCAAGTCACAATATTACTGTGACACTTAATGGCAGTATTTCACAGTATTTTTAATGAGGACACATAATCTAAAACCTTAAGATTCAGTTCAGTGTGGTGTCCCTGTGGGGAGGGTTGGGTGAAAGGGGACAGGAAAAATGAAGCAATTTTGCTGTACTTTTAATTTCAGATGATTTGCCATATATATAACAAGTTCCTCATCAAAGACTTTGCAGTTTGTAGATGAAATGCTGCATTAGCATGATCTGTGTACTTCAATTACTAGCTGTCAGTGCATAAATTCACTCATGATTTTAACCCACAGTTGTACCCCTTACAGACTCCTAGCATCACTAACCCAACCAGAACATCCTCCACACAGTTCTACTCCTGTTACTTCATTTGTCACTAGGCCACATTCCAAATACTGAAGAAGTTGGGGTTTTCCCTTTGTTTTGACCTCCTGTGTGACTAATGTAAAGTTGGGTAAATTTTGTTATGTTTTAGTTTGGTTTTGTTTTTAATGCTAGATAGCAATACCACAGGAATAAAACAGATTGAAGACCTCTTCAACGTACTCATCTGGCAGGACATTCAAATATGTAAACCAAATTTTCATTTTAGTTATTTCCACAGCAAACAGCACCCCTCTTGTTTAGGATCTTAATAAGGAGAGATCACTTTAAGAATTGCCTTTTTTGCTAACTATTCTTTTTTCTTGTACACGGTGCACTTTGGGAAAGGCTTCTCGTTTGCTTGTGTTTGATTCCTTGTGATAGCCTCAGACAAGATTTGTCAATGTTGATGAGAGATGAGACTTCATTTAATCTTTTGACACTATAATTTCATTTGACAGATTTTGGGCAATTCTTGTCTACAAGTGCATCTATTGCTGTTGAATTACTATAAAAGCTGCTTTTCCTTCTTTTCATGCTCTACTAGGTCCATATTAGTGCCTGAATAGCTTGGTGTCACTCAGACAGGATACTAAAGGCTGTAATTAACAAACCATTCATATAGTTTATGTAAAAACCTGTCTGATGCAAACACCACTTTATCAATGCAGCAATATACACCTATACTCATTTTCAGTGCTGTCTGAAGGTCTAGTAAATAGATTGCTGGAGGGTTTTTTTTGTTTGTTTGATTTGGTTTTTGTGCTTAGTTGGGTTTTTTCAACTAAACTTTAGACGAATAAATGACCAATTGGATCCTCATTTCTCAAAAAAATATCCCTGTTTTATAGGGAAAACACATTACATATAGCATACAAATTACCGCAATACATTTACTGAACAAACTTCTCTGTAAAAAAATAAAAATGTCTTATACAGAGGTCAGATTTAGAATTGTTCTCTCTATTCACCATCAGCTTTTTAACAAACGTACCGAATTTCAACAGTTTGCCTCAAAACTAATTGTACCAGTCACTTTTTATTAACATCCACATACTGTAAGAAATGGACATTACTGCTTAGATGAACTTCCTTTTCCTCTAAGTAGATTCAGTTTACTATCCTATAGTCTTAAAGTTTACTGAGCTTTTTTGAGATGTATTGAACAATAGGACCCCAGAAGCTACAGTACTCCAAGCGACAATGAATATATCCCAGCCACTTAACACATACAAGAAGGAACTCATTCCAGTCACCTAGTTCCAGGAGCCTTTGATTTTAGGCCATTCTCCAAGAAGTTAAAAAGAACTTCCATGTTAAGGAATTCTGGCAGCTTCAAACTTCCTCTCAGCTCTGACCCAGAATATGAGTCATTCCCAGGAGCTTGTACAAACTCCCTTAAGATGCAGAAGATACAAATCTAAGAGTATAATAAAGAAATTGGATATCCTATTTATGATGAAAATACATGAGAATAATGACCACTCTGTAGTCACTCTGATGTTTTCAGAAAAACTAGTCTTCAGAAACAACTATCTCTACAGCTCCACAAATGGAATTAATGTGTTATGCATCAACAATAGGTCATTAGATGTCAATGAGGAAAAAGGCAATCAAAAAGCCAGTGTTCTGCTTAAGTTCTGTCAGCTTACGCTCAAGAATTTCTCCAGATGCCCAAATTCCATGTCATCCTTTAATTGACAAGCAAGGCCTGACCTTAAAAAATACAAATCAGTAACTAAGGGTCGTGATGAACAGACAGTTTTCTGTGCATGCGGTGTTATATTTAAATACTAAGCGTCAAAGAATATAGGCTAAATTAACAGCAAACTAGAAAACATGAGACTATCTATCCAAAACATCCTGATGATCTCTCTTGTTTACAACAGAAAAATAAAAAAGGTCATGATCCCTGCACATATACATGTAAAGTCAGAAATTACCAAGCAGCACATATTGTTACTTCTCTGACCAAGGGGCAGGAAAGAAGTGGTTTCTTGCGCTTGCTCTTTACTTATTAATCTCACAATAAAACCTTACAAGAGACAATGCAAAACAACCCAAATAGCATACAGCAGTGGATATTTTGTAATTATCATTCAAAAGGTGGATTCTATTTCTGTAAGCTTCTTAACTAAAAAAGCATGGTTTTCCATAGTTTCATTTTAAAGAAGATAAATGAACTCGTTAACTTAAAATGTCTTGAAGCCAGAGTTCTGATTCTTCTACATATTATACTAAGAAACCAATTTTTTCATTAAAAGTGAAATATTCTCTTTTGCTGTGCCACTTCAAAGGTCTCTAAAGAGTTTCTATGTATATCCAGCTATATATGAATCTATAGGGCTGTTTAAATGCATACTATAAATATGTACAATCCTATCATTTTCAGTAGACATTTGCTTTTGTACCTACATTTATACAATGCCTCGTGTCAGTCTGGATTTAGATGAAAAAGCATTTGTAAAGTTGTTTCTTTAATTTAAATGTCAACATCTCTTCATTTGACTCCAAGAAATTAACTTGCAGAAGGGGAAAAATGTGGCTAACAAATGAATTTAAGAATGCTCTGAAAATGGGGTTTAACAAACAGAATGTTAATATTAAATATATTTGGGGAGCTAACGGAAACAGGAAATAATGGAGTACAGGAAATTTAACAAAGATCTTATATTTAGATCTCGAAATGAAGAATATAAACCATTATCAGTATCTTTTTAAGTGTTGGACAGATGCTTTCATGTTGCCATACCTCTAAAATCGTGCTATGCAATGTTTAGTAACTTGCATCCACAATCCTGAAATGAAGAAAGGAGCCCAGGAGAATGTTCTGTCTTTACAGACTAAACTTTTTTCCTCCTCCTCTTTCTTCATTATATTGACAAGCATGGAGACGAGCAATGATTTAAGGTGAGAAGCGTGAAGGCAATGTCCCAAACCCATGGCAAATGGCTGTGGCTTTGTAGCTGCTTTTCTCTGTCAGTGCCTACCTGTCCCACTGCCCTCCTCTCTATTTAGCAACACAGACAGAGGGCTCTACAAGTCTCCCAGCAAAGCATCCATCATCTCATCTGACTTGCAAATTCATTTCAGACCTTGAACAGAATCACCCATTGTGGTCTGTGAGAAAAGGCTCAAAGAGGTACCAGATGGGTGGCTTGTACCAGTGTTCCTCTACTATCCAAGTTTACAGCAGTATTGTCACCTTCGTCTCCTTGCAGTCTCAAAGCACTGAACAGCTTCCCATTATTCTCCATCTTATAGTTTTAGCTTCTGTCCAGATTTTGTCCATGTCTTTCTTTATGTGCTTGGCAGTCAATGTTCTCAAGTTGAACATCTCTATACGTGAGCTCGTAAAGAGATAACCCCCCCATACCCCTTCCCTGGGCAGTAGCATGGAATTATCGTCTCCTTTCTGTTGTGCTGCAAAACAAAATCAGGCTAAGTGACATCTCTTTCATTTCCAAATTTAGTCATAATAAAAATGACTCCAGAAGATGACTAGGCATTCCCAGTTTAAAATCTTGTATTTACTGGAGCTGAATTTCCCCACTCATTACAGCCAACCATCTCCTCCCCAGCCATATTACCCCTTTCTACAGATGAGTTTCACAAATGGGTCTGAATTTAATTCTGAGACTACTTTGCCTGATTGTCTTTCCTTGTCTTCTTGTGTGATTAGTATTCATCGCAAGATGACACAAGTTCATTTTAAAAGACATCAAATACAGTTTAAAAAAAAGGATTAAATAATCACTGTTAAATCATGCAGGTTCATGTCAGAACACTGTCGGGAAGGGCAACTTGCAACCTGGATTGTACTTTAAACTTATTTTTCTTGCTAGCTACGCATTGAACCATACTCCAAACCTGCTTTGCACCAATATATAACCTTGATAATATGATAACAAGACAGATAAATAGATGGATCTGCAGGAACTCTGGAACCACAAGTGCATACTGTACATGCACAGTTGTAGATTAGAACTAAATGTAAATAGATAAATGCAGGTCAACCCAGATCCAACTACTGCCAATGTTCCTAAACTTAAAAAAGTAAATCACTAAACCTGAGCATCCAACTTTTCTTTCTTTAAAAAAACTTTTTATTGTTTTTATTTTTTTAAACAACAACAAAAATGAAACAAAACTAAAAGTCTTTTATCAATATTTTACCAATTAACTCTTTCAAGCCCCAAGTTTTTCAGCCTCAAACCCACGGAAAGCTACAAGAACATAAAAAAAACCAAAAAATATATAGTTGAACATTTAAACATAGGAATTTGTAAAGTACATGTTCACTTAGATGAATGGCAGATGAAAAGTCAGTCATCCCTTACAACTTCAATCATCCTTTACCGTGTACTTGAAAGCTTTCTGTTTTCAGTATAGCTTGCATTGCCTCTCATATAGAGATGCTGTACAGCACATGTACTGAAGTGAAAAGAAAAACAACTTGTGCACATTCCACCACTCCTTCATCACTAGTAAGGAACTCACTCATCTAGATCCTCCTTGGCACTCCCAGCTTGTGATGCAGCACTGTGTCCCCTCACCTATGGAACAGACATTGCTCACCCAGACACTGCTCACCCATCACACAGAAAGAGAGATGGGATAGCACGGCACTGGGAGCAAAATACACATTCCTCCTACACTACTGATGAAGAACAAAGATTGAGAGCCACAAGCAGAATTCCTCAACCTCAGAGCAGAAGTGAGAAAAAAAATCACCAGCCCTTGCATTTCTAGTACCTTGCACTAATAATCTGTCTCTTTTGGAGCACAGAGAGGAAATTTGATAGATGGGCTTTCACAAATGGATGACTCAGAGTGAAAAGAGGTAAAACAACAAAAGAGGTAGAGAAAATTACACCTTCACTTTGGATTTGGTTTTGTTGTTGCCTTTTGCCAAGCTTCTTGAAACACCTGGTCATGATTGACTTTGGGATGCCAACAGTTTAATCCTGTGCACGTACACAGTACTCAGCAAACAGAACAGCATAGCATCAAGTGATGCACATTGGCTGCCACCTCTCTGTGCATTAGAAAATAATTTTTCACGTTATGCCTCTCATTCCCAACCTGCTGCTGTTTATAAGAAATATTTTATTTGTGTTCACATTTTGGAAGTCATGAATTTTGAGTTCTCTCACAGAGCTATTTTTTTAATTGCACTAAAGTATCACTATCTGCTCTGCTAAAGAAAATCAAACTTTTCTTCATAGTATCCAGTGAAAGCACAGAAGGTAACAGGCTCATAAAGAAATACAAGTTATTCTATAAAAATATGAAACAACTTTCCTACTGTAATGGTGATTGAACACTGCAAGAGGTGCCCAGTGGTACAGCTTCCATCCTTGGAGAGGAATATACTGAAAACCCAACTGGACACAGACATGAGAAAACTGACCTAGATGAACCTGTTTTGGCCAGAAAAGTTAGACTAGACAATCTCCAGAGGCACCTTCCAACCCTCAGCTGTTTGGTAATTCTGTGAAAGTCATGAATTTTACACACTACTCAGGACAAAAACAACACATACTATGTTTATTTTATATTGCATTCTGTTTGAGTATGATTCCTATGAACTACTGCATCATCACGTGACAAACTGCCAGCAACAACTTACTATCACAAAGAAAATTGATCCATGTAACTTCTATTTTTTGACTTTCAATTTAAAAAACTCTCTGTTTTGTGACTCTCCTATAATAACATTTTCCACATTAAAACATTATTTCATTTTCTGTGGATAGCCATCATTCTCCCTTCCTCTCAGTCTACATGAAATCACATCTGAAATGACAAAAGCCATGCTGTCTCAGTGAAAAGAGAAAAGCTGTGCTCAAACAAACCTGAAGAAATATTCATGCCTTTCTAATCCTTCAGAAACTCTGTTTTAAACATTGCCCTTTTTTTTGGAAGCACAAAGCTGCATTCATTGTGCAGGTCTGAAACCTATGATAATACCAGTCTCTTTGCATTTACCCTGTACTTCTCCTGATTTTGTTGTATTATAGCACTTAACCAACGTGTTCATCTGGTACACACCTTCTGGTATCTCCCTTCTGCAGGCATACAAAACAGAGAAGAATGGTTTCCCAAGACGCACTAGCAACACTTTGGTCTCGTTCCCAGAATGATGCCCAGTCTTCTAGTCCAGAGTCTTCTCTAGTCAATTTAATCAGTTCACACTCTGCAATTCAAACTCCCTGGATATAAAATGACACTAAATCACATAGTTCTAGTACAGGGCACTTCAATTCTGTGAATTATAGTTAAAATCTATTGAAATCCTGTGTCTTTGGTGACAGTGATAACGCAAACTTCACTAAGCTATGTTTATAAAGACTCAAAAGCTAAATGAAACTAATTTTCACTTTGAGTCTGATTTTGACACTGACACACTATTATTGTTGAAGATTTTCATATAATACATGCATGGTTTTCTCCTACCTAGATGTACTTCATTAGAGGGATTTTTTTTTTTTTAATTCTGTTTACAAAGAGGATAAGGAAGCATTGCATGTTTCACATCAACAAAAAATCCTACAATCCAACAGTATGAAAATTTGTACCCATCAGTCTCAACCCATAGGAACAGTAAAAACACCTGTCAGAAGATACGTGGGAAACACAGTACTTTATATGTAA
The DNA here is from genome assembly GCA_013401255.1 of Urocolius indicus. Taxonomy (NCBI): domain Eukaryota; kingdom Metazoa; phylum Chordata; class Aves; order Coliiformes; family Coliidae; genus Urocolius; species Urocolius indicus. Next base: position 165,110 of record WBNH01006178.1, on the reverse strand, counting down.
GAGATTTGACACTAGATGAGATTTAGAACATTCCCATATGATCTCAAATTCTTTCTCTGCACAGAGCTCCAAAAGATTAGGTTTTGAAGCAGGAAGAAAGCACATCCTAAAAATAATTATTCCTACAAGGCATAGATATTTTCAACTTCTGAATACATATATGGGCACATTCATTTAAAAACAAATAAGCAAAAAAAAAACCCTGGCTGCTGACTAAATGGCAAAGGCAAAAAGAGAAGAAAAAACAATTTAAAATATGATATGCCAAGTACAGTCAGCTATGTGTTTGCTGTTGCTGATCTGCCCCACAGAGCATGTTGCATGCCATTTGCTTTGCTCCAGGTGGGTGAACCCAGGAGTGAGAGAGGCATAGAAGCCTCATGCACAATCATTTTTGCTCTCTCTTGAGCTCTCCTCCTCATTGTACATTTTCACTTCTTTCTGCTGTACCAATGCTGTTATTTCTGATGCAACAATATACGAATCAAATTCAGAACAGTCACAGTGGGAAATTTTTCATAAGCCAGTTAGCCATGGTATTTCCCTGCATTAAGCAAGGCAGGTTAACTAGAAAGCCTTGTATCTTTCTAACAAGCAGGATCAAAGCAGATAACTAATGCGTAATGACACAATTCCTCATCACAAATGAAGATGCAAGTTTTTAAAAAAACACACTAAAAATATATGTGATAATTAATTCATTTTGTTATAAGATGCACTGGTGGCTGCATTTATACTCCTCCAATGAATTAACATAAAGGTGACTTTTGTTAATGCAGTATACACCTATTAAGGGCAGACAGTTAAGCCAATAGACTTTGGTACTGAATTATTAAGAAGATGATTCAAATTTAACAGTTATTCAGAAAACAATATCAAAACACATTTGACTGCAATGGACAAAAATCACACGTGACATGCTTCAGCTGCACACAAGCTCTGCAGCTGTACAGTTCAAGACAATTCAAACAAAATTACAGCTTGCAAATCAGGTATTACTGCAGGCATTTGAGAAGATGTTTTTACTAAGAGATTTCTTCTTGTTTCATTAGAATGGCTCAAGGAAGGAAAAGATAGGATTAAGTCAAGCTGTGAGTTATTAGGTAATACAGACATGTCTCACACCTACAAAAAAAAAGTATCTGAAAGTGATTTTAGTATTCAGATTTTAAAAAATCCCAAGAAGTTAATTTATCTACTATAGCTGCTGTTAATCATGAGCCAGTTTTGTGAATACTTGCTCAGATAAGGAGATCTAATCATTTTGTTGAGACCACTCATGGGAAGGATACAGAAGGATGAGGTCAGGAATTATCTAGCCAAGTAGAGTTACCAACTCTACAGTAACTTTTAAATAAACAATAATAATAGTCCTTCAAATAAATTATTTCTTTGGGACACAGAACATCTGGTTCCAAGTTATCTTACAGGTGAGCAACACAGAAACCAGAAATGATTGAGATTCCAATGCTAAGGAAACACAAGGTGTGCTGTGATATCCTGACAAAAAAAAAAGTTTCTTTACATTGAGATGATATGAAAAATGGATGAGAGAGCACATCCAGTTCAGTGCAACGGTTTCATACCAAAACATTCTACTTACTGTAGCAGAAATGCATCTCAAGTTCAACATACATTTAAACCTTCACAGGACCTAGGCAGGCCCCTCCAAACCGAACTCCATCCCTTCCTGGTCATTTTCTCCTTTCCCTAAGGACAAAGGAGAACCTAATGTCCTGCTTCATCTACCATAATAACTACAGGTAGAACTACGGTTTCTTACAGGTAAACAGAAGGAAAAACTTTTTAACTTTAAGGGTGAGGGAGCCCTGGCACAGGCCACCCTAGAGGGTGTGGAGTCTCCTCTGGAGGTTTATAAAACCTGCCTGGACGTGTTCCTGTGTGACCTGACCTAGGCAGACCTGCCTGAACAGGGAGGTTGGTCTAGATGATCTTTAGAAGTCCCCTCCAACCCTACCATTCTATGATTCTGTGATTCTTCCACAACATCCTTCAAGCATATCACATTTTTCCTTTTCCCTAGTGCCCTTTTCCCTTTCTGTTCACCCAGAACTACTGGCATATGTCCTGCTCCTCACAGCCTTTGACGCATGGCAGCACTCCCATTCCTTCATTTCATCTCAGCTTGGCCATCTGCCCATTTTCCTGCCATTCCAAGTACTTCTTACCAAAATGAAACAAACACCAATAAGAAGTCTCCTCTTGCTTGCCCCCGAGAAACAAATCCCTTCTGCCAGATACGTGCAGTTTTCCTCTGCTAATTCCTCCAAAAATTGGACAGAGTTTCTACCTGTCAATTATTTCTCTTTAGAGGTGACGGGCTGAAAGTAATGTCACTTCTTAGAGTCAGTAGGTGGATGAAGCTTTTGGCAACTCTCCCAGAAACCCTTTTCTTGTTTCTGCAAAGATACTGCTGGGGCAAAGTTGCTAATCTACAACTGCGCTGCAAATCTCAGTACAAGAACATATGTTCTTGTGCTGTCAAGAGAGAGAACTGCAGTGAAAACATTACGTAGTGCCAACCACCCACAAAAGATATATGGGTGCTCAAGCCCAATGCACTGAGCAGAAAATTAAGATTGTTCTCATTGCTTTGCTTGAAATGTCTGTGTCATCTATAATCAATGAAATAGTCTGGAACAAAGCACAGCTATCTCTTTTTGTTATCTGCGTAGCTGAAGAAAACAATCTAACATAAGTAGAGAGCATTTGTTAACAGTTCAAATAACCAAAATACACTTGTAAAAATTCAATGTTAATACTTCAATATGTGATTGGTGACAAAGACTCAAAAATGCACCTTTTAGAATGGTAGTGAAAATCAGATTGTTGCTAATACTGGGAATGAAAAGGAGAATTCTTAATACACTTTCCTAGGCAAAACAGGATTCACTATAACATCTTGATTCATATGAAGAAATCAAAATGCTGAAAACAGAAAAAAACAGTTTAGCACAAATGAACTCACAATGAATTCATATGTTGCACAAGCAATTATTTGTGCAAAATAAGGTAAAAGAAATTGTCGGTATCTATTGTACTAAGTAACCTACATTAGCTCTTTCTGCTCTTGATTTAATGTTCTCTTGTGCCTTGCTTCCCAGCACTACATGAGATCACATGCATTCTTTTCCAGTTTGGTCGTCATGCTCCAGTAGACATGAAATATTTTCACAAAAAATCAAGAGCAAATACATGCTGAACAACTAACGATGCAAGAAAACTAGTGTGAAAGATTAGCTGCTGTTCAATTCTCTCCAATTTCTGCTAACTTCAGACACTCAAAGAAATCTGATTATGCCACGTATGGCCCTCCACAGCTATGCTTGTGGATTAACGCGGTAGTTTCATGATGATTTCAGAAAAATTAACTAAAAATGTTAAGACTTCAAATGGATTAGATTATCATTTTTCATCTTCAAATCAGAACAACACGGACTTCTGTGCCACATCATCACAAGTGACAGAAAGTATATCATTGCCTATCTGGAATGCCCATCAGACACAGACCTAACTATACCGTGTTAAGTAAGAACGTGAACCTCAAGGCCTATGAGCACTGCCCTTTTACAGATGTTTCTGAAATCAAAAGTCCATCAAAGACACTTTAGTTCATTAGGAGCATAAGAAGACTTCTTTATTTTGGGTGTGGGAGTCCTGGCTGAAGTCTGAGTTTGCATTTATACTACACACAATTTATGATAAGTAAAAAATAAATTAGCTGCACTATTTTGTGCTGCGCATTCAGAATGGTAACTGAAAGCATGGCTTTCTTCTAAAATCACAAAATCCTTGAATAGTTTGGCTTGGAAAGGGACATTAAAGATTGTCTAGCCCCCTGCCGTGGGCAAGAACACCTTCCACTAGACCAAGCTGCTCAAAGCCCCATCCAGCCTCGCCTTGAACACTTCCAGGGATGGGACTTATTTCTATTTCTACATATGTTTTTCCTCCTGAGTTTGTCTGCAAGTTACCATCATGATTATGGGCAATATCAGAGGCTGAATAAAAGGGAATATTTCGTCCAATTTTCTTTCAATAATGCACTGAGAAGAGAGCTTCCTGCTGCTTTCTCTAACTAATAATGCAATTCATGTAGAGATACTGAAAAAACGATGGCAAAAATACACACTCTACATTTCACTGTTTCAGTTTTAAGAATGTTCTCAAGGAGAGAGAGCATTTGCAATTTGTGTTTTGTATTACTTGACTAGTGGCTCGAAGTAAAAACTAGCAATGCTGTATCAGAATGACAGACCACACCAGCTGTGGACGTGCAGTTTATTCACTGACGTTAGGACTTCTACAGAGATCAGTAAAAATCATTACAGACAGGGCCTATTTGCATTCAAAGAAAACACATGACAGCATATAGGCCTCACTTTGCAGAGTAATAATCAGAGCTTCATCTACAGTTAATGGCAAAAATCAAGATTTTAGAGCAGCTGCTGTGGGCATTACTGAGAGTCTCCAAAGGGTGGGATACACATGTGACTTAAAAACTCTGATAATGGGGTTTGGTGGACAAGGTCAGAAAACACAAGTTTAAACCAGGAGCAGATGAGAGAAGGACAAAACAACAATTCAAAATTCACTTTAGAGTCTTGATGCACATTTGTCATTTACTGGATAAAAAGGGAAAAGAAATATACCTTTCTTTCATGAGCGCTGGGCACGCCAGGAGTGTTCTGCTTGAGAAAGCCTGCTGTTGTGGACCACCTTGTAGGGTTCTTCCTCGAAGGCTCTTCTGAAGAAAAATTTGTGTCACTTACAGAAGTTGAGAGGCCAATCAGTGCAGGGTCACTACTACGTCGGACATGAAGAGGCATATCTGAAGAATAAAACAGACAGTAAATAAACACTAGCTAGATTTAAAATGTTTTTCACATAGGAAAAAATATTTTTTCAAGCTCCGGATGGGTGACTTTGACCAAATGTGGTTTTAGAAAGTAAGGAGTTATTGACCTCAGCATAGCTCCCTCAAGGACGAGATCTGTTTTCTCAAAACCACAGCCTTGCCACTTGGCCACAGGAGGAGAAAATGAGGGTAAAACCAAAGTCTTTGAACCTAGTACTGCTCATTGGCTTTTCAAGTACAAACAGCACCACTACCATCTATTGATTGCTTTGTAAAATAAAAAAACAGTATTGTGCTTGAACAACTAAGAGGCTAAGGTGGCTTACAGGTATTTTGAACAGCAAGTAACCAAATTCAACAGCCTGGCAACAAAGTAAGGGGTGGACTAGGACAAAGTGTCCCCCACCTCACTACCACAGGCACAGCATGGGCACTGCCAGCACAACATGCTTGTGAGACATTGCACACCAGCCTCTCTGCAGGGAAAGGCAGCCTCCTCACCTTCTAAAATACACTCTCCATTTCTTTCTCAAAACTTACAAAAGTAACTATTTTCTATTCTGCATTCTTCCTTTGCCTCTTCCTGACAGCTGAAACAAGATCTGTGCTGATTTACTCTGATTCCCTTAGCCTTCCAGCTGGCATGAGTGACAGAAGAAAAATATTTCATTAGTAATAAACGATGCAGCAGGCAGGTAGACTGATTGGAAAGAGATAGGTTTTTTTAATATATGTAGAGGTCAAATCCATTCTGGAAACTTTGATGGCACATTAAAGTTAGTTTCTCTTGAAATACAACTTAATTTTTTCCAATTTCATTTATTATCCTACAACAAATACCCACACATCTATCGTCTCTTTGCCCAAACAGTAGTTTCATTGCCTGTATTTGCGACCTCTTAGCACTGTCCCACTCAACATCAGAATGGAGGGGGTGTGATTTATCAGTTGTATTTCTCTTTACTGCTGCACTGAGAACCTTGAATGCCAAGTGGGAAAGGAAAAGGTGAATGCTGTGACATGTAAGCAGCAGAGTCAGTGAGAAAGGGACACTGGGCAACGATCGAAAACGAAAACCAGGACTACGGTTTAATGCTTTGATGAAACAGTCCTCAAGAAAGCAGAAGGTGCACGTCTTGCAATACTAGCAGGAAAACACAATGACGGGAGCTTGTTAAATGAATGGTCTTCAGCTTTACAATATCTTTATGTTAATGCTATGCATAATAATACTAAAATAAAGACTCATTTCATATGACAATACAAAGATGGTAAGAAATACAGTAAGTCACACCACACAAAAGAAAATGTATGAAAATCCTTTCTTTTTAATCAACTATGGCTCATGCTGATGAGATCTGTACAAACGTTACACAATCAAACACTGAAACAGTCGCTCTATTTCATGTTCATTCTGGTAAACAAGAATAACAACAAATTAAATCTTTTTTTTTCCCCCCATAGTTGTTGTAATGTTTCTGTTTTCTTTTAAAATTCTTTTTTTCTGTCATTGTCATAACAAAGATATTCACAAGAGTTAATATCCAGCATATAAAATGTTTTCTTTTACACATATATTTACACATATTTATACACATACATATGTATATAAGTATATATGTGCATAACAGAACCAGAAGTAATTAAAAGACTATTTCAGGAAAGATTACTTTAATTACACATGAAACTATTTACGTTCTGAAAAAACTCTTACTTTGATTTTGATTATTCAGTATATAATCAAACTTGTAACAGAGGGTTTTGACTGCCTTGTCTTCAACTACTTCAGGTTTCATTAAGCAGTTGAAGGTAAAGCCTCTCCCCAGATGGCCTACATAACAAAAGCACACTACTGAATGGCAAGAAACCTCGCAAAGGTGGCACTGCTGCAGTTCCAGCAATGGCCCCACAACCACTAATGAAGGTGGTGCCAACCGCTACCAGCAGTGCCTGTGCTGCTGGCATAGCTCTGAACATACATTCTCATTTATTACATTAGCCTGAGCAAGAAAGTGGCTCTGTAGTATGTAGTGACGTTTAAGAAAAATGTAAAGGGTGGGTGTCAGAAGGATGAAGCCAGGCTCTTCTCAATGATGTTCCATGATAGGACAAGGGGCAAAGGGAATAAACTGGAACACAAGAAGTTCCGAAGAAATACAAGGAAGAATTTCTCCACTGTGAGGGTAATGGAGCACTGGAACAGGCTGCCCAGATGGGTTGCTGAGTCTCCTTCTCTGGAGACATTAAAAAACCACCTGGACAGTTCCTGTGTGACCTACTGTAGGTGGTCCTGCTCTGGTAGGGGGGTTGGACTGGATGATTTTTCAAGGTCACTTACAACCCTTAAGATTCTGTGATTCTGTGAAAAATACCAATCTATATTTCTTCCAAGCAGCAACTCCCAATATATTATCCTGTTTGCCTTAACTATCCACCTTACCACACAGAATTACAACTTTCAAACGTGAGTTCGCTGGCTCCTTATGCTCATACATCTATATATAAGCACGGTGATAACAAAATGTTCTTGTATTTTTACACTTTTTCTTTAAATTACTTGACAACACAAAAGTTCAGTTGAGTGAGCTTCTGTAAGAAGAGAAGCTGAATTGTCAACAAAGAAAGAAAGGAAGATACTGGAACTCAATCCAGGAATTCAGGAGCAGAATGAGCAGTTATCACTGCCTTGCCTTTTGCTTGGTAGCAAAAATCTGAGTTTGCATCACTCCAAGTAGCAGAGACTTTTCACGACACAAGAAGTTAATTATGCAATAGAACTCGCAAATATTCATGTGCTCCAGGGAAGATATAAATGTGACAAGTTTCTCTACAAAATGTTATTGATGTGCCACCTTTAATATGATCTGTTTCATTTTAGTGAGGTTAGTTATTGAGATATTTTTGGACATTTATTGAAAACTTCTCCAATTAAAAAGAAATACAAAATATATATGTTCTGTCCATTTAAAGGCACATGATCAACTTTTCATAAAAAAGGGAAAGTGGTTTGTATTATTAAGCAAACTTCTCAATACAATGAATTATAAAAGGCAGCAACTGCAATGTGCTGAAGCTATGTATTTCCCAGTTAAATCAGAAAGTTCAACACATGGTAATTTATTTGTTATAAAAATAGCGGAGCTTACTCTGGTGTATGCTGCTTAGCAATGCTCAATACTGGCCCAGGTATTAATCCAAGAATTAAATCTTATTCCCACTACGTTAACCACAAGTTGTGCATTCCTCTCCAGTTGTATTCTGAGAGACCACTGTAATGTAGTTCTGATACTCTTCATTAAAACAACAGCATAAAAGAATATATTGAACAGCTTTTTCTACCGATATACTTTTGGTTACAATCTTGTGGTTTACTTGAATTTATAGATTTGAAGAGGATATACTTTGAAATATTAAAAAGAAAATCAAAGGAAAGGAACTTAATAATTAAACCACGAGATGAAGTACGCATGGGACCGATGCAATGTCACTGATTCCAGGATGATGGCTGATACCGTTTGAAGTCTGTGGTTTCTTTGAAGAGTGGATAAAACAGCAATGAACTCTAATCACAAGGCTTCAAATTCTCTGTGGCACTAATGCACTGTAAATATTGATTTGCTTCTGCAGCTAAGGTGCCTTTTAAATAAGCACTTGAAACGGTAAATCTAATAATGAATTACAGGAAGTTTTAAAAGTCTAAGAATTAAGGAAAAATTAAATTAAAATTCATGAAAGTTACCACTAACTCAGTTCTTGAGCCACAGTCAAGGACTTGAAGTATTCAAGCATGAGTCCAACACTACAACTTCAGAAAGAATTATGTGTGACAGAATCCCATTAAGTTATGTATATAGCCACAGTTCTGCTAGAAAATGGTTATTTGTAGGATAAATCCAAGCTGGATAACAAAATGCTCACATTCATAATCATGAAATTCTGACTGGAAGTCTCATTTTATTAAAAGCAACAGCAGTTTCACTATAAATTATAAAAACAGCCAATACACATTTTATAACCATCTTTAAATGTTAAGAACACAGAGCTGTACCTTCCCTTCCTGCCAGCAATTCCATTTTTATTTTAAAAGGGTCATCACCTTCTCTGATTTTCAAATAAGCTCACGAGCAAAAGCATTTGAGGATCTGGCAAATTTCACCCCTAAATCTGAATATGTCGTCCTGCATGCAGGCATTCAGCACAAAGGATGGTGGTCTCTCAGAGGACACCTAATATATACCTTCCCATACCAATTTCCTCTCAGATGTCACCTTGGAGGGCATGACTAGAAAAATACATACAAATACTTATACATAGCCAAGATAATTTTACTTTGTGCAGATTTCAACTGATGTTTCAGCTCCTCAATTCCATTGGCAGCTCGCACAATTTGGTGTGCAGTGAATTTAAGGCACAGAAATGAAAAATGATGTTGTGATTATTTCTGGACATGACTGATGAGTAGACCTCAACAGGACGTTTTTTCCTCTCCACATTCTAGAGTCTTCTCTGGGAATATCATGATTCAGTAGAACCAAATTACTCTTTCAATAAGGAAGTTTAGAGTTCCTGAAAGTGAGCCAGTAGATGTGTATGTATGCTGCAGTGTGTTGTATACATAGGACACACATAAGATCCTACCTCAGCATCAAGAAACCAGTATGGGGATGAGAGATAGAGACTCAACAGTTTTACTGCCCATCCAGCTCATCATACTGCTCAAATTCTCATCTGGAGACCAAGAGAAAGGATGAATAGGGAATATGCTGGGGCCCAGGAAAGCAGGACTGCTTCTTGAAGCTTGAAGTACTTAAGACTGCAAGTTAAGACTTTGTCTACATATAACTGAAATACTTCTCAAAAAATATTTAGATTAACTTTGAGTTTCCCACTCCAGCACAGTTCTCTGAGTTCTGATTCCAATTTCGGTAGGTTCAGTTCAGCTCCTCATTCCACTCAGTTGGACACAGCAAGAGCCAAACGTCCCTTATAACCTTTGAAAGCTCAAACCTAATTGGGTCAACTTCCATTCTCGCAAATCTTGAGAGACAAGATGACAGTAACTTTCAAAGGCCACTGAGGCTCTTGTAAACTGGACTACACACAGAAGAAAAACAGTTGGAGACAAAAAACAGACAACTGCGAACCTATCTACAAATTGCATTAAACCCTAACAGGAGCTGACGTAAACCAGCACTTACCTGCAAGATTAACAAAACAATGCAAATCAAATGTAGGTATCTAGGATTATAAATGAAAAAAAAATAAAATGAAAGAAAGATAAGCACCTCCAAGAGCTGAAGAACTGCTCTCTGGACAACTACATCATCTGTTCTGCAGAAGCAAACTCTACAGGGAGATGGGGCACGCTACAAGGAGATGGCTACATGGAGGACTGTGAAACAGTACCACTGCAAAGCTACTACCAGTTGCAGATCTTTTCAGCAACATACTTTTGAATACGACAGCAAAGCAGAAGCTATATACATGCTACCATCTCTGTCTCATGGCCCAGAGTAGTACTTTTTTTCTCCCCTAGAGTTCATTCTACTTTTAAGTAACCATTATGTAGTAAAAGCATTTGCAGCATTTCCCAAAACAAATACTCTTTATTTGGTTCACATCTTCCTAAATTTTTTTACTTTCCCCAAGTTTATCCTCCTGTTACTAGTTATCTCCCTTTCATGTACAAAACTATCTTTTCCTTCCATGTGTCACAGACAATTATAGCATTTCTCCCCTAAATGGTAATACTCAGCACACAACTTCACCTCTGCCTCTCTTAATTTTCTACTGCTGTTTGTTTTGGTAAACATTTTTTCTGATCTTAATTTGTTCAGAGGACATCCAGGATAGTGTATTTCTCTTATTTAATAACCCCTACCCTATTTGAAAAAGAGTATCCTCCCTGTCTTTTTTTCAACTTTCACACCTACAGTCAACAAAAGTCACATCTGGGTGTTTGTCATGGTATCAATCCAGAATATCCACAGAAATCTTAAAACTCCTTCTGTAGCCCCACTCACTTTAGCATATTTGTCTGGTTGATTGTATGCTCATTTCTGATCAATATTCTTATATGTTAACTTCTGTTTAGTAAGACAGAATGAAATTGTATTTTTCTACAATATGTGTATCACATCTCTGTTGGATTATTTATCATTCCTCCATTCATGTTATTCTCCTTCCTAGTTTATCAACACTTGGAAATGAAATTAATAGACTATTTTCAATACTGCTTCTCCCAGACTGTAAGACAGAATCACAAATGGTAGCGGTTGGAAGGAACCTCCAGAGAACCTCTGGTCCAACCCTCCCACTAAAGCAGGTCCACCTAGATCAGGTCTCAAAGGAACGCATCCAGGTGGGTTGTGAAAACCTCCAGAGAAGGAGCCTCCGCATCCTCCCTGGGCAGCCTGTGCCAGGGCTCCCTCACCCTTACAGTGAAGAAGTGTTTCCTTGTGTTTAAATGAAACTTTTTGTATTCCAGCCTATGTCCATTACCACTTGTCCTGTCACTGGAGGCAACAGAAAAAAGCCTTGCCCTGTCCTCTGGACACATACTTTTTAGGTACTTAAAAAGTGTTAACGAGATAGCATTTAGACTTAAGACTTCTACAGGCTGAACAGTCCCAGGTCTCATGGTCTTTCCTTGTAAGACAGATGTTCCAGTCCCCTGATCATCTTTGTAGCCCTAAATTATTTTTAAAATAATAAATAAATATTTTCTTTACACAGGAACTCAGCAGCAATGGCTTCTGTGGACATTTTAGGGCAGTGACAACTGTTTAAAAACTTTACTCCAGTGCCAAGCTCAGATGCATGGATGCTTTCCAACAATCCTTCAACCTAATTGCTTAATCTGGAATTTTCTTTCACATTTATCTTAGTAACTTCAGTCTTACATACAGGACACAGTAACACACCTTATTTCTTTTTGGTGAAGAGTCTGAACATGCAGAAACTACAGCATATGTGATCACGCTTTGTTGAAACTGGCACTTCTACCACATATAAGAATATTGGACACTCCCAAGTTGTTCTGTATAGCTGAAAGCACATTATGTACATCTCCAATAGCAATCACTGATATGTCCACCCTTCACATCCAAACAATACTGTGGAGCTGCTCTGAGGCACTGCACTTTGCTCCCTTTCCACCCTCAGAACGACACACCCAAGCAGCCAATCTGACCACTGATCACCTAATAAAATAAAACCATTAAGCAAAGCCAAAACTAACAGGAATCCTCATGACAACCTACTGAACAGCAATCTCCACTCTGACATTGCCTCCAATTTTTATGATTTCTAAGCTGATTTTCAAAACCAGTGTTTATGCTCACATGAACCTGGAGTTTCCAAGACGCTCAAATTTCTATCAAATGCTTTAACATCTGCAACTACTGCACAAATTGTGCATCAGTCACCTACAGATGCCATCTCTCTACTGCTCATGGCTTTGAACTTTTCAGAATTACAAGAAAGCTTACAATGACACAGTTTAGATAATTAGCATTACTTCACTCAAATGTATGTTTATACTTTAAAACATCAACTTCTAAAATGAATTTCTCTACATTCAGAACTCTTGGTTAAATAGCAAGACTGCCACCCCCTTACAGAGAAAAAAATAATTGTTAGCTTCACACAATTTCAGATATAACTGCTTCATTTACAAATCCAACTGTTTTCTGTTATTCTTCTAGCTATTCATATTCAAACAACAGCTTATGTACTTCCTCACAGACATATTTTCTATGTTATCAAATATTGTTCTCTGCTTTCTTCTCTCTTTAGCTTTAAAATGGCACATTTATAAGCATTCTCACATTAAAATCATGATAAATTGCAATTACTCTTGTTTTCCTCATGCAGTTGGAGAGCTGGCAGGTAGCCAAACCAGGAGCAGGGCAGAGGCCCTACCACAGCACTGAAAATGCACAACGTGGTTGAGCAGATGGCAGGTGAATGAGGTGGGTCAGAGAACTCTCTTCATTCAGCCTGCAAAATCTGACGGGTGTGCATATGTCCCTAACCTTCTCACAAATGCAGAGAAAATACACTTGGCTGTGCAAAATGTACAAATCCAGTCCCTGCTAGCCTAAGAAATCTAAGACACTCTTATTAGCATGCCTATGATAACAGAGACTCATAGAAAAGTAAGATCCTCACTGGAAGAATAGATGACAATGAAACAAATGCAACCAAGACACCAAAAAAGAAGTCTTACAGCAAAACAAAAGAAGGAAGAAAAGTCCTTTACCTTCTCAGAATAATTTTCTTATTTTTTTAACAGAACCTAAGTTTTCCATTTTCCTAACCATGACTGTTCAATGACTTTGAAATTCAGAAATAAGAAAACATCGATCTGCCACAGAGATATTTTAATAATGAGGTAATGTTAATTCCTTATCTTGAAAGGTCTTTAAAATAACAATCTTCCTTCTCTTTATCTAATATTATTTCTTCTTACTTTTGAATACTGAGATCCAGGAGGAAAAAGATGATTGCACCTTGAAACTCAATTTACTTAGACACTGACTTTTGAAGCTAATTAGAGAAAGATCTTTAAAACCAAAATTAAAATTTAATTACCTACAAAATCTTTATCTCCTTTCTCTGGGCTTTTTTCTAAAATGCAAATATCTTTGCATGCCAAAAGAAGAGACAAAAATGTCAGATCTTACAAATGTTCTACTCATCTCTGTCAAAAAAAAATATATCAGTATGCTTTAATGAGCTGTAGTATCAAGTTTTTTAGGTATATTCTTCATGGATTTTCTTAAAAAATGCTGGATTACCTCTTTATTTTCAAACTATTGCTACAAATGTAGGGCAAATACCCTCCTAGTCCCCCAGATGTTAAAAATTTTTGCAAAATTTATTTCTTCTTCAAACAGTTGTGCAATAGTAGAAGCATCATCAGCTTTGCTGCTGCTGAAGTTTTTCTGCTTACATCAAAGCTCTTGGCCTTGCTAGTAAGACTCTGATTGATATTTAGTTATATTATAATGACACTGTATTTTTCATCTTCACATGTCATTTTGCAGTCCAGGCAAAGGTTTGCAGTGACAGGAGCAAATTCTGAGCTGGTTTTGAGTTGATAATGCTTCAGTGCCCTGAGAGACAGGAAGGAAGCCAGCAGAGAGTTCTCATACCACAACTTTGAAAAGTTCCCCAAAATGGAATGGTAAGACTCTACAGTGAAAGCTGTACATTGTTTACGGTCTAAATGCTTTGTGTTGGGTCAGAAAGGCTTGCTCAGAAGAAGAAGTTTGCAACTTCTTCCTGAACGTAAGGGAAGAAATATAGATGTCAACAATAGTATTTAGATTGTAACTAGAAGAGCTCAGTTGGGAAGAATCAGGAATTATATAAATGTGTATAATATACATTACAATTCTTTCATCAGTGAGTTTTAGCGGGAGTAAATCTGCTGTGGTTGCACATGTTGTGACCCTCTTCTGGTCCCCAGGCCACCACTGTGCTTTTAAATCAGGAGGAATAGGGGTTGCATAGAAGTATCATTACTCTGCAGTACCAGATATTAGCAGTTTTCAACTACTTGTCAGCCGTTATCCATTTCTGACACCCTAGAACAGACTTTCCTTCAATACCTGTTGCCAACACAGCCTCATACATCACTACATCACCTCAAATGTGAGGTAGAAATCCCTATGTGGATCATATCCAAATGCCAAAGAGTTAAACATGGCTAATTGCAATTCAGCATGTATGTGCAATTAGCACAGGATTTGTTGTTACCCAAATCCCTACCAAGCTGGTATGGGAATCTCTCTCCTTCTTTTCTCTCATCAGAGCCTACTGCTGTGTCCACTGGCTCATGAATTATGCCACAGACCGGTAACAGTCTATGTAACTGTGTAAAGGGCTGTGGACCATGCTGCCCATCTGCATCACCTCTGCAGCTCCTGCCCAGTGAAGGAAGCCGTAGCCACCAGCCATCTCCTGGACATGTTCTGTATGTCTCTGTATGATTGTCATTTATTTACCTCATTTATCTTTGACACAGTGAGAGGTATTTCTTTGCCAATCATCAGATGAATATCCATCTTTGAAAGTGTTCAGCTGTTAATCCAGCATGTCTCCACATTTCTGTGGAGAACTTCCTTGCCATTGAGCAAGTACTGGGCACCCTGCCTCTGCAGCCTAATTCCTGCATAGAAAAGTACAAGAATCATCAAAAACCCAGCTGAGGTTTTCCTGAGATACAAAAGTGATTGCTTACATCCAGCCTGCAGGCTACTATCAGCTGGAAAAGGCAACAATTTTGGGATATCAGCACCTGGGAGTGGATGTGAACCAGTGCTACCCAAAACCCATATAGTTTGATTACAGAAATGACTCAGACAGATTTTTACTTGAAGTATAATAGGTATGGTAACCAAGAAAAGTTGATTACAATAACATAAAGGTTTTGTCAGAAGTGATCTGTACATGTGTTTTCATAGCTATATGCACAACATTTAAAGAAAAAACTACAAGTGGGAAGGAATAGCCTCTATACACAGTATCAAGCTTCCGAAACAGCAAATAAAATTTATAACATCTATTATAAGATAGAGTGAACATAGTCCTGAACAACTATTATAAGTGACTAACAGCTTTTGCAATTTTAATGGCACTTGTTCTTGTTTCCATGACAGAAACATTTACCAGGATTATTAGAAACATGTTGGTACGTTCAGGAAACACACTCTCATTTAGAGTGTTATCAAATTTCTGTGAGTTAACATTTCGTTGAGCTCGTATCTGCCACTGATGACCAAGAAGAGTAAAAGATCTCAAGCAGAATTAGGAAAAGGCTATATCTTGCCATCCCATGTGCTCAGATATACAATTTTTCTTCTGCACAGAAAGATTAATACAGCTCAAAGGCAAAGCACAGAACAAAAAGATCTCCATGAAATGCAATGCTGTGCCTCACCTTTTATCAGGGGTAGGTCAGGGAAGCTGTAAAGTTTGGGGAGTACACAAACCTAACAGCATCCAAACAAACCTTTTCCAATTACACGTGTGGGGAATAATAAGCCTCAGCTATCAGCACACGCTGAAATCTTCTCATTAACTCTCAAGGTTAAACACCACTTTCTGCAGAAAATTCTTGTGCTCCCAGTAGCCAAATAGGGAGTAAGACAATTTAGACTGCATTGGAAGTTATTAGTTAAATTGTTTGGATAATGCTCACAATGGGACAATAAAACAGAACATCTGCTGTTCTCCAAGGGGTGACAGACCAGGAGATATCTTTAATTCTTCTTCTTTACTAAAAACAAATTATAATAAAAACTGGTATTCCCTTCTTTTTAAACCATGCTTAATGGTTTAAGCATGTAAGCAGTATGAGACTATCTGTGGCTTGAAGCATGTGCAAAGTTCAACAATCCTGTCTATCTTCACATGTATTTTACAAAGTCCCTTACAAGAACATTACAGTTGTTCTCTTCTGGAAATGAAGAAAATATTCTACACCTTGGAGAAATTTTGGCAACATCTACCTTCTCCCATATTCTCCTCCTTTTTTTCTATATGTCCTTTTACAGCCCTGGAAACATGCAGGTACACTACACACTTAATAACATATCTCTCTTGCCCTCTTTTTTTCTATTCCACATTGCCAAGGCTGAATAGAGTCAAAAACTATTCCTAAAAGTTCAAAATCAAGAAGCAACAAATAAAAAGAGCCTCAGCTGAAGTTCAAAAAGAAATTTCACTACATGAAAGACAGTTTATGAATTTTTGGATCAATGACTTTCCATGCTTGCAGTTGCCAATTTTTATTACCATTTGGTTCTAGCCCAGAGATGAAGATCATCTTTCTTAGTGAAGAAACAGCTTTAGCCAGAACTAACATAAGATATTTACTGAAATCCTACGGTATATACTTCATGCCAGAATTTGTCAGGTTCCCAGCAGCTAACTTTTCCAAGCTGTCTGCACTCCACAAGCCTCCCTCCTTGTCTCATCCTAGAATGTGCTGCGATAATTTCAAATATCTGCATGCAGAAAGGGAATATGATGTTGACAAATTTTATTTCACAAAAATCATAATTAGTTTTTTTAATTACAATCATTATTATTAAATTTATACTATATTAAGAAGGTTTCATTATGTTTCATTTTTCAAAGAAGATTAATAATGTAGTTATTGTTCTTCAACTCAAAATGTATTGACAACACTGAACTGATAAAAAAAGGGGACAGTCAGCATATATTACTTGATCCTCTTCCATTAGCATGAATAGTTGCAGGCTGTTGCTTAAATATGAGGAATCCCAGCAGAAAGACTGAAAAACCAATAACCTAGGACAGATTATCCAGGAAATGCACTGCAACTAGTCAGTTGGACAAGAGTGGTCAGCAAAACCTGTGCAGCACACTGCATTTTCTGCAAAGTTGAAGAAAAACACTGTTACAACTGATCTGGCAACTGAATGCTGCCTTCTGCACCTAAACCCAGTTAAGTGCCTTGTGCTATGACCACGTGCACCTTGTGCTCTCCAAGGCCTCCCTTTAGAAAGATAGCAAGTTGACAAAGCCTCTATTGAGGATGAACAGATGAAAAGCTGGGGAAACAAAGGAACTACAGATACTCTAATCCTCATGAGGCCACGGCCAAGACTGCCTGCACATGGGTTAATTGAAAGAGTACTCACTTCCCTGGGTACCACACACTCTGACACAGCCTCTGCAGCATCAGGGCTAAGAACCTCAGTCAATGAGAAAACATATCCAGGAGTAAAGCAGGAGCATGGAAGAGTCACTATCCATCCAACTATCAACCTGGAGATGCAAAGGAGAAGCTACCTTTCTGGATGAGTGCACAAGCTACGCTTTAATGCCACAGTCAGGATGCAAGGATGACCAATCCTCAACATCCACAGGTTCTCCCTTCCTAGTTTGTCGCTGCATATCCATAAAATGTTGCTACTACAACCAAAAATTAAATTCATTGTAACAGTATCTTTTAAATTAAGTTCTCCACAAAGGCTCTGGAGAAATACAAATAAAATATTTTCCACTCCTCAAAAGGAAAAAAAGTTACTTTGCATGACCACTAAAAGAAAGTGACAGAAGAGAGCCATCTCCTGTACCAATGGAGTTTTTTGTTTAACCCACTGGAAAGCAACAGATTTTAGGGATCAAGTCTCAGTATTTCTATCTTACAATAGAATTTATAAAACTTTCTGTACTAAGACCTCCCTAGCATATTGTTTTGTTTCAATCCATGCATCCTTATGAGGTTTGTACACAGCACCTGAACATACACAGAATAAACACGGAGAAGATATATTAAAAAACTGCAAGAAAAACATCTATATGTTCTCACAGATCATCAGCTTCTCTGCAGTGTGCATCAAGCCATCAATGTGCTTCTGGCAGGAAACTGCCTCTGTTTTTTCTGAACATTAGGTCTAAGAAATTGTTCACATATATTTTGCGAAACTACAATATTTCTACATTAAACATGGTGCTTCTGACTAAAAACTTCTTTACCATTTAATGAAAGTAGCTACCTTGAAGTTCACAGTCAAAAGATGACAGAAAAACAGATTATTGCGTTACCTATGTTTATGCAATCTCCAAAGTTAGCATATTTCAACACCTGTACAAGAGCTAGTGTATTTAATATTTTGTATGAGATATCAAATATCTAAGATATTTATTCATCACTACAAATATAAAGGCTATTTAAAACAGAGAAAATTCATGCATATGTTCTTTAAGATCACCCCAGAACAAAAGTAAATTTGTCTTCATACAAACAGGCATCAGTTTTAGTTGGGATCTTTTCTATACAGAAACTGAAACATGGTCTTACATATTATTCACATAAAAATGCTGACACTAGCTCTTCAATATTTCTGAAACTAAACAGCTTTGTGATTCTTCTCTGGAATTTGTAAAACTATTTTAAAAGTTATTAATTCATGACATAGTTCACTTTTCTGTCTCAGATGATAATTGGATTTATGTATTTTTAAAGCATTTGAAAATACTTTCAAAGGATTTTTAATACCCTTTCTCTCGGACTCAAGTTCAAATGTAGGACAGAGAAAACTTTTTCACTGGACACACAACACACATGCAAAGTGCAAATCTCCTCAAAAAGTATAAAAAGGAGTCAAGACTAAGCATATGTGGGAAATCAAGTCTTGACTTCAATAACGGAGGGTGTCTCCTCCTCTCCACAAAAGAACATTTCTAAGAGAGGAGATCTTCGCCACGCAAAAGCCAGGGAGATAAAGGGTCATTCACAAGGGAATGACCCTTGTATATAAGTATTAAAAAACAAGGTTGTTGCTGGACAGGAAGGCACGTTGGGCTGCTCCCCGCTCACCATCAAGCACTCAATTCCCCTCAGATTTTATTGGTTCTTGGAATATAACCATCACTGTATTGTCTGTGTAATTGTTACAGCAATTCTATTGTAAGGCAGATGAAAAGAAACCAAACAGGTACACTTTCTTCTTCAGAGATTACTAAAACCATTTGTGTAAAGCAAGGTTGCACTCCTGTTCCTGAGAAGCAGCTGGGTTATCTGAAACATTACTAAAAACACTGATCAAGTGTAACCCTATATGCTGTTTCTATATAGCTGTAGAAAAAAAGCAGTTACACATCTCTCAGAGCTTTCCTGCTTCAGCAGCAGCATCCCAGCAGGGCTAGGAAGCAGCTATGCTGAGAGGAACAGAAGCCAAAACCACCTAAGTCAACACTCCTTCAGATGTCTACACTTCTCATTCCTGGTTTAGGACAGGGACAGTGCTGGGATGTCGGTCTCCTCAGCATGCAAACTCCAGTTGATAGGGAGAGCAGAGATCAAGACAAAGATAGATGACAATGCTCAGCACATTCATACCCCACCAGGTCACTGAATCATACTGTTGCAGATATTCCTGCTGAACAGTCCCTCTCCCAACACCCCTTTCTGACCACAGAAGGTTTGCAGCTCTTGTCTCCATGCACACTTTCTGCTTTACAAATTCCCATGACGCAGGCAAAGAGGGTAGAAAGCCACCTTTAGAGCTAACAGCACTTCACAATCCCCTTTCTGAGTAGTTTTAACAATTTTGTTTCCCCTTTCATTTTACAGCAGAGGAAAAGGGAAGATTTGGACATTGTATGCTTTGAATTACATTCTTGAGGGACCCACATGGAGATGACTAAAGAAATACAAGCTCAAAACATAAAAATACAGTAATAAACTCATGAACAAAATGTAATTTTGCAATTTTTTATATCAAGGGAAAAAAAAACCAACACATTTCCCTGGACCCAAAGTGGAGGATCAAAATCTTCTGCATGAACAAAATTCACTCAGCGGCATGAGGCTGAAAAAATTTTGCTACTGATTTACTACATGGCAGTTTGCTTGTCTAGCCTTTCCAATGATCTAACATTAGTGTGAGGGCATCACACTGCTGCCTAAGTGTAAGGTTTGTTATTGCTTGACAATTCTAAAGAGTTCACTAGGAACTTCTAAAAGGAGCATCTCTAATTCCCTGAAATTACTGATAATCAGCCAAGTGAATGGAGAACAATTATGAAGAAAATTGAATGCTTCCAAATGCCAATTTGCTGTATATCCTGAATTAATATTGCATAAGCATTTTTAGTCTCTTACTGTAAAAGCCAAGTAGTTAAAAACTTCGGCCCACAGGCATTTTTGCATGGCGCTCCTCAAAGAATTTTATATCACCAACACTTCTGCATTTTGTAATCATATTTAGCATTCATGTGGCGGCTTACATCTTTAACCTATTTTTCTTTCTTTTACAAAAAACTCCAAACATCTGTAAGGTAAATTGTCTTCCACATTGAAGTTCAGCAACAAACACTCATTCCATAACAGCATACAGCTCTCTAATACAGACAGAGATATAAGCTGTTTTTTCCTGCTAATTAAGTCAGACCTTGAAGCCATTGTTGCAAAATACAATGTCGGGAATTTTTTGTGGTACAGCTACAACAGCAGTTGGCCACAAAGTACAGTAAAGAAGAGAAATAGTTTGGGAAGAAAAGAGTTCAAGATGTCCATTTTTCAGCTAAGCCAAAACAGATCTGTTTCTGCTAAAAGACCAAGAAAGTGTAAAAAAAACAATGCAGAATTTTTGTCAGTCCCAGCTTCCTGGATAGCATCTCAGTCACCAGCCAGTCCCACAGAAGAATTAGACCAGATCGGGTCATGGTGAAGGAACCAAGATGCTGTCCACCCTCTTTAGTTTATACTAAGGAGACGATGCATAAAAAAACTCACAAATAATAATAATTAAAAAAGCCTTTAAACTAATTTTCTCCTTAAAAGAACCCCAAAACCTGAAACAAATATTAACAAATTTACAAATGACAAAGACTCCATATGTCTACCTACAAACAGAACATGGACAAACGAGAAACCATGTTGCAGAAGGTTTTCAGGAGAAAAAGATATTACAGCACTATAGCTAGAGAAAGACAGGCTGTGGCAGACGGTATCATAAGACTACAGAACCAGCTGGAATAGACTCTGTAAATAGGGAGTGTGCAGCTGGAAAACCATCACCAAAAAAAGTTAAGAACACAAATACAGAAGAATGTTAAATGAGAAAAGCACAAGTCCAAGTTTGCAAAGAATCATCTGCTACACATACTGCAGCACTATGGCGAGACTCCAAACAAGACTCATAAATCCTGAAGACACCCTGTGATCATCTTGTCAAACACCTGTATCAGCCCAGGTACACTGTGCAATAATGTCTGCACTTAGTCTTTTAATTTCTGTTGGAAATACAGAAAAATATTGACTTTAATTTCAAGACTTCAGGAGACAGAGAATCCATCAAAGACCCAGGACTGTCATTTTTAAAGCTCTGCAATTCAGTGAATGTCTTCTATGTCTCAGACATCCACCGTTTGTGTTTCAGGAAAGGTAATTCAAAATGTCATCGTGCACTTACACAAATCTAAGATTACATATACCACCATTTTTCATTTTGTGATTAACACTTGAGAAACAACAAAAGTGCAGTCATGCGGGATTATACTTCCTTTTCATGTCTTTAGCTTTCTTTTTCAGTTTCTGGCATGGACCATGCCTCAGATTCTACAGACAATTTTGCAAGGAGAAGGAAAGGGAGAGAGGCAAAATCTCCTCACTTCTTTCTCATAATCATACATCATTTACACAGCTCCTAGGGTAATTGTTTATATGGCAAAGTAACATCATGGAAACATTTATGTATTTTCATTCATCCTCAGGGAGGTAAACATTCCTAGCCACTAGCTCCTCTTTCTTTTGTTTTTCCTCTTTTCTGATCCATGTTTCTTTGTTCTTTAATTCTTCATGTCTTCTCTTTTCCTTTCTCCCTTTCTCTTCTAAAATTTCCATGAGGGATTAAGTTAACTCAGCTGCAAAGGCTTCTCAATCTCAAAGTCAGCAAATGGAAATGGAAGGACCATCAAGTCCTAGCTAACCTCTCAAATTAAAGTCTCTTCCCCATCACACATGCTCAGCATCTCATGTTCTGCAGCTTATTAACTACAGACAGGAAGCACAGTTCACATGAAGTGCCTTAATGAGCAGCCCTACGTTTGACATTTCCTCACTTTTCATTGTTAAAAATGATCTTTCAGGTGTTTTAAAGCAACTGACAGAAAAAAAACAGTGGGGAAACCAAGTAAGGAAACAGAGAACAAGCAATTTATATCGCAGTGTGCAAGAGAAAAAAAGTCAGAAAATTGTTATGGCTAAAATACACAAATACATTTAATTGCACTGGTAAAGCTTAAATTTAAACTCATTTAATTCATAAGCACAAGTATATATGAGAGAAAATTACTATCCATCTTGCTAAAACTATGACTTCAAGAACTTTTTCCAAGGTAAGATCAAGCAAACACCATATTTCCTTCCCATGTAACATATGTCACTGACTTTAATTAAAAAAAAAAAAAAAACCCAAAACAACAACAACAAAAAGCAACAACAAAAACTCAATAGAAAATGCTACAACAGCTTTCCTCACAAAAGCCACCCATTCTGATACAGGATAAGATCCCTTACTGGATTTAATTACTTACTAAACATTAAAACATGTCGTCAAAGAAATGCCTTCCTCCCACAGAGGTCTGAAACTTCTTTCCAGGGAAATTCTAACCCTGTACCAATCTTATCTGCTTTCATACAGAAAACACTAAAAATCTCTTGTCCTAGAACTCAAGACATCTGCCAGATCTGGGAGGCGTAAAGTAGAGAAAAACACAACACTGATTCACAAGGACTTGGTGCCTGTTAAACACGATTGGATTTGCAGAAAAGCCTTGAAAGCACATGTACTCAGAATATATTTAAAACATCTGGTGAAACCTGGATGAGGAGAGAAGGGAATACAAGCCCATAACATGAGAACAAATTAAAATACTTCATTAAAAATATTTTTCACCCTTAGTAAAACATTCCAACTTTGAAACCGAAAAATGGAAATGAATGCAGCAAAATCCTAGCCCTGGGAGAATTCAGAAACTGAAGCTGATACATGGCACATATAGCACAGCACAAATTGCTCAGTATGAGTGAAAGCTGATGTACTGCCTTGAGGGTTTGAGGAGTAATTTAATATTCATTTCAGCCTGTAATCTGAATCCCATGCAAAGAATTCACATCCACAAAATCACTCTGGTAAAAGGCAGAATGAATTAAGACTCCTAGAAGCTTGCTTGTGCACCAGCAGTCACACCAGGTAAATGGCACATAAATGTCCATCTGACAATACTGCTCCGAACTCGCAGCCACTGAGGACTTTAAGGAAATTCTAATACAAAGCAGGACTGAGTTTACATGTGCAGGTGCCATGCTCTTCAGTGTTTTTCATCCTGCTGGACACTACCCAGGTGTCTGTGTGCCACAAGCAGAAGGCTGCAAGGCCCAATATCAGCACCGGGCCCGTTGTCCTCAGTCCCACTGCCCTGCCTGCAGCCCAGGCCCACTCCCAGACGTGGCCACCTTCCTGCACTCACTGTCAGCCCGCTCTCAGGCGGGCAACGGCTCCCTCCCAGCAACACTGAGGATGCAGATTTGGGCATGTACATTTTTGGTACTCACATCTTCTATGGGCTTTCTGGATTTGCTGCCACCACAAAGTACTACTGCACAGATGAACTGCCAATAGACACATAAAATTTAGGATAAATTCTTCAGATAACACAAGAAATACAGACCAAGCTGTAATAAACAATTATGCATATCAGCAGTTCCACTGAAGCCTGTTCATCCTCCACTTTTTGTGAGCTAGGTTTTTAAGCAGTTTAGTTTTCTTCTCCTTCCCTCCATTACTGCCTACATGAGACTTCTCCTCCTTGTCTTCCCCCTCCAGCTCCTAGTGACAACCCTGCCCACAATGGAACCAGTGCTCTGCCAGAGACCCTCTCCTCAAGCCTTTACCTACACATTCCACACCCCGGGTCACTGCTGAAGTACAAACAAGAAAAACTATCTCATTACCACCAATAACTGTAAACACATTTCCAACTACCCTTTTGCATGGATGAAAGGAAAGTACTTGTAACATTGTAATGTTACATTCTAAGCAACATAGCAGAGAGCTATGGGAAAGCAAGATTACAGGAAGGCTTTTCCATCTTATGTTTTATTACTTTAAAGGTGAACTTAAAACACAGGCAGAGGTAAATCATCTACGTGTACAATACTTACAGAAATATTGCCTACTATGTCAAACTAGAGCGGGAACTTTATTCACTCAACTTAATGGATATTTCTCATGGATAAATGTCACCCAGTTCATTTGAAAAAGCAGATCCATATTTTTTTTCACGGCAGCACTCCTAGTAAGCCCTTCATTTTTATTTATTTTTCCATGACTCAAGAGCCCAACTGAAATTTTAAATAAAACATTAAGAGATTTGACTATTCAAGACTCTTCAGATGGAAATCATCATGAAAGTCAGGCAGTGCTTGACCTAAAATCCCTCTACCATCTAACGAACAGCTTAAACATCACAGTTTAAGATGGGTTGGAAGAAAAGATTCTATCATCATTTTTGTATTTGTCTGAGAAAGCTTTCATACATAGAAAACATTTCTGAAGTTTTGGTTCCAAAAAGCACACAAGTAGAGAGATAAACAGAGGAGTTACCAAAAAGCATGGAAAGATTAATTCATATACTGTATAGGGCTTGTGAACAAAACACGTGTCCATTCTCCAGCTTCTAACCAGTCAAAAACTGGTGATTTTTTTTTTTTCACTAACATACTAAAAATGAACTACTAGCATTGCTTTGAATGTTATTTCATTTGAAACAGCCTCAGCAGTTGTTGCTCACCATTACTTGGTTGGCAAACCTGAAAAGGCATGTAAGTCTACATTTGAGATATAGCTCTCTTCCTCAGTCATCCTTTTGGAAGATGAGGATGTATACTGAGAGCTTTCCTCTCCCAAGCACACACAGCAGTCGGGACACCCTGAACAGCAGTTAGGGCAGGATGGCTGTAATGCCCAGAGGGAAAGGGGTACAGAAGCACTTAGTTGCGGACAGCAATAAAGACAGCTCAAGTCCTTCAGTGTAAATTAACTCCATGTCAGTTAGTAGCACAGCTAGTCTAGGTCATACTCCATCTCATCCTGAAATAAGCTGTAAAATAGGTCAGATGAACTCAGTCTAAAGGTGTCCATTTTTTCTCCAGGAATGAGAAACTGGTCTATCTTGAGTATTTAGGTCAGATGTAGAATCTGAAGTCTGTTGATATTAACCTCATTTGTTGTGCCTGCTTTCAATCAGCTGTTGTCCAGCAATTAGCAGAAGAGCCTCAATTTCACTTTTGGTTATCAACAGTGCTGTATAAAGAGCTGAATGAAATCTAGTGTCTCAGGATAAGGTTTTGATAGTTGATCACAGTTTGCTTTAAGAAGCCTACTCCCCAGCTCACATACAAAATATCTTGAAATTAACACAATAGCTTGGTATTGCTGTCTTTGCATAGCCCTTAACTGTACATGTGCAAGCAGTAGTACAGATATTTTATCTTAACCTAAGCACTACTTTTTGCTTTTGTTTGTAAAACCCCATGATTCTCAATCCCCTCCCCATGTATAGAATCACATTTGGTTTCTATAGATCAAAAAACATCGACAGAATTCATTACCTAAACCCACAATGGAGGCAAGAACCACAGACTTGGAAGACAGTGCATGTTCACGTCCACTTCTAATCATAAACAAACAAGCTCCGGCATCAGCCAGGGTGGTGAAAGCCCCTCCTCCAAGAAAGGTGATTGCCCTGTAACAATTGGGGACCCTGTCTTTCCCCACAGTGTCACAGAGGGGGACACGAGGGGGACCTGCCTGTGGATCTGTTAGAGACACTGAGCTGCACTGAACCAAGCTGTGACAGAGGGAAAGCAGGCAGTGAGGACAGACCTCACCTTGGCTCAGGATGGGTTCAAAGGCTCAAGTCAGGCTTGGCACCTTCACAGCATCCAGTGCTATAGAGGAACAAAATCACTGGAGAAAAGTTCTTCTAAATACATATATGTGATTCTCACCCTAAATGTCCCTAATGTGAACCCATAGCATTCTTGAAGCTGGAGTTCATCTTACATAATTAATTTAAGATTTACAACGAGACATGGGTGGAAGAAAGAGGAAATTTTATCGTTTTTGAAGTATGAAATAAGGCAATAAATTAATGAGAAGTTATTTCTCATCCACTCTATTTCTGTACTATCTTTCAGTCCTTTTCAGTGCATGAGTAAATAAAAAAACAAACTAAAAAACAAGCCTATTCAACTAGCAGCCATCTGTCTCTGTTTCATCCCCCTCAAAAGAACATGTCAAAAGACACAGAATTTAAAGCAACTCTTTCCCAGTAATCACCAAAAGAGATGGTCTTATCACGAAAAAACATCCCCGTCTGGAAAAAAAAAAGTATGTGAGTTCACGTGCTGCAAATGCAATAAAGAAGGGAACAGGAAGATCCCTTGTGAATTAAGAACAAAAGTAAGCAACAATACTTCCATTGAAGTACAATTTTAGCCTAATTAAGGATATACTTTAAGCACAGTATCCTACAGGCTTGGGCTTGTGGTCAGAAATATCCACATGTTTATTTGGCAAGGGTACATGCACTAATTGTTGCATTGAACACAGAGTAACCATGCAGACAGCACGGCACAGAGAGCCCAGCATCACAACACTTTTCACAATACTCTTTGTATAACATCATCTCACTTAGGAGCAAATGAATAACGAAATACATTTGACAAACTCTGCCTCTCCTCCTGTTGGCAAATTGTCTGAGAGTAATTTATGTCAGTAGTCCACTCCCCTAGAGACCAATGCTGTCGCCTGCAAGCAAAGCAAAATACAACCACGATACCAGTTACTCTCGCAGACTGGTAGTTCAAGATATTAAGGATGCCTTGCAGCATACTGTTTTATCACATTTCAGAATAAGTACCTATAAATACTGCATGAAGTTTTTAGAAACTGTTGGATAAAAAAAGTGGAATATGTACACATGCCTCCATAAAGCAAAAATTGCACAGAGTGGCTGGCCGTACTGTGAAAAATCATTCTCTTCTCATTTCAGTCTTTGCCTTCACTGTGCTCCTTTTTGTTTGCTTACAATGAAATGAGAAATTGAGTATCCAAGAAATTATCTCTAGAAAGAGTTACGACAGTTATCAATACATGTGTGATGACAAATTCTTTCAATAAGGAAATTGCTTTATCATAACAGGATTAAACCAGTGATACTGTAATGCAAAGGACTTGAGCGACTACACTGCAATGTTTTAATTGGATAAAAAGGCATAACATTTTTGAATACACAAAGCAAATAGTTCCCTTCAGGAAAAAAGCTACCCTTCATTTAAAGAAGGGAAAAATAAAACCCTGCAACACCACCACTAATGCACATGTGTATCGAAACATTCTCAGAATACAGCTATGATTTCCATAATAGCTTCTCATTCAAGAGATCATTACATCTATTTAAGATGTCAAATTTAGACTAATATCCAAACCTGACTTCTTAAACTATTCAGATTCAATGCTTCACATCTTCATAGCCTTTCCTTATTATCTCTCTTGTATTACATTCTGTAACTATAGAACAAAAATAGCATCAGCTATCAAATACAAAACTATATTTTTTATTACTTCCCATTATCAGTACTCAAAGACAGAAGCCCTCACCATATGGAATGACATCTTGAAATGCACCGTGGTTTTTAGGTTTCCTCTAGAGAATCCAGTAAGCCCTAAAATTCTTTACTTTATTGGTTTCAGGGATTTTTTAATCCTACTAGAAGTTACAGTACTTTGCTTGATGGTATACTGAGAAGACTGAAGATATTAGAGGTTAATTTAGAAACTTAAGCAGTTTAAAATCCATTTGTTTTCACAAACGTGTCATGGCCTCATCAAAAACACATGGTTTTTAAACTGCTCAACAATCCCAAATTAACAGCAGAGCATGATGCTTGGAGAAAACACCAACTGGAGATCACTCAAGTCAGAACTGTGCTGGAGAAAGAACAAATTTAGCCTCATGGAAGAAAGCAGCACCTGGTACTGATTTTTTTACCCAATAACTTTGGCTTTAAAACAATCACATCCCTGATAAAGCTACAGGGATAAATGTGACAAGAATTCCTGAATGGCGAGAGCACCAGAAGGTGTGGAAACAGACTTTGCTAAATCTCCTCGAGCTCCAATGCATGAGAAACCTCCCTTATTCAGTTGCCAGCAGCTTGGTGCAAGCCTCATTTTGAGGCTCTTTTCGTATTATCCAACACGGTAAAGGAAACATCTGAGATCTTGGCAAGGAAGTTGAAGAAGGAATCATGGTTAGGAAATCATTTGGAATTCATTCCTGGAACTGCACTGGAACGATGGGCACCTGAACACCAGCTGGTCACTGATGAAGGCTCTTGACCAAAGAGACTCACTGTGGAAAACTGACCTGACCCAAAGCCTTGTGGAACTAATGGAAAATCTCCTATTGACTTTAGCAAGCATTTACTGTAAAGCCACAATCTTGCATTGCAATGTGGATGACTTTCTCTACATTTTGTGCACAGCTACTTAACCTTAGAGATAATTCCACCTGATAAACCTCCAAACATCTGGTTTTTGAACAACACATCTTTCTCCCTCTTCTAATCTCTTGCCTACTCAGTTCTTCAATTTGAAAATGACTTTACTTCCACACATAAAGCTGACTCACAGTTGAATATGAAGTCAAATAAATAAACAGGAATGAAAAATTTTCTAATGGCCATATGTGGGAAAGAGTGTTGAAAACTCTCATCATTTTTGAAACTGGAACAAATATGAACTCACCTCTGCAGTTCATTGCCAACATACTAGAATATTGTGCTTCAAGCCTTTAAACAAAGGCACTTAGAAATATTAACAAATTAATTCTCAGACTATGTATTTAGGACTGTGAGAAATGCTTATATCAAATCAGTGAATTAGGTGCCTTCCTGCCTTACAGCACAGTGCTCAGCAGGACAGAGAACACGCCTCTGAACCACAAAGACTTGCTTGTTATATGAAGTGTAAAAAACTTTTTCAGGCCTACAGGTAAGAAATTTTTTTTCCCAGCAAATGCCAACTGCCCCTCTCTTAGCAGACAAGAAGAAGGAGAAAAAACAGTACCTTTGAAGACTTGGACGCTACAGTTTTTTATCTTTTCTTAACTATATAAACTACTCCTCCCAATGTTTGATCATACACCCCAAAGCATCTCACCCATGTTGCTCTATTTCAACTCTCTCCAATTTGTTTACCAATTCTCCAAGTCTGGCACCACAACTGATCACTCCAGCTTAAGTCTTACTGCTCTCAATTGCTTCAGTAAGCTCACAACATCATTTGCTTTTGAGCCTTTGCTGTTAAGAGCATAACTCCTGGATACAGTATAATAAAGTACTATAATGCTCAGATCCTTCTCGTGGTACTGTGCAATTTGCTTTTCACTAGTATTGCCTTGCAAATTGTTTTTCTTTTTCGAGATGCAGTGACTGTACACAACTCACTGATTTCAAAACAGCTTCTAAATGTATGAAGTGAATGCTGAACTGAAACTATGACATCTAAAGTGCTTGAAACTCCATCTTTTTTTTTTTAATGCAATATTCTACATTCTAGTTCAGACTTAATAAAATACTGAACAGTCCTTAACCTAAGAGAGCCTTCAGGGATTATACTTGATATGTTCTACTAATTTTCCAGTGAATTACTCAGAAAGCAGAGAGAGATCCACAAATTCAAAGGCAAGCAAGGTCATGAACTTAGCAATGAATTCCCAGTGAAAGTTTACATGCATGTTCTTACCTGTCAGGAATAAACTTGTGCTTATTGCAGGGTAAGGACAAACACGCATACAGGGAACCTTAGAGCAATAGCAATGCAGCTCGGTTAACAATGATGTGAAGCTGCAGTAAGTTCCTTGCTCCTTGAAACTCCATCTACATCTTCATAGGCAGCTGTTCACTTGCTCTGTAATATTCTCATCTGGACTTTTTTTTTCTTTCCATGGTCTGCTTCTGTGACTAGAATATGAAATTGATGCTGAGAGTCCTACTAAAATCTATGATAGAGACTCACTTGAGGAAATACAGCACTGGAGTGCACTATTTCCAGCTAGCTCTTCGCAATTTCTTAGACTCCTCTAGCTAGCGTTTTAGGGAGATGCTCACCCTTCAGCCTTTAGGAGAATCTTACAGTTACCCCTTAATTAAGGAGCTGATGCACCTGCCAAAGACATCCTGAAAACAAAAGCATCAGTCTTGTAACAGGCAGTCAGTTGATCTGTGTCACAGTGGCACAAACTAGTATAATAATAAACCATGCTAGGAAGCTGTATGTGTGTACTATACTTGCACAACTGCCTGTTAAATATTTCACTATGAACATCATTTGTTTTTACAAATAATTACTTCAAGAAGCAAACATTTTAATTTTAATAATTATATTTGTAGTCACAGGATTACTCAGTAATCCTGAAGGTCTGATGAGACCTCTGGAGGTCTTCTAGTTCCACACAAAACAGGATCAGCTAGAGCAGATTGTCCACTGCCATGTTCAGTCAACTTCCATCTATCTCCAAGGATGGAGATACCATAACTTCTCTGAGCAGTCTGCTTTGCTCACAAGGTGAAAATTTTTTCCCTAATATCTAACTGGTCTTTTCCTTGTTGCAATGTCTATTTGTGGCCTCCAGCAACAATGTGCCCATTTAAGAGTCTGGTTTCACCTTCTGAACACCTTCCCTTTAAACAGTTCAAGAAAGAAAGATCTCCCAGCCACCTTTCTCTTCTGTACTTTGGGACAGAAAAAAAAAAAAACAAATTAAAAAAAAAAAAAAAATAAAAGACCCAAACCAAAATAATCAGTCCCCTAAATCTCTCTTAATACATATTCCAAATTATGTTAGATATTTTTCCAAAATTTAACCGTGACTGTTGAAAAATTCAGAGAGCTTTTCTAACACACGATCACATCAAAACCGATACCTAAGACCACCCTTTGTTATTTAACAAAGCTAAATAACTTTAAAGGAAAACCAGACAAAGAGATGACCCTTTTTGCAATATCTCATGTAGCTGGAAAGGGATTTTATTTACAATATTTTAATGCAGTACTGTGAAACAAACAACTTGGTTCACAGGCAGTGCACCCGCTGCTGAACTGTCACTGCCTGACATCCTGTCTTATCTGCCAAATTGCTCATTAGGTTTGGCAATTTTCACCTGCGCCTCCAGTTTATATTTCAGCGGGGAATAAACATCAGTGTGCTTTAACAATCTTCTGCAGTGAGCTTCCAACCTCTTCTCAGAAAGCACGCAGGCACACACAAAAAACGCCTTGTGTACTATGTGCTTAGAAAAAAATGCAGCTCAACTGATGAAATACAAGAGGAAGTTTAACTTGGTTAATGGAAAAGCAGTAAAAGAGGTATATAATAAACATAAATAAATCAAGTGCTTGTATCAATGAATTGTATTTTCACACTGCAAACCAACGTAAGGGGTATGGGCCAGCCTCATTTTTGTTTTCACATTTAGATGGGAAGATTCAATTTGATACAACCCCCCCACCAACGTGTAAAGTCCAGGCTGTGTTTGTGCATGGGAAAAGAGGGAATCCAGATGAATATTACTTTTCCAGCTGGACCTGATCTAGCTAACCTTTCCCTTGCTGGGAGAGGAGCGATGGTGTGATCTATAAACAAACAAAAGGGGTAGCATGGCAACCAGAACAAAGAGAGGAAAATCTCAGCAGGCCCTTAAGCCCCAGCCTAATGTGCTGAGCTGCCTACCCCTCGGGTGGCAGAATGGCACACAGCTACGCTTCTGCGAGAGAGCTGCTGAGAAACACAGCCTAGCTCGCCAGCAAAAAGCACCAGAGACATAAAACAAAACGTCTAAAAAGCTATAAACCAATTTCAGATGGAATACTGTTTTTCATTTGTTAGAAGTAAAATATTCACCGCCAACCCTGCAATTAGCTAGAAAATTACAATAATTACAGCAATTTTGTATCCTATCTCCAATCCAATTAATAGATATATGACCTTGTCAACATGTAATAATCAGGATCTGCATCTACCACAAAAATGGATGGGCTTTATTTGCTGAATAGAACTTACACAGTAAGAAGATAATTATTTGAAATACTGAGAATACCATTTGTATGCTATGCTTCACTTCACAAGTTATAAAGGGAATACAATAGGGATATTATTTCCATTTTCGATGTATATTTAAATGAAATTCTTCAAATAGGTATGTTCAATATGGGATAATATTACTGGATTGGGATTCTAAGCCTGTGGTTTGAAACATTTAAAAACGGAATACATTTATTTTCCAACATTAAAAAAAGGAATTAGCTAGATAAGTGAACATCTCTGATTTGTGATATTTATGACAAATTGTTTTACTCATTTTACTTTTATGCTTTATTTTTGCTTTTATTAAAAAGTGTCAAAAGAGCTATAATTCTTATCAACAGTTTTTAAAGTCTTGTGCATTTCTATAGACCTTTTGTATTACAGAATCTCAAAGGACTTTTTGGTCATTTTAGCAATCAGTGAACTAGGTGAGTATTGCATGTATTTTCCACAGTGACACTGAAGATAAGTGAGCTGTCCAGTACATCTCTGAATTTTATCTGCACCATATGATTTTGATGCACTAACATCAATGTATTGTAAAGTACACCAGATAATACACCAGATCATCACACTAAGGAGAAAACAGACATTTATCTCCCTGTTCTAACTCAGTTTAAGAACCCAGAAGGACAGCTTTTTGAGTTATGGATGCAAACAAGATATGCATTTAGCAGTGGTATACCCTAGTGACAGCAAAATGGAACAGTCTTGAAATTCCAGGATATTCCTTTATTCTGTTATTAATACTTTTCCTAATTTAATCCTGTTTTGTAATGAAGAATAGTTACAGTTTGAAACAGATACGCTTTCAAGTTCATGTAAGCTAGCTGTTAAATGTTGTTCCCTTAATTTTACAGAAAACACTCAAGTATAAAACCCTTTAAAGTTAATAGAGTGGTAACTTGTCCATTTGCATTTTACCTGATTACTTAATCAGATTTCATCCATTAAAAGAATACCTACAAAAAAAGTAATCTCTTGGGAATTACAAATAAGTGTTTAAAATACCATGTCTCCAGAATATCAAACAACTTGATTCTAGCTTCTGCTAAGAATATTCTGGTGTGGAGTCACTATTTTAAACGTTCAAATGCTCAACATTACTAAGAGGGCAAAATGCTTTACCCAGCTTTGTCTTGTTTGGATGGTACTTTTAACAACAATGAAAAGCACACGGTAAATATTATTGTGTTATTATTCTTCTTAATAAGGTGAACCATTCTAAGACCCTTTCTGAGCTCGAAATGTGATCTATAATTCCTGCTTCATGGGTTTGTGAATACTGTATCTCATGTTGAAATACACAAAATAAAGGGATGTTCCTGGCTGTGGTTTCTGTTTTTTATAAACTGTATTTTTGTAACACAGTAAATGCAGATATTAGCAGGTATTGTTATGGAAACGTGACAAGCATAACCTAGTAACACCGACAGGTTCAGTAGAAAGTGCTCCTGTCTTTAGTGTTTCCCCCTTTTCTTCATTAAATTGAGTAAAACTGGCAAATTGAAAATTACACCATGCAGCAACTGCATTTGAAAATTTTGCTGTGATTTTTCAGTGTGAAGACAATTTTAAACTGGCAGCACAGAAGGCGCTTATTGCTCCTAAAAGCAGTTTATAAATAATTTATTAAACCAGAAAGGTTTGTTTACTTGCACGCAACAAGCATTTACGCAGTTTCTCAATTCTAATCAGCTTCCGATAAGGATGGATAATGAATCATTTTCCCAGCAGCATGAATGGGTAACAGCACTTGTCATCCTCCTAAATTAAGATGAAACACGTTGAGATACCGAGAACATTTACTTACTTGCACGAAGGACTGAAGGGGTGACCTCAATTTCACTTGTTGCTTGGTAAGGCTGAAAGGCCGATGCCGTGTTGGAGCCAAGCTCACTGCCAAAAATTTCTGGGCTTTGCGTGCCTGTCGAGCTGGCGCTGGTGCCATCACCTCCATGGTGTGGATCTTGCTCATCAAACACAGCTACAAGCTGCAAATGACAATTTAATCTACTGTTAAAAAGGACTCAGCAACATCAAAGTGTCATTGTAGATCAGCATTTCAACATTTCTTCCCACCAAAGAGCAAGAAAGGTCCATCAGCAGAAACTCAGATCAATGCCTGGATCACAGCATCATCAGTCCAAGGAAAGGCAGTCATTAATTGGATAGTACAAAGGGTAAACAGTTCTGATGGGACACAAAGCCCATCACTGTGAGCCACAGAATGAACGGAACCAAGACAGGCAAAGAAGGGTTGCGCCTTCTACAGCAAACCACTTCATCTTACCCAGCAATGCAGAAAACTGAGTGCCAATCAATGCCTGTGAATTGGTATTCATCACCTGTGTTTTGATCCCTCTACATGCACCATTACTACAAAGTCAAATCATGAGCAAATTCACATTTTAATAGAATAAAACATACAATAAGAAATTATGTTAATACATCAATACACACAGAAAGCTACAGACAAAATAGGAGGCTACACGAAATTGTTAAAATCCCTACAAATTATCATCTATTAATCTGCTTAATGATTTAAGTTGTAGGTTTCACCTGCAAAATTTCTTCTGTGCAATTTCTAGAGCTATTCTTTTTTTTTTTTTTCACTCAGCTTCTCCAAGGAAAGTCTAAGAACTTGTTTGAAACTTATCCAAGTCACTAATTCAATACAGATTTACTAAATCTGTGCTCACCACTACACAGGAAAGAGGAAAAAACATCAAGGTGTTTTTTTCTTTTAAACTTTATTAATGCTTTTATTTGAAACAAATAATTTATCCCAATTTATCTTTGGTGACCTACTGAAAGAGAAAAGGCCAGCTCTTAACACATTTAATTTTAGAACTTAATTTTCAAGATGGGTAAAAAAAATTTATGGATAACAGCATTCTGCAGCCTATAAATTAATCTATAATGTAATATTTGAAAGACATTTCCAAGAAAGTATTACATTGTTCTCTCCAAATTGGTAGGGTAAATGGAGCAAATCAACTTAAACCTACACTGGTCTCTGTAAACTGTTTATTTTGTTAGAAAAACACTTAAAGCCTTGTATAACCTAAAGGAGTCAGATAAGTAATTTTCTGTTTTTCCTTGCTTTTTAAGTAAATTTAACATCATCTCATTGTAAAGATTTCAATATTAAATCCTTTACTCAAACCTAACTTACATAAGCATCAGTTAAAAATTTAAAACTGCAACTGTAAGCTCAAGTAGATATAATTTCAGGAAATTTAGCATTTGAAACTACTTTTGGGCATTACTTTGTTGACAATTTTGAAGTTAGAGAGATTAGCAAATTTGCACCAATTATTCTGCACCCAATGCATATTTAGGCTCTGACATACAGGAAACAGAAAAAATGAACTGATGAAAAGTAAAGAGCCCATGCTCTCTCCAGTGCTATTTGAAAGAAGGGGAGCTGAAGGAAAACCAGGTTGTAGCTGCAAACTGCTGGAGCATGTTTTCAACGTGCATTTCATTATTTTAGGCTGGAGAAATCTACACACAAAAGAGATGTGACAACACCTAAAATGTCAGTAGCTCAAGAGTATTGGAAATTTAATTTTCTAACACATTGTGAAATATCAATGCTTAGAAAAATTGAAGCATATTTCTCAAAGGAGCACATTTTACTCATAACACTTTTACTATCTGTTTTATAACACTCTAATTACCAGAGATATCCAGGAACTGAAAATAAATTAACCCACATGTGAAGATGTGCAAGGTAACGTAATACAAACAATGCATTTAAGAATTCTAGGCATGAAGCATTAAATCTTTTTCTCCTTTGCACGGTTTGTATCAAGAAATATTGAAAAATATTACTTAATGCATGCTCCTGCAAGTATTTATATATATGTAAAAGGGCATATGTCTATAAATCTCTGTATATGCATGTTCTACTGTAAGTTGCCTCCAGCTTTCTGCTTATGCCGGACAGACTACAACCTATGACTTTAGAACATCTAAAACCTAATGTCTCATTTCAAGCTTAGCTTTTGATCTTATGTATTTTCACAGGTATTTGCTGTTTTGACAGCATCAAACCTTCAAAACGCTTGACTTCAAGTATATCAAGTTTTAACATTTTTGCATAGAGCATGTGAAGAAACAAGCCATGTTATTTCTCTCCGAATCTAATTAGTATTAAGAATGCAGGTTAGAAAGCTTGCTGTAAAACAGCGTTGCAAAAGTGCAGTCATTCCTCATAATGAGACAGAAAGTCTCCCAGACTGGAAGACAACATTAATAAACAGTGTTGGATCTTGACTTCCAGCGCTTGGTGTGTCACTCTGCAGATGATGAGCTCAAAGGAACCAAAGACAGCCAAACCATCTTCCACTGTATTCTGATATCAAGCATTCATTTTTAATTTCTCCAATATATTTTCTTCTAATCAAGCTAAATTCTTCAATGAAAGGAATTATATACTTTTGTACCTCTGAAGGCAAACCAAAACAAAAAAACATCTGAAGACATGCTTTATGGCTACTTAGAAGAAAGTCACACAAGTAGGTCACTGGACTGCCTGGACATGTTCCTATGCAACCTGATCTAGGTGAACCTGCTTCTGCAGGGGGGTGGACTAGATGATCTCTAAAGGTCCCTTCCAACCCTACTATCCTATGATTCCATGATATATGAAGAGTCCTTTGCAGCAGGAATCCACAGCAACACACTGCTCTACACCAGGGAAACAAATGACCTGTCAGAGAGATGCTAGGCATGTTTAACTGCCTAACTAGTGATTACTAACCAGCTTTTATGAGCCTTAAAGTCAATGGCAGACCTATGGTATTTTCCTAGGCTTTAAATATCAGATCTATAAAGACAGTAGAAAACAAAGATGATTATATTTTTTGGATCAACATCATCTTTACTGTAAGGAGACTGTTTCCATGTTGGCTTTTGTCTTTTTTAATTTTTATTTTTAATAAGAAATAAATGACATAACCATGTACAATGTCAGTCTTCAAATGCAAGAAACTGCATGCTCCTTTCCAGAACCACTCTGTAATTACTTCCAATATTTGACATGAGCTGTGCCTCCTGTTTTCTGTCTTTCTATTTTAGATCTCATCTCTTGCACTGACTTGAGAAACCCATCATACCATCCATTTTTATGCAGAAGGGATCAGCAGAAGGGCTCAACAAACCATGACAATGCACAAAGAAAGAAGAAAATAGTCAAGCAGTTAAATATTAGATCAATATTAGCCCTTTAAAAGATTATAATGGTTTGACACGAAGCCATTTCTGGTAAGGGGGAAGATGGCTCCTGTAGGAAGTTGCTCGAAACTCTCCC
The DNA here is from genome assembly GCA_013401255.1 of Urocolius indicus. Lineage (NCBI taxonomy): Eukaryota > Metazoa > Chordata > Aves > Coliiformes > Coliidae > Urocolius > Urocolius indicus. Next base: position 127,206 of record WBNH01006178.1, on the reverse strand, counting down.
CAGCTCTGAGCCAGACCCGCTTCTGGGGCTGAACCAATTAGATGGCTTCACGATCACTTTTTAAGAAGAAGCCGGAAGAGGAGGACTCTTCTTGTTTCTTCTTTCTTCTATCCCTTCTTCTTCTCCAGCTGGTGGTGGTCCAAAGAGTGGGAAGAATGAGAGAAGCAACCATGTGGACTCCAAGGTCAGTGAGGGAAGAGAGGAGGAGGTGTGCTGGAGCAGAGACTCCCTTGCATTCTATGGAGAGAACTGGTGAAGCTCAGATTTGTTGGTATTTCGTTAAAGATCTCGCATCAGGGGCAGTGACTCAGTTTGCTAAATACCCCATGCCAGAGGTAGTGACTCTGTTACAGACCCTGAGCCAGGGGCAGCAACTATGGCCAGAGGAGGCCATGTCCCGTGTGAGGCATCCCATACCCACAGAATCTGTAACTGTGCAGAGGTATCCACGCCAAAGGAGCTCATTAAAATTATGCCCAGAAGAGGCCATGTCCCAAGGAAGGGATCCTGTATCTGCAGATGCTGCAACCGTGGAGAAGAATCCACACCAGAGACACTCATTAAGAACTCCATCCCGGGCGAGGGATCCTGTATCGGCAGAAGCCACAGCTTGTTGGGAAGAACCCACACCAGAGAAGTTCGTTAAGGACTGTGTCCTGTGGGAGGGACCCTGTATCAGAGCAGAGGAAGAATGCCAGGAGTTGTCCTCATCTCAGAAGAGAGAAGCAGCAGAGCCCATCTGTGAGAGACTGACCACATCCCCCATTCCCTGTCCCCCTGAGCCATTGTGGAGGGAGGAGGTAGAGATATTGGGAGCAGTGAGTTGAGCCCAGGAAGAAAGGAGGGATACAGGAGGGAGATCCTAAAGTGATGGCTGTAATTTTTCTCAGTCATCATACTCTCTTTTTGCTTTTTTTCCTGTTCTGTTTCGTGTAGGTGGTAGAATAAACTTTCCTACTTTCCTCTGTAAGTTGAGTACTGGAGTCTGTTTTGCCCAGAACCATAATTGGCAGCGAGACCTCACTGCCCTTGTCTTAATCCACAACAACGTTGCTTATCTTTTTCCTCCCATTTTGCTGGGGTCATCCTAAGGAGGGTGAGGGTGAATGGGGGCACTGAGTGAGAGACTGTCATGGTGCTTCACGGCGCCAAACCACGACAAAGATCTTCCACCAAAATCCAGTGAAAATTGGAGCCATCTGGTTTGTCTGAAAGCTTTTTTAACAAAAGGCAATGCCACAGCCAAGACAAAATATCACATTGACAGTATAAATAAATAAATAGTAGTATTAGTAGTTATATTTATAATGTTACATCCATCCTCCATTCCATGGGACCTGAACTTGAATGCATCAAAGCTGTGAAAATATGATTAAATAGGTTACAGCAATTTTAATCACCCAGGGTAATACTATTTGCATTTTTCAATCACTGAACTAAAAATCTGGAAATGGGAAATAAAATCAAGTAGCAACAAACCACTTTGCCTTCCCAAAACAAATTTAATAAATGATAGGCTTAATTTGGATTGGCATGTTTACATTTCTAATTATAGTATGGCAAAAGCAACAAAAAAGAAGTTTCAATACAGATCTACATCCTTTATCCATATTAAGCTGGCATAGGAAGAATCATCTCTTTAAATAACATAAGAATTTCATCCCCAGTCTAAGCATAGACTAAATTCTCAAGAAAAATAGTTTCATATACTCAGTAGCACTTTCAAATACAAAGACAGTAGCTTTGTTCAGATCACAACTTTTTGAAAGGTTCATTCCATTTCATAAATGGAACTGGACTAAGCCTTCAAAAGCTCATTATGCAGAAATTAAAATACTCCAATTTTTTAAACTTCAGAGTTTAAAAATGTAAGAATCTTACATTCATTATCAACAAAAGATATTCTTTTTTTTTTTCTTAAAAATAGCAACAACATTCAGTGTTTGACAAACAGCAATTTCTTTAAAAAAAAACACAAAGAACTGCAGTAAAACTCAGCCATTATCCCAGTGGTAAAATTGTACTTGTGATCTTTGGCATGTTTTAAGAGATAGGGTTTTTATCGTTACCATCATACTCTGAAGAAAAAAAAAATATAGAAGTACAGTTTAAAAAACAGCTACTAACTTGATGCTCTTCTCTGTTGATCGAAAAAGACTCTACAGCAAACAGGAAGCGAGAGCATCATAATTAAATTCTTTTTGTTTAATATACTAGCTTCATCAAGCAAGTGTCTTACAAAGAAATGATTATACAGTCTGAGATAGCAAAACAAAGTTTTACTGAGACGCCTTTGGCTTTGGGTTAAAGCATTCCAGCAGATCACTCACTGCATTCAGCACTCTATAGCACATCTGACTGACTTCTCACAACACCATGTTGTATGGAATTAATTACACTCCAACATTTAATTCTTTCTGAAAGAGATATCAGGATGAGCTTCTCTATGGCTCTATCTGGGACTCAACATATCATAATAACTAGGTTATATTTACTTATATAAAGAGCAAGAAGATTGATTTAAATATTGACACAGCAGCAGCCTGTGTTCCAATATTAATTATTACAATTTCTGTCTATTCCAAGGTAATTAAAAAATTAGTAAACACGTATGCATTCTTAATTAATAGACTAAATTTAGTATTTGAATGCTAATTTACTGGATTAAAAAACTATTCATACCATCAATGGTTGTTTACATTTTCATTAAGTACTAAAACCATGTGAAACAATTCATCATTATCAAATGATATGATCATGTCATTTCTCTGCAGCATAACTCTAAAAATCCTCCACTTCACAGAAAACTGTAAGACTAGAAACTTTGCCTGTACTTTGCTCTACCATAACAAGTAAGACTGTCAAAAAGATCACTTGAATTTTGTGCATTCCTAAGTATCTGTCCAAAACTTGTTAATTCTTTTGTAATATATACTGACACATATGTAGGCACCCGTAATGATTTCATTTATGTTAACATCAGTTAAGGTAACAGCTTTATTTTCCTTCTCGAAAGACAACAATTGATCCTCTGGTTTTCATACCCCTTGGTCTTCACATCATCTGGTTTTCATATCCTCTGCACTTCTTGTGCACTCTTTTCATCACACAGTGAAACTGAAATCACTTATCTTTTATAATGATTAGGAGTCATTTTAACTATCTAGTTTCTTCTCACCAAAAGAGCAATGATCAGATAATTTCATATAAGCACATTCCCAATTTGTTCTGCTGTTCAGTGACCAATTGCTCATTAGTTGATCTGTTGAGCAACAAGAAGAGACTTGATTCTTCTGGCTGAACCATGCACTTCCCCTCCTGGCCCATACAACAGCTTCCAGATGTGGTTTTCTTTTTCACAGCTACTATGGTCTTCTGGCATTTATGCTGCACATCTGAAGCATGGCCATTTGTCCATGAAACTGCCTTTCACACAAGTGATTATTTATCTGCTTCAAGCAGAGTAGTAAACAGAAGCCTTCTGAGGCCGCTCTGAGTAATGGAGCAGCTCGACATTCGTCTCTGGTGAAGCACTCACACTGGCATGGACGCAGGTTCTTAGTTTATGCTTAATATCTGAACTGTTCTGTTCCTTGAAGAGAGAGATTTTGGTGGTGCAAACGAGATTTTAAAATCTAAATTAGCCTTGTCAATATATCGTCATCTAAAATAGTTACTTTCGGCATTTCCTTTAAAATCTGACGCAGAAAACTTTTCCAATCTTGAGCAAGCCTGTACACTAAACCCACAAAGCAACCACTGAACTGACTACACACTTCCTCTGCCATGTACATAACCAAAGTATATAGTCTATATGAGAATATAAGCAGATTTCTACAGTAATTCTTTTATGTTGGCAAAAAAAAACGTGTACCCAAAGTACTCTGAGTTTTTAGTCCATGTTACAATGCAGAACTAAAGAGTATTTAGTTAATAGGGACCATTAGTAAATCAAATTTCAGCTAATGGCATCTCAAACCCCAGAATATCCAAATTGCTTGTGAATTAACAGATAACAAGAAAAATAAACATAAATTCAGGAGAAGAAACAGCAAGGGAGTAGCCATTATTATTTAGATATTAAAGAAACTAAATATCAAATCAATTTGTAGGCTTTCTGATGACAGAACTGACTTTAATAGCCCTGTGGCAGACCCAAATTCCTATTACTCCTTGAGCTTCACTTTTCTACATGGCTCATTAAAAATCCATTTAAATATAACTACTGTTTCAATGAACTGGTTAAAAGGAAATACCAGGAAAAAAAAAAAAAATGGTCATTTTCACAAATAATGCACTACTATCCACAGACATTAAAAAAATGAAAAGAAATCGATTAGGAAAAATAGCAGCAACTAAGAGGTATTATGTGCTATATGTGCAACATGAGCATCTCCTCAACAGACTTATAGATCACTCCAGGTTCTGAAAGGAGAAAAAAGGTGCAGGCTCAATTTTAGATGAATTGTAACACAAACAACAAACCTTTACAACTTCAAGAAAATCTTTACCTGTCCTTTACCTGACCTTCAGTCTTGAAGTCAGAACTAGCTTTTCATACTAAGTTTTCAAAGTAATGTAGCTAGAAGAGAGCCAAAACAACCAATGTTCTTATAACAACTACTGCACTATTCCTTCTGGAAAAATAGAAAGGATGTTTAAAGGGTCACATTCTACTGTCAAATTAACACTTTGTATTAGATCTTCTGTGGATTACACAGAAGTGTAAGCTCATACAGAACTACAGAATAACCTGAACTGGAAGGGTCCCCTGAAGAGCATCTAGTCCAAGCACCTGTCAAACCAAGGTTAGTGAGAGGAGGTTGCTCATGGCCACATCTAGTTGTGTTTTGAATAACCCCAAGGATGGAGACTCCATAGCCTCTCGAGGCAATGTCTCCCAGTGTTTGATCACACTTGGTTTTAAGACTTTTGTTTGCTCCGTATGAATTTGAAATTTCCCTTGTTACAACTTTGCCTGCTGTCTCTTGCACTACTTCTGCATATCTCAGAGAAAAGTCTAGCTCTGTCTTTGCATACCTGATAGAAAGCAGCCGTATCTAGAATGCTGTGCCTTAGATAACCACAGGCCACATAGCACCCTGATGGCCTCCCTTTGTCTGTGAAGGTCTCCACTCCTCTTAACTGACTCTGGTAGCCTCTGGCTGGGCCATCACAGTAATGTCTTGTTTAAATTGAGGAGGCCAAAATACTCCATCAGCAGAGAGAAAGTCACCCCTCAACCTGCTGGCCACAGGCTTGCCCTGTAGAGTCCAGTCCCAGGCTGGTTGTCTTTATCACAAGGGCACACTGCTGATTCACGGTCATCAAATTGTCCACCAGCTGTGTCCCTACCCAACCAGTGGGCCCTCAGCCCATACTTCCATGTGGGCTTATCCCAGTCCACGTGCAGGACTCTGCATTTGCCTTTGCTGAATATAATCTGCCTCCTCAAAACCTCATGAAATAAAACAACCACTGCTGGATAATACATCATAGATCTCCCAGAAAGTTTTTCTCAAATCTGCTGACTAAGTAAACACCTTTCACTTCTGAAGCTTAACATAACATACCAAGTTAAATCATATTTACAAGAACAGAACTCATCTACTGATTCTAAGGACAGTTTAATTTTACAGATAATTTTAAAATCTTCAGCTTTCTTGATTCTTTATGTCTAAGAAACAATTCTGAAGTAAATAGACAAGCTTTTTATTAAAACATTGCTTTTGATAATTCATTTCACGGCATTTTCATCTGAGAAATTCTACAATCAATATTAAATTACAATCTGATCTTCTCCCAGTAGGAATTAAGTGCAGTTTTAGGTATTATCCTGCAAATTCCTAGACTATTAAATATATTTTAAACTTATTTGAAAATTTAAAATATTTAAAACATATTCATTTAATGTTACATATATTTAAATTACTTTTTTTTTCCCTCTATGGCTGAGCAACACACTAAAAACAAGCCTTGACTATGGCTCCCTGGAAAGTAATTTGTGTATATCCTGTCTGAATTGCCCTCTACTTGACCTCCATGGTTTAAGAAGGGCTGAGTCTGGCCAAGAAATAAGACAATAACTGAGCAGTGTTAAAAGTGCTATGAACTGCCTGTCAGGTTGCCTAAATTTGTTTTTTCGTGACCTCAGACCTTGCATATACCAGACACACCACTTCTGCATAACATACTGAACAAGAACCGAGCTGCCACGCCACGTATGCAGCCTGATAGACACAAGTACTAGGCTGCCCAGAGAAGTGCTGGAGTCACCATCCCTGGAGGTGTTTAGAAGATGTGTAGATGAGGTGCTTAGGGATGCTGTTTAGTGGTGGACATGGCATGGGTTAACCATGAGACCTGATCATTTTAAAGGTCTATTCCAACATAAACAATTCTTTGATTCTGGTATCCACAACTGTTAAACAAAGACCTGGCAAAAGCAGTGCCAATGTTGCACTCTAATCTCTAGAAGGATGGGGATATTTTTGCAAAATTCAAAGAGGAGAAATGCTGCACATACATTAAGATTCATTAAGATTATGGGGTAAAAGATTCCAGAGTTTCCAACTAAACACAGAACTACTGCTAAAATAAAAGTTCAAGAATAGAGAAGAACAATCTCCTTTCATTAAACAATCTTTTTTTTTTTCCTTTGATGATTTTCAGCAAAAATGAAAGTATTTTACTTAAAGAGAAGTTTGCTTTCCTCAGTTGCTACAGCCCCTCCACACAGCAGGTACCAAAATGCTTAATTCCATGCTCATTCAGGCAATGAGAACAGCTGGGGAAAATATCTCTGTCCTAAATTAGAAAGTTTTTCAATCATAGGGTTTTTTATCATGGGAATTTTTAATGGGTTGTTTCCTCACCGACTCTTCCTTTGAAAGCACAGAGTATAATGCTACCCTGTTATTTTCTTAAATCCTCAATTTACACAGAAAAGATTTCTTTCAAAATCCCTTTGTAAAAATAGCCCTCTTGTTCAAGGGTAAGGACATACCCTGCAAAATTACCACAATGTATGATTTACCATGGTATCTTCTTATTTTGAAAAGAAGTAGGAAAAAAATGTATGTATCCTGCCTTTCAAGAGGTATGTAAAGAAAGAATGGTATCAGAAGAGACAGTGCTATGCTTAAAAAGTGGCAGGGATGCCTCTAAGTGCACAAATAAACCAATTTCGTCCCCTCCATTTTTGATCCTTTAGCACAAATGAATATGTGCGAACCACAATGAGGACAATTATGTTCATATTGCTTTGGAAGCAATTTTACATATATTTTGCACTATAAAAGTCTGCCTTCTTTTTTAAGAGGACAGGGCTCAAAAAGATACCCTGAGCTTTTCACTCTCTGTGAGCTGAGCTTGTGGGCACAGGATGACTCTGCAGGTCAGCAGATTTCCAAGTCAACAGCACGGACCATACAGGAGTTTGGTATTTTATTTCTGCCGCAGAGGTCAGCAGTTAAGCAGTGACGCTATGCAGTAAGTAATCCAGACACTGCGTTTAAATTAGAGAGGCCAGTGTCACACAGAAGATATATTGCTGAAATAAAGATGTATTAAATCTTAACAGTTGTCTCATCTGTCATTGGGAGCTGCAGCCCTTGAGTACCAAGAAAAGAATGGTTTCAGAAACCTCCAAAAAGACCAGGCTTTCCACTCCTTTGTTACAAGATCAAAACAACAGCATTTAAAATCTGAGATTTTAATTTCAGCTGAGGTACAAAAAGGTATTTAGTTTGTTAAAGCACAGGCCAATCTTTGCAAGCTTATTAAACTTCAAGAAAATAGACTTTGTAAAATACAGATCTTCATTTTATTTGGCGTTTGCTGTTCAGTGTAATTTGCATGCAAAAGCCAGGAGAATGTGATTAAAAATACCCATCTAGAGACATAGATGAAAAACTTCAAACATTTTCTGATTCCCTTCTGTTCCACTCATTATTTCAATACCTCACTACAACAAAGGAATAGATAACACTTGTCCTTGACATTAGCCTAAATTATCTTCAGTGTGCAATACAATACCTATTAAATTAGGCTTATTTTAAATCAACGTCAAGGTCTCTTCAAAAGGTAAAACTCTGTATACCTTTTGCCTTTCCTATAACACTTCTTTTTTCCCTCAAGAAACTTTTCAGAGGTCTTAAAAACAATAAGATAGTGCTGTGGGTTGTTTTTTTTTTTTTAACTAACTTCATTATCTACTATTAAAAAATGTCAGAGAGAGACATCTACCTTTGGCAATTTAAGACAACAATAACAATATTCTTCATTTTGTGCATAATGACAAAAATAATCAGCACATTAGGCAGTAATTCATGCTTCCCCTTCTTTAAATAAGGCTCTAAAAAATAAATGCAAACGACTGGTTGTTCCCTCATCACTAACATTTTGTATTATTTTTAAATGTAACAATAGTGAAAACAATGCAAATTAAGAGTCCATTAGGACTATCATTTATGAAACGAAGAATAAAAGGCAGTGGTCCAACAGCAGCAGGCTGACGGCAAGCAACATTAACTGAGAGCTCTGTGAAGTCTGTCCTCATCTGTGGCTACCCACAGGCCCAGGGAACTTGACTCACTGGTATTATTATATGAAACTATGCCAGATAAGGAGCTCTGGTCTTAAGTAAAAGATATCCACTAGACAAGATTTGATAATCTAGAAACAGAGAGGATCCCCAAATTGCCATACTTCAGTTCTTTCTAAACACCTTCAGGTTTTCTGCAACCAAAAGGATTATAGTGATCTCTGTATGAACTAAGAAAACTCTGGTGCTGCATCCACATCCAGATGGATATCCATCTACCACACATCATCTGCTAGAAGATAGCACCTGTATTCATTTCCCACAAACACCAAGTTAAACGAAACAGTAACTGAGCCCCAGGGACTTTCACTGAAACCTAGGCTCTCAATGCCAAAATCATTTTCAAAATGATCTAGAGCCACATTTGCAACAATAATTTGGCAGATAAGGCTGCAGAAACACATCTCGCTTATTTTCAGCCCACAAAATCATTAGAAATGAGATATCAAGATATTTTTCAAACTGTTTTCAAAGGCCGTCTGGTGACTTTTCAAATCTTATCTCTAAATGCTTATCAAAACAAAAAGAATAGGGAAAATCAAAAAAAAAAAAAGGAGAATGAAGACAGGAAGAGTTAAGAAGGGAGGATCTCAGAGGGAAACTAATTGGTTAATATTATCACATCCATCTTCAAAACTAATACAGTAGAAGTCAAAAGCTTTGTTTATGTGAAATGTGGGCATGAATAGCAAAAAAGATATTACTCTAAGGACAGTTTTCATCAGCCTGTGATTGTTGACTACTTGGTGCAGAAGCCTTCACCATCTTAACAGTGTTCTCTCTTTACATAAGGATGCAGCACTTGAGCTTTAAAATGAAAGAGATAGGAGCATCAATAGGGACTTTTAATGGAATTATACTCCCAAATCAGTATTGTGAAAGCTTCAAACACTCCAGCTTTATTTTCAGAATTCATTTTGAAAATTAACTCCCTAAATTGCTGTGCAAACTGGGACCAATGCATCTACTTCATCTAGATAGATCTAAATATATATACTTTTGAAAAATAAATTCTCAAAAGAGAAATTACATTTGTATGCACAGTCATGTCAAGCTAACCAAGCCTAGGAACACACTCTATCATTCTTACATTTCACCTTGATTTACCCCGTACCCATGAATGCATTTTCCAACACATAATATAAAGGTCATCCAGCCTGGAGAAGGAGATACAAGCATTGCCAAAATTCATCAGCTTCAACTTGTGGACAGGGACTGTACTGAAAACTTCAAAACTGATCCCTTCCATCTTGCAGATGCCCTAATTCCTCCCCGTCTTCTCTGGGCCTCTTTGTTTCTCCTCTTTTCTCTCCTAGAAAAATTACAGTTGTAAGTAGCTGGCACTCCATACCAGGGCAGCAGACCTGTCTCCGTTTGAAGTATCTGTATTTCATAATGACTTCAAATATGGTTGTAAAGTTATTAAAATCATTCATGATTTTATCTGTGCCAAATGGATCATTACACTGTCAACACTCATCTTTGTTATGCAAAAATATGCAGAACTTAACATCTTTTGTTGAGCTGGCAAAACAGTATTTCAGTAGTAACTCTATTTTTCGTTAAATTTTGCACAAGGTCAAAGTGTGCATGGAATCTGATCATCAAAGGTTCCACTCAGAAACATCACACAAAACGAGCTATTTCACGTGTGGAGCAAAAGATTATTTGTTTGTAATCTACAAATAAATTCTTCTGAATGCTGTTCATTGAATGCTCATTGAACTAACAGGGTTGTGATTTCTAATTCCCTTTAATTTTTACTATTATGTATTTTTTTAAAAAAAAAAACAACTTTCAGAACCCAACATTTCCCTTTAAACATCCTTAATAACCCAAAAAAAAGAAATCTCCTAGAGCCTAGCACAAAGAAAAACTGTTTTTCTTTTTCAATAGCTGGGAAAGGCATGGCTATGTAAGGCCTTGCAAATCAGCATGTTTGGGAGAATGTTGTTGCTGAATTTAATTTCTTGGTAAATTATACTGAAAAGTACAATCAAAGCAAATCAAAGGAGCACTTGCTCTGCTTCTACACCTGTGGAATAGTTAGATATTTCATTAAGTTTCATACCATTTGAGTAAGATTTGGTGATTCTCTGCTCATTTGTGACTATTAAAAAAAATACTACTTTGTTTTAAAATATTTCCAGTTTACAAATATTTTAAGCAAAACATAACCGTGTCTACAGTTGATGGTAGCTTGAGGAATCTTGCTTTGCTTTGCCTGGCCAGCAATGGAAGGAAGAAGAAAACAGCTGCGAGTGGAGGGTGGGAAGATGAGAGAGATTAATATTAATACCATGAAGAGTAGTAGGGCAGCTGGGACAGTTAAGGGGTTGGTTGGGGATGGGGCGGGGGCATTAAGATTGTTTATTACTGTTCTTTTCTCTCTTTTTAAATATTCTTTCATGTGCTTTACAATCCTGCTTTCTGTAGGCTCCAAGTCTACCTCCAGTCTTGCCTCATCTTCCACTTCTCTCTAAACATCTTTTGGCAGAAAAGGAAGCCAATTTGGTCTGGTTACCTCAAGTGTAAAAACCACTATCTTGGGAAGCTCCGGCCATCTTACAATAGCTAGTCTGAGTCACTGTCGTTAAATCTTCATTTAATTATTGTTTCTTTGTATTTCACCTGCCAGGCTTAATCTTTGCAATTGGATGAAGTTGTGGAGAAAAGCTTTTTGGTAGTTTGGTAGTTTGTAGTTTGGTGCCACATAAAACAGATGCATTGCATAAGGCTACCACAGGTAGCTGGGTAAATTATGCTGTCAAAAGCGATTAACATTTAAAAGGATTAAACAGAGGAAACAGATAATACCTCCAAGATCTGTTTTTAATTAAAACATTCCACTAATTAATATTAAAAGGCAAAGACTGATAATCAGAGAGTGCATACCTTCTAAAGAGAATAGTTTTTAAGCTTTTCATTAGGGGTCACCTTTTTGATGTGTAAGACCACTTTTAATTTACCTGCTTCACTGCAGACTATTCACTTATTAAAACAACTCTTGACCGCATAAATACAAAAAAACCTCACATTTAATCAGACACATTTATGCATTCACAACTATTTCAGACATCCTTGCTTTAAGACAATCTTGTCTGAAAGCAAACCTTATTTCACAGCCTCTGTGCCTAATTGTTTTATCCCAAATGATTTCTCCTCTTTCCAAAATAATTACCAAACATTATATCATCTATGCTAAAACACTAAAAGGGCATCAACGTTGAACCTTCTAAGTGGCTAAAATGAATAGCACATACCAGGAAAGTCTAAATCGTGTAGCCTTTGCACATAAATCAAACCGCCTTACGCATCCTGACAGCTCCATCTAGCCACAGCTCCGCAAAGTAACTTTATCCCAGGCAGAATGAATTCATTTACAGTCGGCACATAACAGCTATTATGAAAACTCTTGTGGTCAAAAGCGTCATTTCCAGAACAACTTCACTATTGTTTAACATTAGATTAACACTTTCACAATCGTATCTGTGCTTCAGGTTACTTGGGTTTCAGAGAAACATGGGATCAGAAAAGCCACGTCTTTAAAGGCTCCACAATTAGAGCATCTGGGTAATGTTGGGAACAGATGCTGGAGTCAGAACTTGGCAGGAGTTCTTGAGATGGGAACCTCAAACATCCTGGGGAGAACACAGAGCAGAATGGTATATAATGTAAAAATGCAAAGCGCACAGCGACAGAGTGAGAGAAAGGCAACACGCAGGACATGCACGTGTCTGATGGAGCAGATCAGCACCAATAACAGCAAAATAGTCAGCTGCCAGAAGTGGGGGAAAGGGAGGGGAAGCCTCCTCATCACAAAATTCCAGTACTACCAGTTTACAAATCCGCAGCTTATGAACTTGCCTCTTCCTCACCTGTGGCAGCATCACTGGGCAGTGAGGTGTGGGCAGCACCACTGCTGACCTGCTGCTGGCTGACTGCCCCATCTACGCTCTGATGTCACAGATTGCGCGGTCAATGAGGAGGGTAGATGGCAAAAGATAAAGTAGATGGCAAATTTTCTCCATTTTTCACTATTCCATCCATCACTGACAGCTCTAATGATCTGAGATGCACTCTTCTGTGTATACTGCGAGACTGCATGCACTAGTAAAACAGCATACATCTTTTAAACTAGCTAACTAGCTCTAGATACGCTGCTTTAACTATGTGTGTATATGTATATATACATACTCTTAAAATAGTGCAATAATTTGAGGAAAGTAATTCTCATTTCCTTACATTTTCTTCCTATTGTCTACAATGTCAAATACAGTTGACTTGGCTAGTTTAATGATCAGATTCATTAGAAATTACTTGTTTTAGACATGCAGAATGGCTGAAAGACCTTCCATTAAAGGAGAAAACACCACAGAGTACTGAAAAACATTTTGCTTAGACCTAACTTTGGGCACACAGGTTTGAAAGCACTGGCCTGCTACAGCATGATGTTAACAGACGACTAGGCAATGTACCTCCTTATCATATTATGAAATTCCTGATGAGAAGTGGCAAATGGCTGAAAAGGAAGTTTTTCTGTGTTTTGAGTTGTAGCTAATGCAATTTACAGATCACCGATAAAGCATTTTGTCCTTAAGCTGATGTAAATTAAAATTTCAAATGCTGCTAGTTTACCAAGAGTATTTGAGGTTCAAATCCTACACTAAATCCCTTAAAACTCCAAGTGATAAAACTTTCGAATATGTATTAGTTCCATTTTATACATAATTCCAGAATAACTAATGCAGAAGAAAAGGAGATTAGTCCTCAGTGGTGGACTTGTGCAACTGACTAAAACAGGCAAACAAGAAATGTAACTATGTCAGGCTGCTGTGCTCACGCCAGGACTTGAAAAGGCATATGCCCCAGCTATCAGCATCATGGGGCCACAGGTGTCCAAGCTTGGTCCACACTGCAGTTTTAGAAATCACACAGGAAAATCTTCAGTTCCTACTATTCACCAGAGAAACTGTTCCTTCAGCCTGGCAAAAGCATCTGGCGATAAGCAAAGAGAAACAAACATGTAGACAGAAGAGAGAGTACGCATCCTCGCCCACAAAACTAACCTTGATAACAAAAATACAAATTTCACTTGCAGAGAAAGGAAAAAAAAGCTGAAAATGGCAAACTTTTCCACAAGTATATATCTAAATCTTAAGGACATGAAAGTAGAAATGCTACTAGAACCTGAGAAAAAAAGCATAATAGACCAGAGAACTATTTCACTGTGCTCCAAAGATGGACTTATATCTTAAACCCTTCACTTTGAATGTTTTGGTACAGATATTTCTGTGGTGGAGAAGGTGAGGGAGAGTGGCACTGAGTACCACCAGATAACCTTGTCAGAAAGGTAAACACTGCCTGGACTGTCTCAGTCATCCCTTCACATTCACACATACTGGAGAGATAGGAGGAAAAGAGGAAAAGAATAATTAAAAATAAATAAAACCAAAAAAAGGCAAACTAGTGGAAAAAGAGAAGATACAGTGTTCTAAAACATGATTTAAAAGGATTTATCACACATGTCACAGAACCAGAGAATCATAGACTCTTAAGGGTTGGAAGGGACCTCAAAAGATCATCTAGTCCAACCATCCCTTCAGAGCAGACCTATAATAAGTCACATAGGAACTGGTCCAGATGGGTTTTGAATGTCTCCGGAGGAGACTCCACAAACCATACAGGCAACCTGTTCCTGTGCTCTGTCACCCTCACAGGTAAGAAATTCTTCCTTGTATTTCTTTGGAACCTCTTATGTTCCAGCTTAGACCCGTTGCCCCTTGTCACATCACTAGACATCATTGAGAAAAGCCTGGCTCCATCCTCCTGACACCCATCCTTTATATATTTGTAAACATTAATGAGATCACCCCTCAGTCTCCTCCAAGCTGCAGAGCCCCAGCTCTCTCAGCCTTTCATCATAAGAGAAGTACTCCACTGCCTTCATCATCTTGGTGGACCTGCGCTGAACGTTCCCCAGCAGCTCCCTGTCCTTCTTGAACTGAGGGGCCCAGAACTGGACACAATATTCCAGATGTGGTCTCACAAGGGTAGAGGGGGAGGAGAACCTGTTCATTCTTCATCCGTTGTCTTGCATGAAGTAAGTTTAGTTTATGAGTTTATTTTGGGTCTGTTACCAGCTATATTCTTTCAGTTCTAATTTAGCAAACTGTATACTGATCTCATCAAAGTTTTCCTATGTAAAGTACTCTGAAAAAACAAACGCGCACTCTCACTTCAGTTTTCCAACCCCTTCTTCTCACAAGCACATTGTAGGTCCACTTGAGACTGTGTAAGTTCTGCTCCTACACCACTCCCATCCCTAAAACTCAAGGCTGAGTAAAGGGACTTCTTGAGTACACAAATGCCTACAGCTGGGGAACAGAGAGTGAAGCTACCCATAACTTCAAGAAGAAACTGTGGCCCTGCTATGAACCACTGCAATGCTGAAGCACCAGATGCTCAAGAGGACAAGTTCTTTCAGCAATTGAATTCGGTGTTTTGCATTGCTCTTCTTAGCAACAATACAGTGTACCTCAATGCAACACAGGCTTGATACTTCCCAAAACAGGTCCTGGGACCACGGTACATGCCCAGACCATAAGAACATGTATGGATTTTACAAAGAGCAGGCTGTCTCCCCTCAGATGATTGCACAGAAGTAAATAAACACAAGGAAGAGTTGAGTGAAGAAATACAAAGCATGCTCATGTTTTGAGAGCATAAAATAGCCAGGATCAGTCTCCAAGCCCCTCTGAAACAAAGTGTAATTATTTTTGAGGCTTGTAAGGAAAACCAATAAACAGTTCCATACAGAGTGCTCTAAATATTGCACTGGAAGTACACTAGAATCTCATTCACACTTTGCTGATCTTTACAAATTTCACTCCAAAGCAAAGTATTTTTCCATTCATGTTGCAGTAAACATTTCCTAGGAGAAAGCAATGAATTTGAGCTTTCAGGTTCAGATACAAATCCAACAATATTTTAGAACATCTTCTAAATTCTCCAAAATAAAACTATATTGAGAAATATAAAGTAAGTATGGATATTTAACTGCAAGCTTGTCTTTTCACTCTATTCATTCTGATCCTAGAAGCCTAGTAATATCGAAGAATAAAAAAAAAGCAAAAAACAGTAACTATAGAATTATTAGAATCCATTAAAAGGAATTTATTTAACTAGACTTGCCACAACAGCTGATTTTATTTATAAAATCTTGAAATAAATACAGCAGAAATAAAATGCTTCAATGTAAGACTCCCCTATATTTTATCATTCAAAAAGCTGAGACAAAAAATTACCTAAGGCACTCAAGCTGTAATTAATTCTCAATGGAAACACACGTTCAATCCAATGTCTTACTTCACAGATAAACTAAGAAAGGCTTTTTGGCTTTTAATTGGTTCAGGTCAAGGAGAAACAACTTGAACTGAGCTGACAAAGACTAGTTTCCTCTTGAAGGTTTACCTGTAAAGCACAGTCAGACACAGAAACAGCGACAAGTTTTAGTGCTGGCAAAAGGCACTTGGTAGCAAAACCTGAAGGAATGTTTTCACTTCTTCCTTTCTCTAATTCCCAAATGACAGATTTGGATTGTCTCTCATTTTTAGCCCCTTTTTGGTGATAAAATAATTTTAGACTAGTGATCAAATTTGAGATGAAAGATTTCAGATGAAAATATTCATCTGCTTTGCTACTCAAAACTTGAGCATTGGTTGGTTAAAGATGCAGAACTGCAGCTCTCTCCACCATAACCACTTAGGTTCAGCATGGGGCAACTCTCCTGGAACACTATGCAATATAGAGATAGTGGGCAGCAGAGAGCCACCCAGCTCTTTGGTGTGAGAGAGTCTGCACACTAACTGGCTGCTGCTGTTGGCTTGGGCTTCTTAAGCCAGTCAAAAGCCTCCTTGACTGCTTGGCGGAGGAAGGGCAGGAGACTCACATGTTTCAAGTTGTCAATTCCATCAGCACATGCTCCCTTCAAAATCAAAGAGACGAGATATGGCCAACATCAGCACAAGGAGGAGCGCCACAGAAGGAGAAAGAGAGGGAGCCTACCTGCGGGACACCTGAACATAGAATACTGTTGGCAAACAGAGGTCCTTCGTAAGCTCCTGCTCGTACCTCTTTGTTGAGGTCTGATTCATCATATAGGAAAATGGAGACTGCATAGAACTTCACTTTCTGCATTAAGCCATTTACCTACAATAGGCACCAACTACTGGTGGTAACAAACTAAAAGGTTTCATATGCTTTAAAGATTCCTGTGACTACATTCAGGCTATACTGCTTCACCAAGACACATCAATCACTCCAGCCAGAGCCCTGTTACCCAAGCCAGTTAAACCTAAAGTAGAATCATAGAACTGTTTCAGCTGGAAGAAACCTTTAAGATCATGAAGTCCAGCCTTTGTCCCAGTTCTATCAACCACTAGACCATTTCCCCAAGCACAACATCCACCCATCTCTTAAACCCCTCCAGGGACAGTGACTCCAGCACCTCCCTGGGCAGCCTGTTTCAATGCCTGACAACCCTTTCAGTGAAGAAATTCCCCTCACATCCAGCCTGAACCTCCCCTGGAGCAACTTGAGGCCATTTCCTCTTTTTCTATTGATTGTTACTGGGGAGAACAGACCGACCCCAGCCTCACTACAACTTCCTTTCAGGTAGTTGTGGAGAGTCATAACGTTTCCCCTGAGCCTTCTTTTCTCCTGGCTAAATAGCCCCAGGTCCCTCAGCCATTCCTCACAGGAGACATGCTCCAAATCCTTTATTTCACATTTTTTCTGAAGATGTTTTTCTGATACCTCAAAGTGTGGGATTTTGCAAGACTGTTAGTAGAACAGCTAGCCAGTAAGGACCAGCATTTATTAAACTGCTTGGCACCTATTCAGCCAGACATACTTCCTACAACCTGTGCAGCAGTCTTCAGCACACTGGGTTCATTGAGTTTAGATTCTGTCATACAACAGACTTAACTTTGCAAATTGACCTTAAGATTAAACTATTAAAAAAAAATAAAAAAGAGTTAACTTCTTCTTCAGTAATATTTTTTCATGGAGATGAGTTGCCTAATTTCAGACATCGATCTTAGACTCTTGTTTTGAGAAGCCTGTCTCTGCATACCAGCAGAGAATTTAGCATGCCCAATACTGAATGGCTCTCTGGAGGGTGTAGCTGTCTTCCACTAGCTGTACAGACATGAGGATACCAGCTTAAATTCAGCACAAATCAGATGCTTAAAATTAGGCAACATAAATAACCATCTGTGTTACTCAACCACAGAGGTATTTGAAAAATAGAAGCAGATTAAAAAAATGAACATTGTAAACTTCCACTAAAAAGCTGTACTTCAAATTATTAACCTATTAGATGTTAATATATATGAGAATTGCCATCAAGTAGCGTTTACAACATAAGGAACATTAAATCTACAGAACATATGTTCAAAGTGGAACAAACATAGTAACATTACATGTTGTGCATCATTTTAAGCACGTGGCATAAATCACAGAACAACTGACTAAAGGGTACAAAAATGAAATTTATGAGACCAACGTGGCTATTAATACAGAGTGCACCAGGTTTTTTCCAGATCCAGGCTAATGTTTTAAAGCTAATCTGAAAGAAAGGAACAAAAGGTTATGAAGTGCTCATAACACCATGTATTCTACGATCCAATTTTTATTTTGAAATAGTAGTTCAAACTGCACCAAAATGACACGATAGGTCACTTTCACGTCTTTGACTCAGCAATCTAACAAGAATTGACTGTGCTCAAGTGAAAAATGAACAGGCTATAGACAAAAATTTAGATGGTTGGCATCTTTACTCTTGTAAACATGAAAAGATCTTAGATGATCTTGACAAGTGTCCAGCTGCATTAGTCACACAGGCAATCAGTCAAGTGTTTATTGGTGTCACAGAGAAGACTATGTGGAAAGCTACAGCATCATTTAATTAAAACAGTGAGAGCACGTTAGGAAAAATTCATGTTAAAAGTACTCATAATCTCAAAACCCACGCACATGACACACGCAACGGTAATCACTGACTGCCTGCAGGTCCTAGTGTGACCCACAGAGGTACTGACCCTCAAGAATCATACGCAGTCTAGACAAAAGCTGAAAATAATAAAGGGGTTGCTTGCCCCAGTTTCCCAGAAATTGTCCCCAAGCAGAAAATTTATTTGATTTTTAGCCACTGAGTCCCGTGATACTCTTGGCTGAAACTGCCCCTCCCAGGCATTTACAAGAAACGCAGCCCAGTTTTTGTTTGCAGGTCACTTTAGACACAACCTAGTAATGCTATCAAGTATAACTCTGCCTTCCTTAGTGAATAATCCCAGCTCTTAACGCTCTGAGAATCAACCAGGAAAGAACTTACGTTAACTAGGGCAGAGCTGCCACCACAGGCCTTTGAGAGACATAAGGGACTGCAAAAATGGGTGGCTGTTTAGATTTAGGATTCCAACTTTCTGTCCATTATTAGTGATTAGTCTACTTCGTTATTGTGAAATACGGATCTTTTTAAGCGCTTTGAAATCATCTGCACAGGCTATTTTTCATTAAAGACTTACAATCAAAAGTATTACACTAACTAGGTGATGGAGGTAGAGGATGGATTCAGGCAGCTGAGAGTGATAAAAAGCAAACCTACATATACAGGCAGCAATTCCTTTCCCCATGCAATTGCCACTAGGCAAGAAATCTGGAACATACTCTGACATTCTACAATTGGGCAGCGAGAAAAAAAAAAGAAAAAATAAACACAGAGCATATTCCCCATGCACCACACAGCAGGTACTGAAAAGGACATGTCTGCCTTGTTGCTACGGTGCTGAGTCCACAATGGGTATTATAGCCACATCCCTTGAAATATAACTGCTCAAATCTCTGAATGCCTCCACACATACGCCAGATATCCTGGAGTCTCAGGATGAATCGATCCACATCCCCAAGTCAAGCTCTTGAAGAGTTTGCAGCACACTTAACGGGCTAAGTGTGCCTACACAGTTACCAGTTGTTACACGCTGCATTGGGCTTGAATCAGCCTTTTTTTTTTTCCTACACCAGATGTCCAAGAAAGTGTATTTTCCTGTGAAAGGCTAAACTTTACTGCAGACTTTTCATTAGTTTAAATCTCCCATAACGTGGATAGAGAAAGGTTAAAACCTCATAGTAAAGGAAACAGAGACACATCTCAAGTGGTGGCATCTCCAGAACATGTCTGTGTTCACAAAAAGACATGGCTGTCTTTCTTTTGGCTTGTTTTATATAATCCACAAGGAATTGCCAGTGCTCATCTAACCAACAGTTTACAGTGTACCACTGCAAATAAATGTATTGCTTTTATTTTCCCTGAAATCAGCTTAACTAGCTCTCATTCTTTTTATATCATTTTAGACAGTTAATGTGTTCTCTTCCCACTGGACAGAAAATGAATACATTATCTGTCCATCTTGTGGGGCCCCTGACAGCCAAATAAAACACGGTTATTACTGTCAGAACTCAAATTAAATATTCTGAACGTGCAAGAAGTTATTAGCCTGATGTTCAGAAGACAAGCTAGAAATGGAAAAGTGAAGGAAAAATATTTCCTCTACTTTTATAGGCTTTGGGGGGGAAAAGAGGTTATATTATTTTGCTTGTGTAATTAGATTTGGGTTGGGGTTTTTTCTGTATTGAAATATCTTAACTATTCCATTAAGGAGATGTCAGATAAGATTTTTTTAATCAACCTACTGATAAGTGAGTAATTACTTTTTCCTTAGAAAACATAAAAAAATTTTAATTTTATATCTTAAATTATACATACTGAATCATTCAGGTAATGTCATTTCAGTGCACAGTAAATTCTCACCAAGTAAAACACGTTGTATGACAGATCAACCCAGAAGCACTAAACAAAACCAGTTACCTTTCAAATCTCCTTCCTACTGCAGTTTAAAAACAACAAAAAAAAGACCTAGTAACAAAAAACACCAAGTCTGACATGTTCATACAGAAAGAGCAACTACTCTAACTAGGTTCACCTATAATGAGACAGCACAATCCACTCCACATAGTAACTGGAAAATACAGAATGATAATGCAACAGTGAAGAAAAGAGACATATTTTTCCTCCACACTCAAGTGGTGGTACAAAGTGTAAACTGAAGATCAATGAGACCTCACCTCTCACAGAATCCAGACTGGTTGATTTAGTGTTATTTGTGTCACTTTTCAGACCTGATCAGATAGGCTCTTTTCAAGCAGTGCATTTCAAAGCAAAACTTCCAAATTACAAAGCTAACAATTTTTCCCTGTTTTTTTCTACAACAATGTTGATCAAGCCTATCCATATAAACCACAATACATGTTTCAAATGAGCCACGACATCCAGCATGTTTGATAACTTCAGGAATAACCGTAAGAACCCTTGATTTCCTTGTATTTATTTTCAAACTTAAAGCCCATTGATATTAATCAAGGAACTTTTAAAACTGCATTGCTGCCCTTTCTGGGTTACAGAACATTTGAAAGTATTCTGAGTGACAGCTTCTGACAGTGTGAGAAACAGTATTGCCAGCCAGATTCAACAGTCACTTGAAGGACCTTCATGCAAGTTCACAATATTCACATTGTAACATAGTCAGTTCTGATTCTGTAATGATGCAAGAGAATTCATATCCAACCTTATTCTCTCCTAATGAAGATGAATTACACAAGTTTCTTTCAGAGGTCCGGTTGTCTTCAGAACGCAAGTGGCTTGCACTGTACTCACTTCACTCCTTCTCCAAGTACAGTCACTTGGCTTTTCTGAAAAGTCTGAGTGTACAACTGAAACACCGACAAATAATAAAGAGTTGCTCTGAACTTTTTGATGGGTTTCTCTGCACTTCAAGGCACATCAGGAAGAAGGGAGGCACTTACTCCTGTGAGAATCTAAGTTCTGCAGTCACACAATGGCAAGATCATCAAGTATTTTCTCCTGATCAGCAAGGTGATAAATAGTTTTTCAGCCCTTAAATGTTTAGAATAAAAATAAAACAGCAGGAGCATAACACTGTTGTTCTGTCTTCTAAGCGATTCTGGTTTTCATTATATAAAAATCGTATTATGTTGTGTTTATATTTCTTTCTGGAAAAGTCCTAAATAAGATTTTAAAACCTTTTAAATATATCAAAGTAATTTGCAAATAAGGTTTACATGTTCACTTTCTATGACACAATTAGGAGTCCTTCTATAAAATCCAGAAGTTCTGGTATTGTAATTGCATCATGTCTTTCAAACCAGGTGCTACATCATGTATTACAATTTCTATCTTTATAGGTCTACTTTGCCACAAAAAGGAGCGGGAGGGATAGGAATCAAATAAGAAATTTAATGATTTTAAGTGAAAAATGTACAAGAAATGTGCTCTAAAAGTAACCAAGGGCACTGAAAAAAAAAAAAAAAAAAAAGAAAAGAAATTGTTAACTTTCCCACCGTAACAGTACAGTCTTGGAAAAATGAAATTCTCAACCAAGATCACAGATTAAGCAAAATCCTTAACACAAGTGTGTTAGTTCTGACATATATACATTTTAAAAACCTATTGGAAAAGGAGAATGTGAATTAACTTTGCTGAAGAATTCTTTCATAGAGAGGTGAAATATCACTATTTGTTCAATTAAGTTTCGATTTTTTTTCTTTTCATAAAAATTATACACTTTCCACTGAACCCTATTTGTGACTGTTTTTATTACAGTACCTGCTCTTTTTTTCCCCACAATTTCCAGTACTCAGTAACAATTTCCAGTATTTTACAGAAAGACAATTATAAAGTGTATGTACAATAGCGATTTCCACAGTCGTCGTCAAAGGCCATTACAGCCAATTTGGTTGAGAATCTATAGGGTTTACAATGTATCATTTTAAGAAACATAAGTATGCTATCTAAACAGCATCTTACAACCTATTCAAAACTGAGTTCTCCAAGTTATTTAAGCAATTCAACCATTGATGTAATTAATTTTGATGTAAATCTCTCTCAGGGACTTTAATGAGCTAAGTCAGGAAAATCCAAATTAAATTAAAGAAACGTAAACTGGATCTCAGAAGCTTGTAAGTAATGATGTTAACAATATTTCCCCAATGCTACCTAGAAAATACATTTTTAAATGAAGTTATTTCTTTGAGAAACAGTTATTACTCAAGGATTCCATGAAATATTTTTGAAAGATTCAGCTAAGGGGATTTGACAATGAGCCACAATGAGTTTTGCTTCTACATTATGCACCTACCTCTCCTGCTGTTTAGAAATCAGCACATAACATAGCGTTGGGTCCTAAAGTTCAGGTGAAGTGGGAGGTGTGGTGGAATGAGGATATTTCTTTCCAGATCTTATCCATTGTCTGCTTTTTGGAAAAGAATAGAGTGGGGACAGCTTAAGAACCCGGAGAAGCAACATCCAGCCCCAAAAAGGTGGCAACTGCAAACTGTGCCACTGCATGAAAGCATACGCTGAAGGAAAATTGATTCAAAGGTAGAACTGGATGAGAAGATAGTAAAAACTATTTTCACAACCAGTTACAATTCATGTTTTTTCCCCAGGCCTTACACATGAAAAGCAAAGAGGAAAGATAAGCAAGGCATTACCAGTACAGACTATCATCAGAATGTCCTCACAGATACTAATGTGCAATTAATAATCACAGAATCTTAAGGGTTGTAAGGGACCTCAAAAGATCATCTAGCACAAGCCCTCTGCTAGACTAGAATCACCTAGAGCAGGTCACACAGGAACTCATCCAGGCAGGATTTAAATGTCTCCAGAGAAGGAGACTCCACATCTCATCTGGGCAGGCTGTTCAGTGCTCCGTCATCCTCACAATGAAGAAATTTTTCCTTGTGTTTCCTTGGAACCTCTTGTGTTCTGACTTGTTGGAAACCTGTCTTACAAAAAAAGTTCATTCCACCCAGATAGAGTCTCAATATTACTAAAAACTGGGTCTATAAAACTATACCATGTTTCAGAAGACAGTCCAGACACAGCAACATTAAAAATTATAAATCTATTTTAGCAGAGCTGCATGATAGATGGCATTTTTATGTTGTAACCTAATAATATACTCCTTTGGCGCTCCTACCAGAAGAATCTAGCTCTAATCAAAAATATCAGGGAATGAGAGCAGTCATTGGTTTGTATCAAAGAGAAGCCTCTGTGCAGACAGTCATCCACACACAACACCAAGCTGCACCTACAGCAGAGGTAAGGTCCCCGTACTTGGATGCTCTCTAGCTTCCCACTCATTCCCTTCAGTTTAATGGTAAAGTAAATGAATCAGCACCAAAAAAGTTCCTCACCTGAGACACGAGAAGGAGTTTGTTGGCTCTGCAAGGAACAATGCCAATAACATCTCCCAAAAGCCTTTGGCTTGGTTTTGCTAAGTAACACACCTCTTACATACTCCTTCCTTTATGAAACACTAAGGCAAATTTTCATTTAAAAAATACAGACAATGTCAAGTGTCTTCAGCTAGAGAGCTAAATACTTGTCCTTTCAGGAAATATCTAACTTGTACAGACGGTTAAGTACATGCAAACCTAGACTATGCAAGTCTACATATTAAGCAATTTTGAAAACTTGAACTGAAAAAGACTCTTCAAATTCTTCAAAAAATAAAGGGTCAGTAGCAAAATAATCCTGCAAGCTTTTCTGGAAGTGTAGAGTAGTCTCCATAAAAACAACAGTACCACTGAAAGTCATGAGCAAATGGACATCTGCACCTGTTTAAGGCAAACATCACTACAAGGATGCACAGGAAGGCTTGAACAACTTTCTTGTATCTACAGAACAAGATTTTCAATACAGGTGTGGAAACCTGGGGATGATATATTAATGATAATCGATTTCTGCCTTGAAATTACCCCAAATCAGTCCCTACCAGACACTGAACATCCAACACTTCCTCTGTATTGTTCCTCCATGTTGAGATCTCAGTGATCTACCATTTACTTCTTTCCAACTCCATAGGCAGCAACATGTACCTTGCTGCAGATCTTGTCAATGCCAGTAGAAGCTATGAGAGACAAAGCAAGAATAGACATTCTGATTTTTTTCTCTTTTTTTGTGACACTGAAGAAATACTTGTTGCATACATCCTCATGGCAAAAGTAGTTTCCATCACAAGCACAAACCACTATGTGAGTTTGTTTCTGTATTTGAAATGAGAGAGATGGGATAGACGTCAAAATAAAATGGTGGTTGTAATTTACAATGAAGGCTGCTCAATTTGTAGCAAACAGTTGTTCAGATAAGCAAAAAAAAATCCTGAAAACAGATCCCCTGTGTATTTCATATCCTATCATCTCTCTAATTTTGAGCATGTAATTTCTACCCCAACCCAAACAACTTGCTATTTCAATCCTAAAATAATAAAACATACAAACAGCTTCATTTACTTGGAGTAAACTGATGAACTTTCTTCTGTAGTCAATGTCTTTATTGCTGAAATTTGACACAGAAGTCCACTTAAAGCTTAACAGGAGTTTCAGAAAAACACTTGGTGTGACACACTTGCTCTACAAAAATCATTTGCTTTTGTCTTTCTGTTACAGTTTCCACTTTATAGATAAAATTAACGAAAATATAAGCAGCCATCCTATTCCAGCAAACGTTTAAAGTAAAGAAATAACCAGGAATACCTGTATGTGTACAGAAGTCCCCTGCACACATTTTTAAGAGGAAATTCCAAAATAAATTCAGCTATGCCAAGCTCCTGTATAAATGAACAACTCATCTACATTAGCTAAAGAAAATCAGCTTTGACAAAACTTACAGCTAACAGCAAAGAACACAGATTTTTTGCCGTTTTTTCACCATCTTCCAACTGAACTGGGAATTTTAACTCAGTCCATTTTTTTCTTTTTTCAGATAATCTTACATTTTTCAAAGGAAAAAAAAAGCTCAAATACAAGGAACTTTTTCAAATCCATTCATTTTTCGTAGGCTTACTATCATACAGCTAGTCAAATTGTCTTGCAGATCCACAAGAAAACAAGCAAAACTGTCTTATCACATTGTCCTTTTGCATGCATCTATCCTTCCTAGATGCAGGATTTCAACTGTCAGGTAAACACAGCAGAAAATGGGAGGGAGGCAGAAAAAGTCTGAAAAGAGAAATCTGATTTCTTGATAGTGATACACAATAAAAGATAGTAACACTTCTATGAATGATGACTTTTCGTAGGTTATTATTACACCTTCCCCTCCCACTTTTTATTGCTCCCTCTCCCTGGAAATAATATGTCCAGCCATTTTGTTGAATAGAAAGTGTTTCATTTCACGATCCACAGATACTCTTCTATCTGCTGAAATGGTATTTGCCAATTACTGACACCATCACATATTACTAACTGGTATTTTTGAGTTTTTTTAATATGGAAAAATCAACTATTCTTTCGTTTTAAAATGTGGACTGCATTACAACACAAAACAAGTACCTCAGAGAGAAACACTTTTCTGTTAAGGAACAGATTTTAATCTCAGTGTAGTGATTTACTAACAGAAAATCCCCAAGCAAACCAGAGTGAAAGCAGCATGTTATACAAAATGCAAAAACAATTAAAAAGTGGACAAACACAAGATAAACATGAAATGTTTTAAAGTCCAAAGGAAAAAAATACTTTCTATTCAAGATGCGTTGCGCTAAATTCAGAAGTAATTTGACACATTGAACTCCATGTGTCTCTGAAAGAACAAAACAGGAAACTGAACCACATCCCACTTGATACACTTGAATGAGACTTATTAAGTTGAATGATGTTTGCTTCAAGCCATAAACAGCAATACAATATTCATCAAAGCTCACCAGATTAAACTTTTCTCCTACTTCCTTACCTCTAGCCCAACCGATTTCCCCTAAAACTAAATCAATTTTAAATTGAGAAACGTAAGAGTTGACACAAATGCTTCCTGACAAACCAAAGAAACCAAAGAACAGTAGTATACTTTAACTTTGTACTCACTTACTCAACAACCTGACCATCAAAAAGCACTTCTGAAGAAACTGTCACTAGCAGAAGAGCACAACAGATGTGGATACCATTTAGAGATGTTCACATATGTTCCACAATGTGATTTTATCATTAAATTAGGGTTTTATATCAATTCTGCTGAGAAGTCTGATTTGTAATAGCAGTAATTTTTCAGTTTTCTCATATTTCAAAACATTCTGCTAAAAATCACAGCTCCTCAGTTTATCTTTACGGTTGACTGGGACTGACAGATTCAGTAGGGGTTGCGTATCATTAATACCACGATAAAAGGAAGTGCATTCGTGTGTGTAATTATTGGAAATGTTTTCATTAAGCCAATGGTTCTTTGGTTTCTCTACAAAGAAAAGAAATATGCCTAGAGCTGTAAAACAAAGGTTGAAAACCAGAATTACTAAGCAACAAATATACCATAGGGTGCAAAGGAGACCGAAAGCATCCAGAAAACTTGCCCACGTGTAGGAAAGTAGCATGTAATTATCCTCAATCTATGCAAGATGACAACATGTAATTCACATTATGCTTCCCATGACACAGATTGTAGCAATACACTGTCCAGGAGACCTTTAGATCTAAAAGATCTTTAAAGCATAGGTTAAGAAGTTAAAACTGATGCCAACAAAGAGAGCCAAACATGATGTGGTTCACAGCTTGTTAACTGCTCAGAGATTTTGCCTACTAGCTAGTTAAGATTGGTATACATCAACTTCAGTAGTATTCTAGAAATAAGTAGTTTGGAGTATCTACATGTAAAGAATTAAATGTGATACATCTACTTGCTCCTCCATTATAATTCTCCCTAGTGGATACTTATCGAACCCTGATCATTTTCCTGGAATAAAAAATGAAAGAAAAAGCCTCTAATTACTTCTGATAGAGCCACTAATTACTTCTGATATCACTTTTATGTAAATTGCGCAAGACAAATTTTTATTTGAAAGTGCCAAGAAGGAGAAAATAGGACTTAGATGACGTACTTCCAACATTTTATGAAGTATACTCAATCTTTATGCCAGATTTACTTTTTTTTTTTTAGTCAAAAGTTCAAAGAAAACAAATTATGCAAGTGTCAGGACACTGGTGCATTCATGAAAAATGCTACAGTCAATTTATGAAAGAAGTTTTTCATTCTTCCATCAATAATTTCCATTCTAGGCTCTCTGTCAATAATGTACAAGACCATACAGTCAAAAGAATGCAACATCATCGAGGACAACACTTTGAACTTTTGTCCATGTGGCAGAACACTAGCTTCCTCCTGTGCTTCTGAAAGTCCTCAAGTATTTGGCTTCCTCCCGTAAGGCATCTTTCAGAGTTCATTCTAAGTCCACCTTCTCTAATAATAAATCTAGTACTTGGAAATATGCAGCAATACATTTTGGCATGAGTACATGATTTGCTATATGTTTGCACACTGTTATATTATGACCTTTTCAATACTATAATGATCAAACACTTTTTTGAAGTCCTTGCCTTTAATGTGTACGCTGTATGGACCATATGTGTGTTATGAAATGGTCAGCATATGCTGTACTAAGATAGCACTCTATTTTCCTCTTTCATATACCCCATTCTCTCCATAGCACAATTTCAGTCATTTTTGGCTTTAGCAAAACTGCAGAAACGCGTACTCAAGAAGAATTGTCTAAAACAATGTCTAAATGTCTAAAACCTCCAGCCCTGGACCATCTGGTGGTCTGTGAATCACTCCTAAATGTGCCCACGAAAAGGATCTATGAAAAATCAAGTGGTCTTAATGTGCATAAATTTGCTTTTAAGGGATGTGCATTTTAACTAGGACACTTCAAAAGTCTGTGCAAATCAAGGAATGTGGAAAAATGTTCTGGAAGACAAAAAAAAAAAAGCTTCTATAGAAGAGCCTTGCAATTTAATATTTCTGTTTGCATTATCACTATTTTCTTCTATTTTTTTAAACAGTCACTTACGTAGTAAATGACTTCTACTGATTTTAAACAAATAATATAACATGGGGAAATCCTGGCAGAACCCATTGCAACTCAATTTATAAATGAAGATACCTCAAATATAAGTGTGCTTGCCCCCCAATAATTGTACCTACTGTCACACTACTGTAACTCTCCAGCTTTTGTGCAGTACTAAGGGGACACAGATGCGAAATGCTATCGAGCTAAAGCCAGGCAGAGACTAAGAAGTCACCAAGATATCTGTTCCATCTACTTACTCTCTCAGACAAAAGCTTCAACATCAAAGTATTTTATGGAATGTTTTGCTCTCCACTCAAATGTCTAAATTATATTATTTAGCATTCCAAGGCAAGCTAATGTCTTGTGATAGAAGATAGTGCCTGTAACAGAATATTAAGACTAAAAAGTCCATGCGAGTGATTCTGGAAACCTGTAAAAGCTAGACTAGAAACCTAGATTCCTCAATTCCATTCCTACATTCTACATTTTATTCAGTGAGGACTCTTCACATTTGTAAAACTACAGTTTGAAAAACATCAACACCACTTGCCCCAGCATACTAGAAAAGTTGTATTTCTTATCCTGTATAAACATTTCTATCTTCAAATTGCTTGCAAGGCTTGTAGAATAAAAATTTCACAGGACACTTACAAAGTGCATTTTAAAAATACAGAGGAAATTGAGTCATTACCTCCAAGTCCATATCTTTTATTCACTGCTAATTTCAAGCAGCAAATCTTTCAAGCGGGTTAACAGAGAGGTATTTGAAAAAATAATTTATAAGATTGCTTTCAAAATCTGGGAGGAAAAATTAAGGTTTGGGTTTTTTTTGTCTTATTAACCAGTGCCTGACATCATCATCAGAATATGAAGATTGTTTGAACAGGGGAAACAAACAAAATTTTTTTTTTCAGAAGTTGCATTAACATGGTTTAAGAAAGTATTTACTGCCAGGGCTAATATGCTTGTAAAATGAAATTTAACAGATGTTAAACGTTAAAGAAGAGTACACTGAGAATGAATAAAAAATTATTTTTACTTAAAATGTTATAATTAGCTGTACAAAAATAATTCTTAGCAATATGTCATTTCATATTTGGCATTACAGTGAAGCCTACAGTCTGCATGAATGATGTCACAGGCACAAACAAGCCTAAAGAAACTCTAATTTGGGCCTCGATGAGACTTCCAAAGTCAGAATCAGCAAGCAGAAGTAATGGTTACACTGGTGGTTTTTTTCCAGAAATAAACTGTTCTGTTTGCCATATGTATGCAAAGATGTTTTTTTCACATCAGATATAACTAATGTGTGTTACAGCTAACTAAGAGTCCCCAGCATTGCATCAGTTTGTACACTTAATATACTTAATGCTTCCAAGACATTCTCAGTACGTGAGCCTGAACAGTACTTTACAAACTGATTCAGCCTGGGAGTATTTTTTTATAGGTTAGAAGTTATGACTCAGGTTTCCCAAAACAGATGATCGGTGTTTGTCTAATCAAGTTTCTAAAACAATGGCATCTCTTGAAGTTCATACCCTAATTTGTAAATATACTGTATCTAATTTTTCAACAAGATCACCAGTGAATGGCAGTTGAAACAACTGCCTTCCTGACATCATCAGATATGAGTCTTGGCATATTTCTAGTTTGCCCTAACAAGCGTTCTACACTTTGCTCTGGCTGGATTCCACATTTGAATGCCAACTAAACAATGACCAAACATGTCTCAGTTAAACCTCATGTAACAGCCAAGACAAGTGTATTTACAGATAGGAGCTAATGCTGATGTTAATGCATACTGCCCAACAGCTCATCATCTGAGGCCAATTTTTTACTTTAATTGGCACCTTCTGCACAGTCGGGCTGAACACTGTTTCCACCATAAGTCTGCATTTTCTTGACTAGCTAAGTCTAAACCACATCTCTCAAGCTCTTTATAATAGATTATAGTTTTATTCTTTTCTAGACAGGACGTTAATCCCCATATATCAACAGTGATGTGAGTTTCTGCTTTAGTAGTTCTTCACTGTCACTATCCAAAACCTCCCTAGAGAGAGAATGTCATTAATATTAAGACTAAAAGTAAACTACAGTAATTTAAAGGCCCAACACAGATGTTTTCAGAAATACAAGTCCAGTACCCACAGTAATGTTCAACAGAAATAAGAACTGCATGTAAGAAGAAATACATCTAAGAAAAACAGACCAAGTTACTAACTCTGCTGGAAACCTCCTGACTCTGAAAAGATCTTTAAGATCATGAAGGCCAATCACTAATCTTAACACTGCCAAGACCACCACTAAACAGTGTCCCTAAGCACCTCATCTATATATGTTTTAAATATCTTCGAGGACGGTGACTCCATCAACTTTCTGGACAGCCTGTGCTAGTGTTTAACAACTGAAGTGAAAAAGTTCTTCCTAATATCCAATCTAAACCTCTCCTGGTGCAACTTGAGCCCATTTCCTCTTATTCTGTCACTCATTACTTGGGACNAGGGCGGGGGGGAGGGGGGTGGAAGAAAGGGAGGAATTCAAGAAAGATCACAAAGACTTAAAAAATTCCAGGGCCTTCATTAATCTTTCCAAAGTAGGGTAGTACTGATGGTTCCTCTTTTTAATCTTGGNGTGATCATGTCTTCCCTCAGTCTCATCTAAATTGAACAACCCCTAGCTTCCTCAAATGTTCCTCGTAAGACTTGTTGTCTAGACCCTGGACACATTGCAGCATTTCAGTGTCTCTCCTAGTGAGAGGCCCAAAACTGAACTCAGAAATGAAGGTGCAGCCTCACCAATGTTGAGTACAGAGGGACAAACATTTCCCTGGTCCTGCTGGTCACACCAGTTATAATACAAGCCTGGATGTCATTGGCCTTCTTGGCCACCTGAGCACACGACTGGCTCATATTCAGCTGCCTGTTGATTAACATCCCCAGGTCCTTTTACATCGGAAAGCTTTCAGGCCACTCTGCTCCAAGCCTGTAGAATTGCATGGGCTGTTGTGGTCAAATGCAAGAGCTGGCACTTGGTCTTGTTAAACCTCATACAACTGGCCTCAGCCCATCCAGCCTGACTTGTTCCAGCTCTCCGTATGCACCCCAAATTCTTTCCTCTCTCACACTAACAGGGACACGTATAGACCCACATCCTTCCCACCCTGCACCTGCCTCACTCTCCATAACCTTCCAGACCACATAACACTGTTCTCTCCCAGAGATGGGGACTGACGGGACTCCCCACAATATTAACTCACCAGGATACAGGCAAGAAAGGTGTAGCCAAAATAGGCAAGCATAACAAAACACAAACTTTTTGTTAGAAAGAATTAACAAAGCAATGTCATAACAATATTTCTCGCCTTCAGTAGTCTAAGTGTGTTAAAGGAGTTTCTAGATAACAAAAACCAAGATTACTATCAGTGATATCAAGACAGACAATACTCATCTTTTAGATTTGAATTTTGATGGGAATGTTAGCTTATCAGAACCCAATGTCCAGTTCAAAATCTGAAAATTACTTCCTCTTGAGAAGAAGATTCAACCATACAAAGAATGACTCACACAAGAAAGTAAGCAAAAACTAACAATAGTTGTGGGCACCTAGAATAGCATGTGTGCAAAAAGTGCACCCAAGTTCAATAGGACACCTAGCATAAGCAGCTCCTGACATGCAAAAAGGTCAACAAAGTTGAGGCCTGTGTGTCATATGGGACAGCAGCACGTCAGTCCACAGACTAAAAGGTTACTTTTCGTACATGTCTTTCATGTAACGTGTTCATGTTAAAACTATTAGAGCTATATCTTCAGTGCAAAGTGCATGTGGAGTAGCAAGACGTCAGTGGGAATCTTGCTTAGGATAGGATATTCTGTTAACTGGAAGACAGCAGAGCAGATTACAAATCACAAAGTTGTTAAAATAAGCAAGCCTATTCCATCCACAGCGTCTTATACAGCTATATGGGAAGCAAATGCTTTTATAATGTTAGTGTTGATGGCACTTTGTCAAGAAAAAAATCCTGGTTGTAAATTAAATTGGCTTATATCTTCTCTCTTTTTATTTTTGTGAATATTTAAACTGTAGGCATTCATAAGACATTCTGTTTCATTTATTAGAAGAAAAATACTTTAAAGCACTCTTAATCACATTTAAAAGACAGAAAGGGCATCTCTTCATATCCTGTGTTAAGCAAGGGGCAAGAATTTGGGTGCATTTTCTTAGAAGGATGATCATGAAACAGCAATAATCTTTTAAAACTGCTTTACCTTCTGCCTTTATTTTTAGGGCGGGGGGGAGGGGGGTGGAAGAAAGGGAGGAATTCAAGAAAGATCACAAAGACTTAAAAAATTCCAGGGCCTTCATTAATCTTTCCAAAGTAGGGTAGTACTGATGGTTCCTCTTTTTAATCTTGGAAATGCTTTTCTCTTTTTTTTTTCAGGTACAGTAGAACAGAACTTCTTAAAAAATCTCAAATAACTTCGTGGAGTAAGGAGCAGTGGCTCTTGTCTGATTTTTTTAACCTTTTTCCAAAACAAAAGGTTTCAACTCAGACCGCCTGATCACTCAACAAGCTTCCAGCAGCTGATAGATTTCACCAATCCAGATGAACAAAAAACCTTTACAAGTGTGCCAAATCCATGCAGTACCCAAAGAGAAATGTATCAGCATTTGGCAGCCACAGCATACACACGTACACTATCAATCAACTATTCCTATTGTGAAGGTAAATACCATCAAACTTTACAAGGTGAAGCCTTTGGTTTTTGTACTTTTTCCCTAGTCTCTATGCATTATTTTAAGAAAGAATCACAGCTACAGATACCCTTATCATGTGCTTGCAGAACCAAAAGGTCACATCCTGCAAAACAACACAGAAGCTCTGAGATAACAGGACAACCACCTACTTATCCCTCAAACAAAGCACGTCATATTTTCATCTTGATTGCTCAGCTATAGAGAAGTTGCTTTCTTCTGCTAACTTCAAATAGATTTAAATTTGTCATACTCTACATTTAAGAATTGTTCAAATAGTCTACGCTGAAGTAGGAATAAACAAATGGAAAAACACAAAACTGTGCTACTGTGTAAGCAGTATGCTATTTCTATCACACTGTGGCCCTATAACTGGCACAGCATACCATACCAGTATATTCTTACCTTATCTGAAAACTTTTCTGAAAGAAGTTTTAAACCACATCTGTCACACTTTTATGAAGAAATGAAGCACTGTCCTTACCAGTTTTTGAAACTTGGAACCATCCACATTATTTCAGGGAAGCAGAAACATGCAAATAGAAAAAGAATATTCATGCCAAACTAATAAAATACTTCCCACTATAGAGAAACGTATCTGCATTGCATCAATACTGTTGACAGCACTGACAGTTCTGCTCTGTATGTACATTTACTTTACCACTGGCAGTACTGATGGCTACTTGAAGATGAAGGAAAGAAAGAAAGAGCTGGAAACAAAACACCCAAACTGCATGTTAGAGCTTTTAATGTGCCTAAATCAACGCAGAAACACAAGGTTAATGAGATCCTATTACCATTATTTTATTTTTATTTGCAGTGGTTTTAGATGAATATAAAAACTGCAACTCACCTAACTAAATCTATATAGTGCTTTCCAACCAGGCCATGAATTTATCATTACTTACTGCCTGGGGAATCTGTGATTCCCTAACACACACACACACAAACCCATATGTTCACACAATGCAAGGCCAGGATACGTCAAAATATAAAGTATATACAGAGCACTACCTCTAAATAAACTATACCTGCACTACAAACTGCCAGCTTCTCACCTAGTTTTAAAATTGCTTCCAATTCCTGTAAGTGACTGAACTGCTGTTACTATTCAAAAAGACACTAATCTCAGCATTTTTCTTAAGTGGAATTTTGTGACAACACTTCCACGAGAGGTCTGCAGGCTCACCTCATGCAGAGCACCTACTCCAACTCAGTAGTTAAAAATTTACATACCATGCTCACACATTCATTTCCAACTTAGTCTAACTTGCACTTGCCAGTAGTTACCCAATGGACAGCATTGTGATCTAATTACACAGCAACAGAAGAAGAAGAAAAGGCTGAACAATTGTCATTACTCCCTGATGAGTA
The DNA here is from genome assembly GCA_013401255.1 of Urocolius indicus. Taxonomy (NCBI): domain Eukaryota; kingdom Metazoa; phylum Chordata; class Aves; order Coliiformes; family Coliidae; genus Urocolius; species Urocolius indicus. The sequence continues at coordinate 92,499 of WBNH01006178.1, read as the reverse complement.
ATGAGATGAGGTTACAGCCTCATCTGGGCTGTAACCTTGAGGAATTTAACAGATAAGACTTGGTACAATTTACGTTTGCATTTTCAAATGTGTGATCTATCCAACTGCCCTCACAATAACAGTTTAATTAAGATTCAGGACATTACTGTCCAGAAAAACTTCACTAAAAAAGCATATGTTAAATGGTCCTATAACCAGATGACTATAATTGAGCTCTGTCACTTGGAAAACCATTGCGTAACTAGAAGAAAAACCAATATCCTCTCTATTCAAAATGTTTTCCATTTCACACTGCAATCAAAGCAGCACCAGAAATGCATACTGAATAGTCAAAAGAACCAGAGGAACTTAAAGAATTCACTGAGATTTAAGCATAACTGTAAGGCAGTGGGTTTACTAATAATAATTCAATATCTATTATGACATTTAATCAAGGTTTAAAGCATTTAACTCTCGCAGTGAACAAAGACAGAAGTTACTGAACAGCGTTACCAGTATAAAGAAAAAGCAACACTGATACCCATTAAGCACAAAGAAAGGCAAACATGACAAAAATGAAGAGAAACTAAAGGTCAACACTATAAGATGGAAATCAAAATGCAAAACATGCATTCCTATCATTCCTACAGCTTTAGGTGTTGAAATCATGGTCTGCAGCAAGTGGCTCAACTCAAAGGGTCATATTACCAACCATAAATCTTCCTTATAATGAAAAATGTATACAAGTGGAAAATTGTACAAGTTACTATTCCTTTTTCCCTGTTATATGAAGTTTTTCAGAAAACTGTAGATTTACTACTCTCTTAGACAAGTAGGAGAAGAAAAAAAATATTCATTATAGCATTGCAAAAAACTAGCAACAACGTATTGGTTTAGAACAAGGATTTCTTTTCCTCAAAAAAAAAAAAAAAAAAAAAGTAAAAAACGTCAAAGAAACACAAAGTGAATTAAATAATTCTCTTTAGCAGTTAAAGATGTATGTGTTTTCCAAGAGGCACAGATCACTGCCTTCATTACATCAAAAGCTCCCAAATATCACCAGTTCAAACTATTTCATAGTGTTGTATTGACTGACAATGACACTAAATTATCACATTTAAAACAAGCTCTGTTTTTGAACTAACTGGTGCATTAGAGAAAAAGACAGTAGTACTGTTCACACAGTAAGGGGAGGTTCTCCAGCATAAATACAAGATTTGGGGTCTAAAAACAGTGAATGTATCTGTCTAACAGTACAAACCCCCTAAATATTATGCTGCTTTCTTCTATTTTTAACATATCTGCTCAGGAAACATTAAAATCCATTAAACCTTGTGAAAAACTTTTAAGACCATAAATCTTTCACCTCAAATACTGAATCCCTTCATTTCTACTCTTAATAAACAGAGTGAAACATAGCCTATACACACAAAATTTCCTACTGCAAAGTGTTTCTTGATTTCTCATTATTGAACCCTTCTCATTCCTAAAATACTGACACAGGAATCTCCCTCATACCACCTACCACCCACCTTCCAGAGGAACTCACAAAAATCATGACGTTAAAATCCTATTTTCTGATTTTAGTACAAGGAAAAGCTTAAAAAATATCTTCACTAAAACCACCCCAGAAGTCAGCATTAGAAATATGTCTATGCTGTGGGTGAGTATACTAGTCATGAGAAGCTACACACATACATCTAAAATAAAGTATTCACTTATAGAAACTGAGACTCAAGAAAATCAAATGCATACCAAAATCTTGTTCAAAGTATATGAAAAATGTTCCTGCGACTCTATTATCACCCATTATGATACCAAAAACTGAATTCTGTACCTGGTGTTTGGGGGTTTTTTTGAGGGGCAGCAGTAGGGGACATCAGAAGAGGTAAGCAACATACCTGCCCTAAAGCTATGAAATAGGAATACAAATAGTCATCACAGCAAGTAATAGGGAAGAGTAGTCATCATCCATAGGTCATCAAAACATTCCGTCTGCAGCTTTACTTGAATCACAGCTGGCAAATAAACAAGAGGAGCCTGTAATCTGTAACAGTCAACTCCATTCTCATCAATACAGCATGTTAATTCCATCCTTCCACCATTCCAAAAGTTAACCATGTAATATCAGATCTCATGATCCAGTGTCAAATTCTCTAAAATGATGCCAACAGCTCATGGCAAACACTGTAAAAAGACATACTCCACATTGCTGCTTGAAGATAGTGGGCAGAGGATTGAGCTCCACACTCCACTCTTCAAAAATGCTGGTGCTTTTAATGTAGGGAAATAGCAAGACTCATCTTGTAATCAAGAGAAAGAAAGAGAGACCAAAAAAATCAGAAGAAAAATGAGAGTTTTCAACTTGCTTCTGTCTCAGTTTTAGTCTTGAGACTATTTTTGGTTCTGCTTCTCCATGTCTGTGCATTACCTGATGTACAGACTCTCCCATGAGAATTCTTCTTATTAATATGTGTGGGAGGTTTTGTATTTTCTTCTGGTATCTCATTCAGAACACAGCTTTTAAGTGATTTTTTATTAGCAGTTAGTGACATAGGTGGTTTTAATCCTGGATTGTTTTCATACACAATCTGAACAACCTAAAACAGATCTCTACTGGAAAAGACACAGGAATTTATCTCAAGATACTTAACAGCTACAAAATGCACTTCCTCGTAACAGCCAAAGAGCTAAGTTAAGGTCTCCTTTCTGCAAAGAATTTTAGTAAGTTGCAATTTATCTCCATCTTCATTTGGAACAAATACTTGATATTAAGGAATGCTGTTAAGAATTAATTACTGATCTTTTTAATTCTTATTTCTTTTAAAGGCAACTGCCCTCCTGCTCTGGAACAATCAAAGTGTAAACACTGAAAATGTTTGCATCTCTGAATCCAAAGTATCCCAGCAATCAGCAAGGAGTCAGCAGGGAACTAACTAAATCTCTGTTGAAAAGGAGTGTTTGCTGCTAAGCACAAAGTTAACTTGCATGCTTAGAAAACTAAAGGGTGAAAACAAGAAATATAATATTTTCTGTCAAACATTTCTCACCAGCCACTAAAGGGCCACAACAGCCATGGGCATGGTTAGATTACTGCAGGCAAATGAGTTACAATTCACTAGATGAGCTGTATTGACCAAGCACATATCCCTTTCCTGCTACAAATACCTCAATTCACTGCAAGGATGTAACTAAGAACGCATATTTTACTTTGCCACTGTAACAGCATCATATATTCTTACCAAAACAGTACATCCTACCTGCCTTCTTGCAAGCTCTTCTTCATGCTGTTTGTTTAAGGAAAGCTTTGGCTCCTTACCACTTCCAAGTGACTCAGTTGACTTGATAGTAGTTTTATAAGCAATATAAGCTTATATCTTCTAAATATTAATTCCTAATACGAAACCAAAAATCACCCAAATATCTACAGAAAACAAACGTTGAGGTGTTTTGGCCATCAAGGGGGCTGCAAAGACCATGTACCCCTGGTCTGTGGCTGTGTTCAAAATATCCAGCCACTTTCTGCAACAACCAGACATCGGCAAGGGAAGAGAAATTAAACTGACAGTACAGACTAGGAAAACAAGGTATAGTTAAACTAAAAAGCATAGAACAGGGTTTACAACATAGGTTTACATATGAAGTAGTGTTCAACACAAAAATATAAATGAGGTTGTCTTTTCGTGTTTTTTTCCCCCCTAGGTTGTATTACCCATCACAAACACCATAGTTCCAGTATCCTAATTTTTTTCTTGTGATCCACACCTGATCTAAAGAGAAGCTACAGGAAACAATGGTGGCATCACAAAGTTAAAGCACTACAGAGCACATTTTCTCTTCAGTACTATGCTCTGTTCATAACGAAATTTGAAGAAAAGCTTTGCCAAACATTCTCCATTAATAGCTCCAAATAACATGTTCCATAATAACTTGTAATATTTTGGGGGTTGTTTTGTTTTGGGGGTTTTTTCCCCAATACCTATCTTTTATGTGAAAATCCAGATTCAATTCCTGTAACCATACAACAAATTCGGACAAGGGTATAGTTTAAAGATATCTAAGTCTACCAGCACCAGAATAATTCCCTCATGCTTAATAAATTATATTACTTGATTCTAATTTTTATTAAAAACATACTGAAAACTAAAGTGATAATTAAATTTCCTGCTTATTCACAGATGTTACTTTATTGGTGTGTTACTAGGCTGAAACTGCTATAATTATAGGATTTTCTATTGTTTTATTGTATAAACTAGCCATAAGCATTTTATAAGCTTTACAAAAGCACTTTGTTGTGAAGCTTCTACTTTTAACCTGATTTCTTGGTTTTGGGGATGTGAGAAGATGAGTTCATTATAAAGTAAGGAAGATAAAGCAGGGTCGCATAGCAATGACCCACCATACAACAGCCTGTGTGTAAAAGAGCGTGGTAGGAGCCTGGTGATATGAAATATTCAGATCTCTTGAAAAGATGCTGAAGTCTATTCCAGTCTCACAGGAGAAAATATATGCATTTCCAGCATATTTAATAAGTATAATAATTGAACTACTTAGAAGTTAGGATGATAAAAAGCAACATTTATCTTTTACAGCACATTAACGTACAATTACAGCTGGACTAAAAATAGGCCAAGTCACTCATAGTTGAAAAGATCAAAAATTATATAATTTGAGTGACTTGGTTTATTTTTAGCCTAGTCATTAAAAGATGAAGACTTTCACAAGACTGGGGGAAAATATAAATGCTGTTGGTAGTCAAACAGACATATTTTCTTGAATTAAAGGCTAAAGCTATGAACTTACAAAAAATTTTGTTAATAGATCAATTATCTCCAGTTTATGCAACTTGTTGATACAAGAAAATTACTTAACTCAGCCAACAATGATAAAACTTTTGGAAGACATACAAGCAAATTAAGACCTCTCTTACTTTGAAATCACTGTTTTAAAAAGAGTCAATATTTTACTCTATATTTTCTTACCATATCTAATGAACTAAAAATGCATGCCTGTGTATGTTTAAACATACTGCAGCTAAAAAAAAACTTGTAATGAATTAACATAATCAGCAGAGAAACTCAATTTTCTCCCCTGCATGTGCAGGTAAATATACAGAACCGATTGATATCTCCCATTGTGAGTGTGGCTAAGTGTTTCTAAGCAACCTTGCTCCATCATCTTCTGTAACAAAAACAAGTGAAGAGTTTGAACTGCAATCTGATAGAGCTGTGAATACTAATGACCAAAAATGTTTCCAGTTGGAACATAAAGAAATCACAATTACAAAAATACTTAAACTTGTATTACATTAAACTGAAAATTTAAAAGAATTAAATTTAGGCATATTTTCATTAACTATGTAAGAAGTAAAAATGCAGATTTCAAACAACAAAAGCAGGTAATTTTGTTTAAATGTGCATCTCCTCTGCAGCATAAAATAACCATGAACATATCTACTTCAAAAGTCTGAAACCACACACTAGAGATGGCAACATTACTTTGCCAGAGAACTAACTTTAATCCCGTTATCACTTCTGAAGAGCAAACCCACATCAACAGAAAATTAGTTGCTTCGACCTCACCAGCCAGATGCATCATGTATCATCACACAATAGTACTGGAAATGGAAATACTGAAAGTAGCATACTGCTATTCTACTCACAAAATTAGCCTGAAGTTATATAATTGTTATTCATTTCCAGAAATTTCATTTTGACAGACTTGCAGGAACTACAATGTACGGTCAGAAATTTCTTGTTCATCCACTCCAAATTTTGACTAATACATAAGAAACAAGAAAAAAAGAAGTGCCATGTGTCTTTACAATGTTCTGTGTGGTTGAGGACAACTAATCCCAGTATCACAAAATCACAGAATCTTAAGGGTTGGAAGGGACATCAAAAGATTACCCCTGCCAGAGTAGGACTTCCTAGAGTGGGTCACACAGGAACTCATCCAGGTGGGTTTTGAATGTTCCCCAAGAAAGAGATTCATCAACCGATCTGGGCGGTCCCTTCCAGTGCTCCCTCTTCCTTGTATTTCTTTGGAACCCCTTTTGTTTCAGCTTATACCCATTGTCCCTTGTCCTACCATTGGACATCACTGAGAACAGCCTGGCTCCATCCTCGTGACACCAACCTTTACATATTTGTTAACATTAATGAGGTCACCCCTCATTATTCTTTAGAAAAGCATTAATTATATTGCTTAGGCACTGGAAATGTCTCCCAAGAAAATATTTTTTCTAGAAAATAAAGCAAGCTTTGACAGTTTCCTGCTCACTAGAAATCTGAAAAGAAAATATTACTACTGTCATAGCCTCTCAGCCTAAACAAAATATATTAATTATTAATATTTTGTCTTTCAAGGACAAAATCTCTGTGTTTAACTGCACCTAGGTTACAGCTTCCTCTCCACTGCTGCAATCTGTCTAAGACAAAATGAAAACAAATTGCAAACTATTCAATAGTTAAAGCACTCTCTAAAAAAGAATCCAAAATTTCACTGCCAAGGACAAGTGTACTTCTTTACAAAAAGTACAAGACAAAAACAGGAAAATTAAGGACACAGACTCATTTTTCATTCCTATGCCAGAACAGCATGGGGCACACTATAGCTTATCAGGTATAAGCATTAGAGAATTTCATGCATTAGGCTGGTGTTGGCGCTTGCTGCACTATCCCAACAATGGACAGTTGCTTGCCACCACCAAATTCATGACTGAGCAAGATTTTCACCATGAGGGGAAACTCTGAACGGATTGAGATGTTAGCTTCTGTGCATTTAGCTTTAACTGTCTTTGTTCCCACATATAATTCAGAAAAAATTAAATCGAAGTACCTCTTAAAGAAAGCACCCCCTTGCATGCACCATTCCTGTGTTCTCTCATACCTTGGCACAATCTGCTCCAGAAAAAATCAGCAGCAAATGCTTCTTTAAAACTACTTACTTTGCAGTGGTGTTTTCACTTGTTAAGTTTTGCCCATAACTCAATAGTTACTATATAATGACTTCGGTGAATGCTAATGTAAACTTAGTAATGGAAGTACTGCAAACTATTTTATGTGCAAAAGTTGCATAAATATATCATACATTTAACTATATATTGGTTGAAATCAAGAACAGGGAAAAAAATAATATGAAGTTATTTGGGTTTAAAATCTTAATAACAATTAACAAATTCATCTGTTATTTTAAGACTATAATGAAAGAGTCTCTGACATTTTTCCAAGTTAAAAATACTCTCCCCTCCCCCCTCTCCAACCTCCACAAAGTGTTTTCTGTTTAATATAACCTTGATGATGTTGATGATGAGAACGTTTCTACGGTAACCTTGGAGATGTAGAATCTTTTGAGTCTGGATGCATCCCAGGCACTCTTAGGCAATACAACAAACAGACAAAGCATAAGATTTTTTTTTGAAATCACAGATGCCATGTTACAGCTTTTTCACAGGCTTTGCTTTTTGCTCAACTGACAGCTTAAGAGAAAGGATTTAAGGACAGCTAGAGAGTGGCTAAAAACCGATTTCTCATACACAAGATTCTGTCTTAATACTGTCAAGATGCTTTTTATGGAACAGCTAATAGATTTTTACCAGGTAGCAGAGTTTTTCAGTATATTTTTACAGCAATGTATAGGATGATAAAGAATTCCGATGATGTAAGAATATGAAAACATTTCAAATGTATGACAATTTGAAAATGGAAAAGATCTGGAAGAAGCTCATATACATATTTTCAATAACAAAATTCTATATGATAAGCATTCACATAAAGAAAACCTTCCACCCCAGTAGCAATAAAAACTAAATCAAAATACTGTAAAAATACTTCATAAGGGCATAAGGCACAAATATCAATAATTTATTAAAAGTTCCTTTACAGTTGTTAGTTTTATGCAACATTACCTAGAGACTAATACTGAACATATCATATTGATATACTCTTCAAAATTGAAAGCAATTCAGACTAGACAGAGGATGCATAATGAATTCATAAACTGTGAAATCACAGAATCCTAAGGGTTAGAAGGGACCTTGAAAGATCATCTAGTCCAACCGCCCTCCAGAGCAGGACCAGCTAGAGTAGGTCACACAGAAACTCGTCCAGGTGGGTTTTGAATGTCTCCAGAGAAGGAGACTCCACAACTCACCTGGTCAGACTGTTCTCATTACCATTTTGCTGTGATCTTCCTACACTGCTTTAGGATTACTCTGACAGTGATGTGGACTGTATCCAAGGAGCCGAGAAATGGAACTAAGGGTGCCTTGAAGTTTCCTGGTACATAAAAGCGAAAGGACAAACCAGTGGCTGGTCTTCTAAAACAGTTCCCATAAAACATCTAATGAAGCTGTCTCTCTAGGAGAAGACTTTGCTAGTAAAATTACAGATCATCCTCTTGGCTCCAATAGAGGTCACCTGAAAGGTTCTCAGCATCTCTCATTAGACATTTACTTTTACAGAAACTGTGTCATCTTTGAAAAAGTGATACTAAGAAGCTTGACATAAACCTTCCCCAAGTGTGAAGCAAAACTCAGGCTTTCACTTCTGGTTTTAAACTATTATGTAGAATCACGTAAAGAATGTTCCCATTAGGTAAATTTCATCTTGTAAGACTTCATTAATCCAAATAATGAACACACTATGCAAGAGCACACAAGAAAGCTTAGAAAACAATGAAAACTTTTACACAACGATTTCTACTTTTCCGTATTAAAATAACACAGTCTGAGATTCCTCCTGCAACACCATAGGAAGTCATTCTCCACTCCAGCCTTTTCATATCTCTTTGACGAAGTCCAATTGCCATTCTCTCCACAATTTGCAGAGCTCTTGGACATAATTACACCTCATAGGAAAAATGATCTTAGAAATCACATTTCAAGTCCTCTCTCCTCCTTGCCTTGCTCTGACTCACTATAGATGGCAAGCAAGATAGGATTAACCAAAGAAGCTCAACTATATCTTGCAGTTAGGAGATAATCACCAATTACTGCTTCAGACAAATCTGATTTAGCCTTACTGCAAAAGAAGAATTGTATGATGGGGAGAGAAAAGAGAAAAGAGACCTTAAGATTTTGATAAAGCAAACTGATTTTCCACTAACAAAATCAAATTTTATACTTCAAGTATTCTCTCCTGATTAATACCTCTGTATTTTCTAAAAATTCTAAACCAAACTGAGTTATTGATCAGTTGGGGCTTTTATTCAATTCACTGCTGGCACATATTTCTCTTTATCTAAGTATTTATATAATAAACATAACAATAAATGGTCATCACCATGAAAGCTGAGTGCCTTACAAATTCTAAAAGGAATGTAATAAATGACTTCCTTGTTTCATTGAAAGCCTTGTCTAAAGTGAATTTCTCTATAATTAGATGTACACACTGAAATAAGAAATACACACTGATTTGCACTGTTTGATAAGGAATATCTTGTTTCAAAGTATAATTCATTTCTATTAAAAAATCACTGTATCATTAATTCTACTTAAATTTGACATTTACTTTTATTACACATCTTCACATTATGAAGAACAAAAGGAAAAGCAAACAATAATTGGGGTACTTCAATGTCTGCACTTCCTAAGATTTACATTTATACAAATGAAGGTAGATTAGAGGAAGAATTTACAGATCACCAGTTTTTTCAGATAACTTTCCAAAGTAATCACGCCTACTTTCAGAGACATTACGGATACTTCATCTTTTGGTCAACAGAGATGTTGTGGATGCCCCATCATTGCAAATGTTCAAAGTCAGGTTCAATGGGGCTTTGAGCAACCTAATCTATTGAGAGATATCCCTATCCATGACACAGAGGCTGGAACACATGATCTTTGAAGGTGCATTCCAACCCAAACCATTCTCTGATTCTACAACTTTGTTTTATCATACCAGGTTTTAAACTTCTTCAACAGCAAGAGCCCTTCAAAAGTATTGATTGTTGAGAACCATTGCAGACACCTACCAATCCAGTGATGATAGAAAGAGAAGCTCAATACTATCCATTTTCAGTCCAGGGCAAAAATTTTGGAGATTTGGGTCAGGATAAAAAACATAACAGCTCATGTTAAAATTTTAATAAAAGTATATAAAAACTCCATTGTTCACAAGATGTTCAACTTCTCCATGTTTACAAAGATGTTTTCTAATGAGTGGACTTTGCTGTGCAAAAATAATACTCCCAGACATAATCATTAGATACATTCATCACTATTGAATGATTGGGCTAAAATTCCCTCTAGAAATCATATTTACTATTATAGTCTTATTCGCCTCCTCCAAAACAAGCAAATTTTTAGAAACAGAGATACCACAGGTGTACCTTTAATTTTGCATTGTTCTGATACAATACTTACCAAATTAGAGGAAAACAAGTAAATAGAAGCAGATTCATTGATTGAATGAGCTGGGGAGACCTATTTGTGGGCAAAATTACCTTCCGGTTCTAAAATAGGCTATAATACACTACTGAATGTACTAATATACATGTAAGGTACAAAAATCCATTATCATTTTCACCAGACACATAATTCCTATTTATGATACACAATGTTGTGTATCATCTGTAATCACCAATTTAGATTATAAAAACCCTCAAGCAGTGGAACCAATAAATCATAGAATAGCTTAGAGCTATTAGAAAACATTAATTCTATTCTCAAAGCTAAATTACATTTTGCAATTTCTATCAATGGGTTTGAATGGAACCCTGAAATGATTAATGTTTTATCAGAGATAGCACAGACAGCAAACACAGAGGATGCCATTTAGAATTTAATGCTGGTACTGTGTTAGTGACCAAGTAAAAACTGATAGACTTATCACCAGTCTCAGCACTGTTGAGCACAACAGATTGCAAAAGTAAACCTTGGATTTGTAATTAAGTCTGCAATCTAACAGACTCTGTACTTGGTGGTCGACGTGAGGTACTGCCAGACACAACTCCATTACAGTCCCAATACAGCTGTGCCAGGGAAAAATTCACTTTAATTGGTATCAGCATAATTGAAATGTATGCATTTATTTCAGGTGTTTGAACCAAGGCTCCCTCTGCTGTCAAATAAACTTTTGGAAAAGGTTAGAAGCACTCCTAGGCAGTGTTCTGGTTTTACTATGCATTCATATTCCTACTACAAGAATAAAAACAATTTAGTCCAGTAGTCTGACTATTCCTGTTAGTGTTCACTATTCAAGAGTAGGGCTGCACAGAAGATAATTGCCTTTCTGTCCAGGCACCTGCTACAATGAAGTGAAAATGCACCATTTAAATAAAAGTGAGGCATTGGTACCCCAGGCCTGGGGCAAATTACAGTCATGGTTAGTTACTAGAAAAGGCAGTGAAGCAAAGATCAGAGCAATATCTACAGATTCTGATCTCTGGTATCTTCATTCTGCCTTTTCTAAAAGTTGTATTTAAACACAGTGAGTAAGCTGGACAGCAGATAGTAACGTTACCAGCACAGAGAGGGAGTAATAGATAGACAGGTGGCACAAAGAGCGGAGTTCACTTGTAAGCACAAGGCAAAATTTAAACATGCAAAAATGGGAAGATAAGTAATCCTATATCACAAGATTAAAAGAACTAAAATCTATAAACTCTGAAGTAAGTCAACTAAAGAGAAACATGCAATCTCTCAAGAGCTAACCTACTGTGTGCTATAAGCCTCAGTAAAACATCTAACAAGTGGTGGCCACTTCCCAGACTTCAGAACACACTATGGAAGATCCACCTGTATTGCTAAACGGACTACCAATTAGTTCATTTAAGGCAAATATAAGTTAATGTATATGCATAAAATGCATACAAATAGGTAAAAGAGGATATTGTGGTAAAGCTGATAAATAACATTATTGTTAAGAATAAAAAAGTATATTTTGTTCAAATTAAATCTGCTTTCTTCCCTCTCTGCATCAAAAAGAAAGCTGAAATTTCTGCAGCAATAAATTGAGTGTTATCCCAAAATCACTGTCGATATTTTTCTTGAAAGAAAAAAAAAAAAATCCCACACACAACAAAGATCTATCTAGATTTTTATCACGAATTCATCACATACATAAGTAATTTGTGCCTGTATTATTTGTGTATAAATATTTCTTCAAAATCAGCAGTAAATTTGAATGTTAGTTTCTGTCCTCACAGAAGAGTTTCTTCACACAGCAGTACAGAATGGGCTTTGTTTAGTTTTATGTTTTCCTAAACCTGCCATTATTTTTAGTTGTGCTGTGTTTTCTGTAAAATTTCTCTTAACTTTTTCCCCGTTCAAAGAAATTAGAGATTAAATCTTGTCACTTCTCCAAAGCAAAAAGTAAATTGTTCTCACAAAAACGACTTGTAAAAGACCTGCTAAGAAAGAAAAATCAATTAGGGGAGAGATTAATCACTGAAATCAACTTCCCCTTTAAAACAAGACTACAAAAGAGTAGATCTTCCTATTTCTAAAATTCCTTCTCCACAGGACTACTTAAGCAAGCTTATGGAGGAACAGGGTAGAGGAAATAGTACCAATAAAGTTAGGTTTAGCTGTATTAATTAGCAGCAAGTTTGACTAATTGTCAATCACAAGCTGGTGAGAAAAGAATTTTCGTTTCTTCACATTTTCTAATCAGAGAGAGATCTGGTTGAAATGCTTTAGTCAGCTGTGAATTATATTTTAATTATATTTTAATCAAATACGTGTTAGCATTTTGTTACGCTTTTTTTTTAAAGTTAAGACCTCTACTAAACATGGAAGGAAGCATCTCTTTTGCCCTTGTAAAGAGACAGCATTACAGGCCACAAATCCAAAAAAAAACTTAACTGAGGAGGTACACTACTAGATTCCTCCTGAACTCCAAGACCTCTCCCTCATCAAGAAGTCTGTATCTGAAATGCTCTTGATGTAACTACATATTCATGTTCAACCAGATCATTGTAAAAAAATGCATTGATAAAAGGATTACTACTAAAAACAACTCTTTGTGATTCACTGCTTTGTTCGCCAATTCCTTGGCTAAAAGCCATCCTCTTAGAAATGATTTGGATAAGAAAAAAAGTCTACCATTTCTTGTAGTTGTGAAGGGCTTAAAAGACACTGAGTAGCAGGAATTGGAGAGTTTGTCTGTTTGTTTTCCACTACAGGAAAATTAATAGGTAAGTCAAAGATTCATAAATGATAATTTTCATCCAAACTTGCTAGTTTGAATAACGATATCATTAAATAAAGAGGAGGTGAAAAAATACCTTTCATGAATGAACATTTTTGTGAAATTATCATATCTGTTGCTGCTCTTTCTCACAGAACTCTGAGAAACTCAGGATTCTTTTCTTTTACACTTTTACTATTGTTTACTTCCACTGTTCCCTTCCCTCATGTCTTTTTTCTTCTTTTATTAGCTGGTTTCCATCTCTAGTCAAACATGCATCCAGACTGCCAGCACATTTTCCTTTCTACCCTTATTTCAGCACATCTGTTGTTTCATAGACACTCAATAGGAAAAAGTGGTGTATGTCAGTGTATTTCAGTCCCAGTCCAGTCCTTCCAGTGCCCACCGTCTACAACCAATTCCCTGTATTGCTAAAACTGGACAGTTGTCTTCAGCCTAAATAAATATCTGCACAATAGAGATGTTGTTAAATCCTGACCTCTGCCAATCCCCTTGGGTAGCCTGCTACACAGAAACTCAAACTACAATTGTTTAAGTTTGAATTAATTGGAAAAATTCCCACAAAGCACTTTTATTATGAAAAACATGCAATTTTGTGGATTTGGCCTGTTTTTTACTTAAGATTAGACTGAAGCGCTTATTGCAGTTTACCTGTTCTTAAAAGGTTTCTTCACCTCCTAAATAAGCCCATTCTCTATACAAGGAGGACTGATGATAGCAAGTTGCAGAGAAACGCTGAAGAAAATCAAGTCACAACTTAAATAGAGAACTCCCTGTCAGATTACATTATGAGTTTTCTAAGTAAATGATAACCATCTCTGAACACCAGAATATTTCATCTGGTCATAAAATTCAAAGCCTAATCAAAAGACAACACAGACTTTTGGCTTCAGCATCATGACGACTTTTTGTAAAATGCCCTGTTGCCATTTGTTCCAGTACATCTCATCTAAGTATCAAATAGCTGCACTGCGTTTGGCATACTAAGCCTTTCTGATTTACACTAGTCACATTAAATTTAAAGTCATAAACCCAAGCAGAAAAAGTCACGTTTCTGTTGTTCAGGAAATAAAACTGCTTTCAGCAATAGTCAACCCATATAGATTACTTAGTGGAAATCTAACTGTAATCTCATTTTACGTTATCTCCTAGAAAGACTTCAGCTTTAAAATAAAATCAGCTTCCAGGCAACAATAAGACTGATAATTCATGAAAGAATTTAAGAGACAATAGCAAAAGTTAGAATATATCTGCCTATGTGTGTATATATATATGTACAAAATATATATGTACATGTCTTTAGGTACTAAAGATGAAGGGTAAAGTGTGTAACAAACACAGGAAAAGAATGATATAAAAGAGGTTTCTCTGTACACACTTTTGCATAGCTCAGTTAAGCTTGTTCTTGTAATAACAAGGATTTCCTTGAGAGTTTCAAAAGCCCCAAAGGAAACAGACAGTGTAAGTACAAATAGAAGGCAAAATTAACAATTACAAAAAATCATGAAACATATTTCAAGATAAGGAGTAAGGAAATGGTAAGTTCTTTTCCATACAATTTTGTAAAAAGGAAGTGGAATAGAGACATTTTTAGTGCCAAACAGTTTAATGATGTATGAAAAACGTCAGTAACTAAAAGGTCCTAACAGGATGGTAGAAAACAGGTTTTGGCTAGTTTGGGGATTTTTTTCTCCACCTCCANCTTTAGTCCCTCTTTTCAAAATCCTTAGCAACTAACTGCACACAATATTAGCAACACCTCTGCAAGCCTGGAAGCCTGGGAAAGTGCCAAGAAGAATCCATTTCCTATTGCAATCATCTCACTCAAACCCAGACTCAGCAAAGCATTTAATACTCAAGGTTAAATATCAGTTTAAATAGTCTCAATGAAATGAATGTAACTGTTCCCTGTCCAAGTTCTTTACTGAACTGGGTCTACAGGGAGGAAATCACCTGCCTTATGAATACAGAAAAGTGTGGAAGTCATCTTCAGAAAAAAAGAAGACAGAAGGAGCATGCATGAGCACAGGAACTACCCATTGTTCAAGGGCATCCTCCAAAAGCATCTGCCATTACATAAGAAACAGAAGCCACAGAAGGATCTAAGTGTGAGATAGTAATAATAAGCTATGGTTAGTTCAGAGTCTCAATAATTTGGGCAAAAGTAAAGCTGCTAAGGCTTACTTTTTAACTTATATTTAGTTTAGAAAGTAACAGTGCCTCACTACGGTTGCATAAATAATATTCATTGCATATTTGCTTAGAAAATACATTTTTTCTGATGCTGTCTGTTTATAGGTTGAACAAATGATGGTTTTTATCACAGTGATGGTTTTTTTTGTTTCATCTTGTAATGCAGCCTCCCTCAGTTGAGTACACCTGACTTAGTGGCTCAGGAATGGGGAAAAAGTCCCCATTAGTTCGAGCTCTGCTACTGACATTACAACATTTGAGGCATAAGCAATTTAGAGTGACTCTTCTCCTTCAAAGTTAGACACAAAATAAGACTATTTCGGCCACTTTCAGACATTGTGTGAAGCTAATAACTCCCAAGGAGAAGATCTGGGATATGTGGCTGGTACAATACTGTCTGACAGCACGGTATCTACATTCTCATACAAACAGCAAATAAATGAAAAATATCTATTTGAAAAGTGTTTCTGTTATTTGTTTGCAGCCCTGAGAAAGGCAAAAATATATAGTGTTTCTTTGACTTAAAAAAAAATGCTTCATTATGATGACGTTTTTGTTTTAAAAAAATACTATTTTCTGAGATAATTTATTTATAAAATATATTCCCATTGTCTAGACCCAAATGACACAGTAATAGGCATGCACTGTGGCCTGTCTGAGGCTGCAAACAGAGGGCCCCAAGAGACACTCCGCACTCACACCTGAGCACTATCTGCTAGGGTTGCTGCGCTGTGAGGTACTGTTGAGAATCAGAGTCAAAAATGCTTCCTCCAAGCAGAGCAGGACTCCTATATAATTTTTTTCTCATGGGTCACTTAGGTACAGTTTGCATGGCGAGTAACTTCAGCCTGGAGGCCACAGAGCAGGACCTGATCCTACAGGCTATGTATAAAGGCACCACACCTGCAGCAGCCAGGCCAGTCTGTGATGGATGAGGAAAGGCCCCTGATATTGCTAGTCTGAGCTTCCTTACTTTTATCCATTTATTTGCTTGACTCAATATTATCTGAGAGCATGTTTGAATTTAATTTCCTTCGGTTTTAACAAGCACATCTTCTAAAAGAAAATCACATTTAGAAAATGCCCACTGTATCTGGTGCTCACAGATAAAATCTCAGCCGCGTGCACAAGATGGCTCTATTCATGACACCATGGCTTTTTCCCCCTCCACGTCAATACAATCTCCCTGCAAGTGTTCAATATACTCCCAACCCCAGCATGCCTCCTACCGAACCCACACAAGTTCAATAAATAGCTTTCTCTAAGCAATATCCTGCCTGGGCAAGATGCTACAGGGCAGCAGAACCCTCAATAGTTGAGCATCCACATGGCCGGCATATATGAAGATCTTCTTAGGTATACTCTATTATCGCTGAGAGGTGTGAGGATGGAAGCACAGACACCCAACAAAGCAATACCCAGTGAAAACAACGATCAAGAATCATTAACAGTAGTAGCACAAAGTCATCCAAAGAAACATTCCACACATAGACAGAGTTCCACTCATCTCCTTAAGATTTTTATGTGTCTGTATGGTTGCCAAGGATGCACTCCTATTTCTCTAATATAAAAAGAAATATTTATTATATTTCTAGTTATCAGAATACACAACTGTATAGTCTGGAATATAGATTTAGGACCCTACACAAAACAAACTGGAGTATACATATCCCAAAACATTTTAGTTCATTAAGGCTCAATGAGAAGCATTTGTACAAGCCATTTGAGATAAAAATTCAAACATATTGTGTGAAGGAAGTCAAGACCTGCCAACTCATGCTGAAAAAGCTGAAACAGAGGTGATTCTCTTATAACAGACTATATTTTCTTCCTCTGAGTTGTAAAGACCTGTCACAGCAATTCTTTTTATAGTAGCAATACCCTACTATAAATTACCTACCACATATTTAAAACATACACATACACGCAAGTTAGGTTTTCCATAAATCTCTACCATTCCATATTTTTTTTGTTTTAATGTCTGACACAATAGACAGATGCACAAATCATTTTTCTCCTGCTGTACAACCTCAAATATAATAAGTCTTTATGGCCTGAAATATGAGATTTTAACAACATCTGTGCAGTTAGAAAATATAACTCAGCTTCCTAATCACTATAGGGAATAAGAGTCTTTTCAAAAGTACTACCTATTGTAAATACATATTAGTGGCACAATGTTAAAATGATTATATTTTTATTTAATTACAATCCACTCTACACGGCAGTTCACGTAGCCTAGATCACAATTAATCTTGATTAGTGAAACCTGCAGCATAGTACTGCTCAGAGTAATCAGGATGATTACACAACATATGATCTTTATGTTTCTGTTTTGTCTCCACAGTGGTTATCAGATACTTATCAATTCTCTAGCCCGGAAGAAAGTTTAGACAGGATGGCAACACGGGAACCATCTAACCTGAATGAATTTGACTTTGGCTGCAGAAAAGCCATGAACATCGAGGATTGATTTTTATTTTGATTTCTTTTTTAATTTAGATTTTTACCTTTTTTTTTCTTTTAAATCAAGTTTGAGACATTTACACCTTTCAGTATAAATTCTGTCCTAAAAGGAGCACAAGCAAAGTTATTGTGGTCAGCTAGCTGCCATATACTACCTGCACTGAAAGAACCTACAGGAATTGATTCTTTATAGAAGACAGTAAATTTTAGTAGCCTGTTTAATTTAGGTTATGAAACTTTCCCTAAGGATTGCTAGTTTGCTAGGGACACAATCATTTTATTTGCTTCTTATGCCAAGCACAGCAGACACTTTTATTAATAAGGTCTCAAATTGATGCTCCTGACAGCAGGGCAGAAAAAAGAAAGACATTTTTTCAAAGGAGGGGAAGGGAGGGCAGAGACTAGGACTGTGTAATAAAAGGTCCTGGGCAAGCGGAACAAGGAACTGGAACTATACACATAAAAGAATCAAGACAAAAGCAAAGCCAAGATGGAAGAGGCTGGAAGCAAGCAGGTGAAATATATCCAGTTCAGTAGAAAGAGGCAGAAAAGTCTTCAGCAGCCACCTCTCACACTCTCCCATAGTCAGCAACTGAAAACACTCCTCATATTCAGCATTGGTTAAACATATGAACATATCTCCTTACCTGCATGCAAAGTGAGACTGAGGGAAATACCCTACCTCTATGCATTACAGTATTAATGGAGGTCTCGCAGCAGAACTAAACTCCCAATTAGCAGCTGAAGTTGAATGTGGTTTCTAGTTTGCGATTCACATACACAAGAAAGAGAAATAGACTTATAAACTATTATATGGAATTTTTAAATGTACATGTAGAGGTTTAATTCTAGTATTGCTTCATGAAGAGTACTTCATTTGGTTACTTAGTATTTTAATCACATTTTGTAATTATTAACATTCTATATGAGCACCTATGGATTTTTCATACATGCAGTTAAATACTTTTGAGACTGTGTGAAAGAGGCACACAAACAAAATCAATAGTGAAAGATTAATTTTGCCCAAGTCTGAAGTTTGGGCATATCTTTATATACATATATGGCCTGTATTGTGTAAGAGAAATGGAAATATCTTTTCTTGAAATCAGAGAATAAATACAGAATTATATATATTCTTCTGTGTTCCAAATTACCTGTGTGAGCAATATTTTCCCCAAGAACAATTTACATCCTAAATGTGAAAAGTACCAATAAAATTCAGTGTTATTTTTTAACATGGATTAACAATAAAATAGTATTAAAAGCATCTTCTTTCCCGCCCTTAGATGAACCTCAGAACTTCCAGTAGGACATTTCTGCAATTATGATCTAATCAGTGGGGTCAATGAGAGCCACTGACCATGAAATGGAAAGAAACGTTTCAGTGGTTATATAATGACACCTTCACGTGGTTTCTCGTTAATCAATTACTGCCATTAGCAAGCCTCTGAAGAAAGAAGATTTGCAAGACTCTGCAAGGAGGCAGCTAACTAAAACTGTCACTGTGAAAAAAACCCCAACCAACCTAACGAAAAAAAAAGGCACCAACCTAACGAAAAAAAAGGCACCAACCACGAGCACTTAAGGAAATAGTGAAATAATTAAAAATCCCAGAAAAGCAACTACTCCACAGATCGATAAAGCCAGAATTAAGTCCCAAGCAGCTTGGTAACTTAAAGCTGTGCAATGGTGTTAGTAATTTCAAGTTCCTTAGGAAACTACTGTAGTGGTGTCACTGGCAGTAATATAAAACACATGTTAAGTGTTTTGCCAATATATGCATTACATAGGTTTCCTGAAATTTCACTTTTAGAAATGTATCCAGTCACAGTATGTCATTTAGCTTTGCTTTATTTTTAGACCTTTTTTGACTTGCATCCTACCATGAAAAATAGCTTCATCGACGCAGGAAACACAGTGTGTAAATATAAAGTCTTGCAGTGAAACAACTGTTCAATTAGATGGTACCGTCTAAGTTTGTGCACACAAAGAAAGAAATCACAATGTAGAAGAGTTTAATAGATTTTTTCACTTTTTATCATTTTGCTAATCCTCATTCAACTGCAAGTTAATAAATTAATTCATGTTAATTACATAATTAGAATGAAAACTCCTCCAACCAGCAACTTCATTTCTGCAAAGTGCTGATTTCATTGACTGTGCTCTATAAATGATAATGACAGAGCTTGACTGTGAATAGCAACATTAAAATATCAGAATACTGTGCTCCTCTGGGACTACATCACAGCCAGTACATTACATCTTATATATTGCAAAAAATATAATACAGAAAGAGCCACTTCATACACTTTTACAAACCGTAGTGACCTACATAATAATACAGAAGGTTTCTTTTTCCTAGCAGTCAAGCTACCATTTCTCATCCTCTGCCTCACTTACCAGGATTTCCCACTAGTGCGCAGCCTACACAATCCCCAATCAATAAACTAGAAACCAATGTAAAAATTACAGTTGAAGTATATGGTATTGACAGAGACAGCATGACAACAGCTCTCCACACTGTGTGTTAAGTAGCTATACAGAAAGCACATATAACTCAGACACTCAGGATTAATACAACTACTATTACCACAGTCTTCTGTCTGCTAAAACAAAAATTTTCACATTGGATATTTTGAAAGTGCAAGTTTTCCTCACATCAGAATTGAACTCAAGATTTGCAAACACCTATAGACGAGACTTCCTTGCCTTACATGCTTTGTAAAAGAAAGCAGCCATGAAAAACTTCACAACAGAGGCACTAACTTTAATATTAATTTTATATGTACTATTTAAAAAACTGTTGTTCCAGAACCCAGCATGCGAGACTGCTGCTCATATTGCTTTTATGCTGCTCCCAACATTACTCTCCTTCTGCTGCCCATTTCATCACAAACTACATTTTAGCTGAGTTGCGGCAAATTATCCCTTGGGATCCTCCAGCTGCCACAGCTGATCTACGACAAATTCAAGTCAACTATTTGGTGCTGATTACCATTGAGAATTGGTTAATGGCATAAATCACTGCACTTCCTGATCAAAACTAAAACTTCTCTGATCCTTCATAATTGAATCATTTACTCTGCTTTGTTTATTCTTGAAATATGGAAATAGGAAGCTATTCCAAGTCACGTCGTTTATACACCTCCTCAGATATATATATAGTACTGACCAATCAATTTTCAATTTAAACTCTACCAGACTGAAATGAAGAAAATTAAATAATCTTAGTGATGTGCTTCTGAACAAAGGTAGTAAAGACCAGAAGTGAGTTTTAGAAAACCAGAAACACCATCCAGTAACAGCTACAAAACTCCAGGTGAACGTACATAAGGAATATCCAAATGCCTCAAATCCTTGATAAAGAAAATACAACATTCTCTCTAAGTAGCTGCACTTTTCTATATATCTTCCCATTCGTACTCTGTGTTCTTCCATGTGTTAATGAAAGATCTCATGCAAAGATACCAATTTTCACCCTGGTACCTTAAGGCAAAATCTGCTGCTTTTCTCACATTCTTAAAAGAATACCTAACCAAGGGTGGAATTTTGCTGCTCCATTATTTTTGCCAACTTCTGCACTGAAAGATGTTCCTTCTTGCTCATGTGGCTGGGTGGGAAAGGCACACAGCCAAGTGAAATGCAATATATCCACACCCTTCTCGAAATAAACAAGCCATGACACGGGGAAAAGGAAGAAAAAAAAATTACCACCTCCAGAAAACTAATAAATTTGATGTTAAATTAAGATTCTCTTGAAATCAATTTAATGTTTTTCTAAAAATGGCAACTTGCATTAAGGTCATGCGTTTTGGAGTGTCATTTACAAATCTGACCCTTGACAACCAGGTTAGTTCAAACACCCACATCAGCACTGAGGCTGTCTGGCTTTGCATCGCATCAGGTAAAATCCTTATACAATTTC
Source organism: Urocolius indicus (assembly GCA_013401255.1). NCBI lineage: Eukaryota > Metazoa > Chordata > Aves > Coliiformes > Coliidae > Urocolius > Urocolius indicus. Next base: position 70,782 of record WBNH01006178.1, on the reverse strand, counting down.
TTCTGCTAGCCAAAGGATTAACAGAGGTAGTAATTTCCTAAAGAGCAGTAATAACACAGATGAAAGAAGTTTCTCCAGTGATTGGCTGACCTTTCATTAGCTCTCCAGTTGTAAAGCTGTAACAAAAATATTTTATTATTTGATTGGGTTACCCTAAAAATACATACCACAGAAGACCAGATGGCACCAAATAAGGGTACTAGAGGAAATAAAAACTTACAGATCCCTAAGAATAGAAAGAAATATGCATGTATTTAATGTGCAGCATCAGAAGTGACTCATAAATCTCGGTATTAAGCCATCTGCTCAGCTCTCATCTCCACTAATTCAGTCCTTATGTTGAATTATGCTCCTTCGTTGTTTTTGTAAACACCTTCAAAATGTTGTATCACTCCTGGTATATGTGTTTCCCAGCCTGGGGGAAATGCCATAGGACACGTGGCTACTGCTGTGCCTCAGCAGAATCAAAAAAGGAACATGAATGCCTGTCTTCTGCTGAAGGTTCATAGACACGGGTCCCACCATGGATAGGGCAGATAGTTACATTAATGTAATAGACTAATGGCTTCAAGACACTAGATGCCAAAGGAAATGCAGTAGTAAAGTCACAAGCATCTAAAAGTTTATGATTTTACACCATGTTTGATTACAGGAGCCACTGGAAGGACAAATAATTTCACTGCAAATACATTATTTTATTTAAAAGCAAATCTATTCAGTACTATCAGACACACCAACAGTAGTTACATTTTTGTAGTGTGACAGACTCTGAAATTGTATAGTTTTCTCCGAGAAAGTGATTCTTTGTCAAAGAGAGTTTTGCTGGGTGTTTTAGAGAACACTGCCATAGTATATTGCCATGATCCCAGCCAGTCTAGATGCCAATTCCACATAGCAACGTGCCCTCCTGGCCAAGAAGGCCAACGGCATCCTGGGGTATATTAATAGGGCTGTGGTTAGTAGGTCGAGAGAGGTTCTCCTCTCCCTTTACTCTGCCCTCATGAGACCACATCTGGAATATTGTATCCAGTTCTGGGCCTCTCAGTTCAAGAAGGACAGGAAGCTGCTGGAAAGAGTTCAGTGCAGGGCCACCAAGATGATGAAGGGATTGGAGCATCCCCCTTGGGATGAAAGGCTGAGGGAGCTGGGGCTCTTCAGCTTGGAGAAGAGGAGACTGAGGGGTGATCTCATTAATGTTTACAAATACACAAAGGGCAAGTGTCAAGAGGATTGAGACAGGCTCTTCTCAGTGATGTTTAATTATAGGACAAGGGACAACGGGTACAAGCTGGAACATAAGAGGTTACAAAGAAACAAAAGGAAAAACTTCTTCGCTGTGAGGGTGATGGAACAGGCTGCCCAGATGGGTTGTGGAGTTTCCTTCTCTGTTCCTGTATGGTCTCCTCTAGGAGGTCCTGCTCTATCTGAGGGGGTTAGACTAGATGATCTTTCGAGGTCCCTTCCAATCCTTAAAATTCTGTGATCTTTTGATTAATCACTCAGTAATATCAGACAGTTTTCCATGTAGATTGTGAGGTTTTTAAGAATAATCTCCATTTTCCCATTATGATGGATTTGAAATCTTCAAGATGCATGCAGTAATGTAAAAGAAGAGAAAGTGAGAGAAGAGAAATAAAGAAATAAAACTTGCCTTCTCCACTGAGAAAACTCATTTCAGCAGATAAAGTCTGTGGTCTATACAAGACATTCCTCCTCTGCTCAGCTTAGCCAATTCCAAATTTTTTCCTGTGACCTTGCTTAGATTAAATTTACAGTCAAGCAATCTTATCTTTTAAATCAACAAATTGGATTAGTGACACTCTGAGCTGGGAAGCAGAGTTTTCACACACTTATCCAGTCTGGACAAAAATAAATCCAAATTCTATCCAATTTAGCTAACTAGTTGCCAGGTACAAAACTGCTTTCAGAAGACTTTCGTAAAATACTGTAATTGGCTACAAGCACAAACTGATACATTGATTGCAAACTGCTACAAAATCCTTATATACACACATATAAAAAGACAAAGACACCCTTCCAAAAGAGCAGCAACACAAGTGATTGGAGCTTAGCTTCCTCACCAGCTCAGTATCTACATATGAAACAGTGTAGAAAGCATTCAGAGGTATCACCAAAACAGAACTTGACTTTTGAAGAAGTAAAACCAACTTGACCTAAGGTATAGGAGCAGGTCTCCAGTGAACTGCCCCTTTAATTGTCCTAAGAATTGATCAATATTTCTTCTTTTACGCAAAGTTATTGCTGGGAAGAAATCTGAAGGTTTGCACAGATCTCATGCAGCCTACTCTTCTGTATATTCAATATGATTATGTGGAGGATCACAAAGAGTCAAAATGGTAATAACTAATCAAAGTACAAGTTAAATGAAATATTAATTTCACTGTTCTTCATCATTTCAATACTTTGCATATCACAGGCCACTAGATGTGTTACTTTGAGAAAGACTTTGGCAGAGCAGGGTATTTAAGGAAGCAAGCATGTACAGTAGGTCTCCCTCATTTGAAAGCTGCTTCATCTCCTCCAGTTCGACCTCAGCTGAACCCTGGGCAGCACCTGGACACTGAATACTTGGGGTGGTGAAGTTTTTTTCTTTACCTTTCATAATCTGTTTTTAAGAAAAGTGACGATAAATATAAAGTAATAAAAATTAATTACTCTTTACAAGGAGATGAAGAGGAGGAGATGAGGATTAGGAACAATGTCTCATGTAAGCAGCAGCAGCTGAAAGCCACTGGGCATGTCCCTGTGAAGCCTTCCAAGAACATGGATCTTGACACAGTCTGAGAGACTCTGAAGCTGCTTTCTGTCTTACCCGTGTTGAAAGTCTGTTAGCAACACAGTTGTGGTCACTGCTGGACCATAGCTTTGGAAGAAGATTCATCAACTTGAATAATCAACCACAGGACTGTGTTTTGATGCTACCAATGAATTTCAAAGTTTTTCTTTATTTTTACTTACATATTTATCTTAGAAGTGAACAGACTGTAGAATTGTACCACAGCATTAATTATTAAATAAAATACATTTCAGTAAGACAGTAACAAGCAGGCTTTCTATAAAACACATTTATATGTTGTATGTATCCAATACAAACACAATAGCTATTAGCTCTAACAAGCAGAGTGCTATTTACCATGAGTGTCATGTATTAAACATTTTCAATTTATTTTCCCAACAGTAGGTGTTGAAATTATATTCATGCCACAATGTCTGATCCACACCTTAGCATGAAAAGGTTAAACTAATATGATCTCTTATCAACCTTATTTGGAAAAATCTAACATTATGGCCACTTTCCATACATAACAGTACAAGTGGGGGGTTCTGTTTTGTTTAGCAAATTCAGGAATCCAACTGGAAAGCTGATACAAGAAGTCATATTACCAAATTGAGGGTGAATTGGAAATTTCTGTTTTACTATTTGAAAATGTTCTGATTACTGACAAAAGTAGAAAGGAAATAATTGAAAGAAGCATCACCTCTTTATGAGGCCCTCATGCCATGCACGTGAGCATTGCTCAGACTGTGTAATGAGCTAAGGCCCGTTTCAAATCTTTATGCCCTTTTGTTTTAAGTTTTGAACAAAGAACTAAGGCTCTTTAACAAAAAAAGAACTTGCCTTTTAATTTTCACGATCCCTAAGTCAGCACATCATGTGTGCACACTTTACTCCACCATGTACTAAAGTACTCTTGGAGGCAATACCAACATTTGCTTTGGGTTGGGGGAAGGTGGATGAGGGGGTATTTTAAAAATAAACAAAAAAAATCAGCCAGACCAAAACCTTTCAGCTCTGAAGACATGAAGACAATTCAATAGACAATTCTTTAACAGAAAGAAGCAATAAGCCCTGTAACTTGTATCAGTTCACCATGAGGAAGAATTGCTTATCAGCAATTATTTACTTCTGAAATACCTGCAGCAGGAAACTGCATTTTCACAGCAACACCCAAAACATTATAAGCTGAAGAATATTTCAGCACGGGGCAACCACAGAATGGCACTCTGTGGACATATTAACCTGTTACAGATAGAAACCCCTTACATGTGATAAATGCTTTGCACAGTTTTCCATTATCCTGCAGATATCTCCACAAGTGTACTACCTCAGTCACCGCATCTTTACAGAAACAGTCATAAATATTTCAAGCTGACAATTCAAAATGGATATTTTGTACCCTATTAAAAGGCAATTTTATGATCAGGTATGGTCTTAGCAGTAAAAATTTGCTCTGACTTACGGGTAGTTACTGTCTTAACATAAGCCTAATTACTACAGTTCATCTTCAGAAGACCCAGCTGGAAGAAAGCATACAATATTCATATGGCACATAACAGTTACTAAAAATTACAGTTGCAGGCAAGAAACGTTGGGGGGAAAAACCTACAGTCTGCTGCATATTTTTAAAATTCTGGGTATTTTACACACATCTGTAAACTAATACTTCATTTTCATTTTAGCTTGTTTGACTTTGCCTCATTTACCTGCACAGAAAGGAATAAAGAGAACATCACTTTCACATCAACCATGCTATTTTCAAATCTCATATTTTGAAGCATCAGTACTCCTGCTGTGATGGTAGCTGTACACACCTGCCTTTTAGGCTCTACTTCCTTCAACAGGGAAAGGAGCTTGAGACTTCCATCTCCAATTTTTCTGGCTACAACCTCCCATCATGCTGTCAGGCCTGGGTCTGGATTCTGGAGTGCCTGCAAAAGCTGGAGCCACAATTCTTTGTCCTTTTGGGTAGATCAACCCCTTTTCCACTCAATGTCAACCCAGATTCTTCTTTGGGAATCAGGCTTAATCTTCCACCATGGTGTAGAGAAGGAATACATAAAGTTCAATGGCATTTATGTCTCCAGCCCCAGTGCATTCTTTGGGGGTGGGGGTTGGCTTTCAAAGTATGCTAGAGTGAACCACGACTAAACTAGAACACAACTGGAAAGACACAAGATCATACAGAGGCACGTAACTAACAATACAGTTCCTATTTCTGGCAACCACAAAAATCACTTGTTTCCGAAGTCACAAATACATGCATGATTTAATGCAAGGTTCACCACACTGGATTTCCAGTCTCACTTCAGTGCAACCACAAAAACCTTCTTCAAACTGACAAAGGGACAGAAGAAAAGGAGAAGATATATTTGGACAAGGCTCTATTTGCTGGTCTAACAAAAGACTTCTCCTAGTGTAAACTTCACAAGCATCATTTCCACCAGGCTGCCCTTGCTTAAACTCCTCTTTCCTGTACTTACTTCAGTTAAATTGGAGCTCTTTCTTGTTCCATCCAAAAACCTAGCAAAAATCTGATACCACCTGCTTTTCTCTGCTAATCAATTCCCTGAGTCTCTCATGCCTGTACAGTGATAGATCTGCAGTGGATGCAAAGCTGCAACATCTGTTGGCATTATTTCCATAATAAGATTACACAAGTCCTTGAAAAACTAAGATCAAGTCAAAAATTCCAAAAGACTCAGAAGTCTCATTAACTTCCTGGTTAATTGTAGTAGTTTTGTGTGACCAGGTTTTGGTACCAGGGAGACTACAGAAGTGGCTTCTCTAAACCAAGACGTGCCAGAAGCTTCCTCTGTAGCTTATAGGGCTAATGCCAGTCAGTTGTAAGGTGGACCCTGCACCTGACCCAGGCCTGGCCAATTAGTGATTGATGAAACACCTCTGTGAGTAACATGTTTGAAAAGTGGAAGAAGTTGCTGTGCAGTTGCAAAACAGCAGCAGTAGGAGAACTGAATGAGAATGTGAGAATATCACCTCCGCAGAGATCAGTGGAGAAGGAGGGGGAGAAGGTGCCCAGGCACTGGAAGAGAAATTCCCATGTGAACTGTGGTGAGGACCACAGTGAGGCAGCTGTGCCCCTGCAATCCATGGAGGCCATGGGGGAGCAGAGATCCACTTGCAGCCCGTGGAGGACCCCACGCCAGTGTGGGTGGATGCCTGAAGGAGGCTGTGACCCCATGGGAAGCACACACTGGAGCAAGTTCCTGGCAAGACCTGGGAACCCATGGAGAGAGAAGTCCTTGCTAGATCAGGTTTGCTGGCAGGAATGATGGGGGGAACCCATGCTGTTTGAGAAGAACTGCAGCCTGTAGCAACGACTCATGTTGGAGAAGTTCATGGAGGACTGTCTCCCATGGGAGGGACACCACACTGTAGCAGTGGGAAGTGTGATGAGGCCTCCCCCTGAGTAGAAGCAGTAGCAAAGTCTGTCTGTAATGAATTGACCATAATCCCCATCCTCTGCACTGCTGGAAGGGGGGTAAAAAGAGAGGGATGGGAAGAAGTGTTTTAAGATTTCTTTTTTATTTCTCATTTTACCTACTTTGTTCTGATTGTTCATTAATAAATCAAACTATTTCTCCCCAAGTTGAGTCTGTTTTGCACATGACACTAATTTGCTGAGTGATCTCCCTATTCTTATCTTGATTCGTAAACCTTTTATTCTATTTCTCTCACTCCCCCAGGAGGGGGAGTAATTTTACGACTTGCTGGGCACCTGGCACCCAGCCAGGGCTAAACCACTACATTAATCAAAATTGGAAGTTGTCTTTAGAAGAAGGGTGACGTGAGAATTCTCCCAAGGCGTACTTTTCAGAGCTGTAATTGCTAGCAGGAAAACAAAAAGCTTTAAACCATGGCTCTTCAGAAACTCTATGGCTGGTTTGTTTGAAAATGGACATTCTCAAACATCTCAGAGTGATGAGGACGGCTACTGCATCCCCCCAACACAATGGCAGGGTAAGAGATACACAGACAAGAGGAAAACAGCAGCATAAGATTTATACATCTTAAAAGGCATACTGTGATAATGAAGAGAATAAGACAAAATGCGTGTAGTTTGAAAAATAGATGGGGCCACAAGCTGATTTCTTTGTTAAAAGATACATGGCTCATGGCAAATATAAGCAGAATCATGAGGGATCCAGGTGGGACAGATAGGGCAAGATAGTAAGATCAGAGAACTGAAGCTCTTGCATCAGATTCACACAGAAAGGTATCCTGTTCATTTGCTTCTGCCCCCTTTACTGGAGAGATCATAATACTGCACATCCAGGAGCATGCATCACCTCTCTGAAAGATGACTACTGTGGCAGTAGTCCAGAACATGGGAGTCTCTGGAAGAAAAAAGTTCTTTTTCACCCAAATTGTAGCTGCAGAAGATCAACATTGCTTTTGGAACAGCAAATGCAATACATTTAGAAACCAATTTAGTTACTGAATTATGAAGTAGAAAGATTTCAATGCTGCCTTTAGCAAGACACAAAAACCAGAAAACTATGCTCCTTTTTTACTTCTTTCATGGCCTTTCAGTGAAAGACAAGTAGACTTCACAAAGGTGTAAGCTTTTGGCAGATAAGAAGAGTGACACGTTTTGGAAAGACAAGGAAGTATTTCTGAAGAAGTTATTGTTTGGATAAATATTGGTAAGTAATACTAAATATGATGAAATTCTGGGTATAGTGACACTTTTCTTACAGCTATTCAAGTTTGCTTGAAACCGCATCATCATCTCCAATTTGTACCCCCACAGAAAAATATCTTTCTTAAAATTCATAGTATTTTATTTCAAAGTTAATGCAGGCTTACAAATTTCCTAGTCATAATATTAATATTTTCAGTACTACATTTTGATAAGTAACATTAAAATCTCTCAACCACAAACTTACAGTGACCTCTGCTGAACAATCAGTGCCTCTTCCACAGAGACTGAAAACGAAGGAGCTACACTGCCAGACCTGGCACTTGCAAATCAGCCACGGAGGCAGTATTTTGAAAAGAATGTCACCATTTCAGCTACAAAATCCAGAGTTTATTTGATATTAGACAGATACAATTTTATGCAGAATATCAGGAGGAATCTTCTGATAAGCCAAAACAAAAAGATAAGCTTTGGACACTTTGTCACTTTGTGTGATATTTAATATTATTGGCCACATCTAGCAATTTCAGCTATTCACTACAGAATTACGCTTATTCCAGTAAATTAAACAACAGGCTGCTTTTGCTCCCAGGGTCCAAATAATGACTGTGGTGAGAGCAGTATTGGTTGTAGTACAACTAAGAATACTTAAGATTTTATTAAAAAGAAAATTCAGAAATCACTGTCTGGCATGCTTTTAAGGCTATAGCAAATACTTCTATTTCTCAAAATCCTTTTTCTAGGTTAGGTGTAGTTGTCCAGCTTAAGCTAGCCAACACTAGACTACTGCTCCTCTCCTGCTGTGATATATTAGAGCAGGGCAAGCAGAGAGCTGCCCTGGACATCCTGGCATCAGCTAAGGCTCCACAGGGTACCACAGTGACCGTGGGAAGGGGATTACTTCTCTCACCTTCTTCTTATGCTGTCTCCCACATTGCTTGTTACATGGGAGAAGTCCAACCAAAGTTCTGTCTGTCCAGGGGCAAGGGATAAAAAGAGCAAGTAGAAAAGAAAAAAAAAAAAAAAAAAAGAAAAATTAAGAACTCTTCAAATTGCTTATGGTCTCTGTTTCTGAGGCAGCAGTAAATAGCAGAGACTCTCTGACAAAAGCCACAGTAGCCTAAAGCTTTTTCTTCAGGAAAAACCTGGAAAGCACAGAGGAGGAGTCTCGGTGCGTTCACTCCACACAGGAGTACAGAAATGTGGTTCCTCTCTGTGTGAAATTAAAAACAAAACAAAACCAAACCAACCAAACAAACAAACAACAAAACAAACCACCAAAAAAACCTATCTCCTCTTAAGATACCGGGGCTCTCTCCTTAAAGAGGGAGGTCATCGTAAAAATCCTTAGAAAAGTCTAGACTCAAATCAACTACCTTCATCCCCGACTCACATAGCTGAGCTATGGTTCAACTATTTTGGCTTCAATAAACAGTAGCTTTGTTAACTTCACCTCTTTTTTAAATGAAATATGAAGAACTTATACACAAAGACATGATGCATTTCATTCATAACTAGACTAACTAAATCCAGTAAAACATTCTGCTAGCTTAAATAATTGTTAATACCTTCTATGATTAACACACTTAAAATCTTTTTAATTTAAACGTGATTTTCAGATTGACAATATTCTCCTTTAGAAATCTGCAACAGAATCACTGATGGATTTAGATCCTTGGGAAGTGCAAGAGTTTGAAGACATGAGAGAATATAAGGCTAGAACACACAAAAACACAGAGCAGGCATGTCCTAGTGAATACATTACAAATGTCTATATAAACATTGATATATAATAAAAACATGTACATGCACACACCTATACATACACATATAACTGCTTGTGTATTCACAGAGTATTTGTAAATTATATTTGAAGCTCTTACTTGATAAATCATTACAAACTAATAAATCAAATTTGATATCATTCTTATAAGCCACTAATGAAAGAAATCAAAGCATGCACTGACAATTTTGCCATGAATTGTTGGTTTACAGAAAGAACAGCACTTGGCACTCCACAGTCATCACTAGCTTCCCTTTTGCCACGAGAGGACCTAAAAAACTAGGCCACTCCCACCAGTGAGTGTTCTCAACTGAGCATGGCCCATCAGCCGGCAAGGAGAAGACTGCCCACATCTACACCCAGTGTATAGCATGGCAGGCAACTGCACTTCTGAATAAAGAATATGAAGAAAGAGCTAGTTTCAGTCACCAGAATAATCATACATAGTTTGGATTTATCAATGTTTACCAACAACAAGTTTTTTATCAGTGCTTACAAGAACCATTTAATCCAACTATGCACATCCATACATCACCTTGATTTTATTTAAACAATACATAGTCAAAACAACATATTAAACCATGAATTCAAAATAAATAGCTTAATATTAAAAGTCTCTATATTGCTTTCAAGTTCATATGCATAAAACTGGACTAGCTAAAACCCCATCTCAAATTGCATTACACGCCATGTTACCAAGCAAGGAATTTGCATATTGTGCTACCAAACACTAATATGTCCCTTAGAGACTTTCACATCACTCCATCCGTTCAGACACAACAGCTCCCAAGGCCACGCTGCAGTATCAAAGCACCAGTTCTTCTGTGCTCTATAGTTCTATGCCATGAAGGCTCATGAGACTCTGCATTTTGTTGCTGGATGTAGTGTAATGAAGTTTCTTTTTATGATTAGAACACAACTTTTTATTTTGATCTTAAATCCTTGAATAACTTTGAGTTAAGCAATAGAGCATTGGCCAGAGTAGTCCCAAGCTGTGGAAGAGCCACAAACTGACAAATTTCAAAACAGGACGGCAAAAAAAAAGATACACATGAATTTGAAGCTGAACTCGTTCAAGTCCTAAGTAAAAATTCATAGTTTTTAGTCTTAAAAATTTCACCTAACTCCTGTGATTTTAATCCAAATTTTCATAACAAAAGTTCTGCTTAAATCTCAGATGCTTCAATTTTCAAACACACCTTCTCTTGCAGTATCACAAGAATGATACTCTCATGACCAGCACTCACTTTAAACAAATCCCAAGGATTTTTAAAAGGTAACCTCTTGAATTTTCATCAATCAAATCAGGATTTTTCAGTCTTCAGTGAGAGCAGAAATGAAGCTCCCGTGATCTAGCACAGAATTAAAGGACAGATTTAAGCTTCATATCTTTAAGGTCAGCAAGTTCCTACTATTATTTCTGTACAGATTCATGGCAAGCTTTGCAATTCTGATACTTCCACATTCAACATTAAATACAACCATGTGGCTATAAATCCAGTGTCTCCATAATGTATCCTATTGTGTTCATTTAACAAAACTTGTATGATATAAAATTAGTATGGATATCATCTGTAATTCTTCAATCACTGACTCAACAGCAAGATGGCAAGTTACAAATATTTTATAGCATTTTACAATGACTATAAAATCACAATATGATTTCAGTATTTTTATAGTTCTGAATAAAACTCACTTTATTTTGAATGAATCAAAGTGATGCTCCCACAGGAAAATGCATCTTAAGTTTTTACAGCATTCCATAACATACAATATGTACAGTGGGTTTATTTAGCTTCAGAGACATATTTTGACATCATAAAATTTCCTGTCTTTGGCAGTTCTGAGTGACTGGAATTAACTTATTTACTTGGAATTAACATAGTAACTTAACCAGATGGTATGAGAGTTACAGTTGATTAGATCAATGACAATAATGTCACCAAGTCTGAGCATCTGACCTTGGCAAAACAAATATTGCAATATTTACAGTAAAAGAGGCAGATAAATCTGTAAAGAATGGCTGTTGGTAAATTGTAAGAACAGAGAGCTCCTCATTAAAAGAATGTTGCTAGAGAAATTGAATGTTATCTTGTCACCTAGTCTATGAAGATGCCTCCATTCTGAAAAATATTTTTAATATGCATTCCAGCTAGCATTCACTTACATATATGTACTAATTTTCTCTTTTATTGGTTCATTTCTAGATTTAACAGACACTTAGATAATTGAAAACTTACATAGCACGCTAAACAGAACGTGGGACATGCACCGATTTTAACATTTCTATAAACTAAAATTACAACCAGATATATTCATGTAACTTTTTACTTATTGCAAATACTTTAAAAACGTACTTCATTAATGTATTTTTACCCTAAAGCTTTTTTGAATGTCCAAATAATTTCCCAACTGCATCTCAAAATTAAACTCTTTAGTTTTCATCTCTGTACCCCAGGGCTTTACTGCACAACACAACATATTTTAATATGGTTAAACGCTACTGATGTTGTAAAATGTTATTTCTTATTGAAAATAGTCATTAATATCACTTCATACCTCAGAGAGTACAGTAGTAATTTGGTAATAAAACACACTATTACCATCATCTTCTAATAACCTGAAAGTGTTGCAATCCTAAGGCCTTAAATGTGTTACGGAATATTATTAGAACAAGCACATTCTGGTCATTATTTAGATGGGAACATTTCCCATGTCTCTCATACCTCATTCAGTAAGTGCACGTTCCTGCTATAATTAAATTTGCCCATTTTAAATTGTCCGTAATATGGTAAGGTTCATTTTCTAGTCCTTTGGGACACATCCCTGGCTCCACTTTGGGCATAACATACTTTTTAATGATGTATTTTAAATTGTTTATTTTTATTTAAGTGACTATCTAGAATAATAACTTGAAACATCATGAATTAGATAAAATAGTTTAAAGTGGAAGAAGTGAAAAAAAACCAACTAGTAGTAGCTTCCTAAACATATAAAAAAAGAACTAAATGTTTTTCCTCCCTTGAAGTGACTTTATGCACTTGCCCAACAGTAAAAGCACTATCTTCCAGGGAAAGATTCTGCTTTGAGATGAGCAGCATTTACTGGAGACAATCAGATTCATAGAAGCATAAATGCTGTCTCCAAAGCTTGGCCAGGAGTCTCCCTGTCACAGCCATGTGCACGCAGCAAACATCCACTTGATTCCCTTCGATTCAGACCAAGATACTTAATGTAGCAAAGTAAAAACTGAATTAATTTCTTGAATTTAAAAAAAAAAAAAACAAAAAAAAACACCCAAGCTGCAAGGCAGGGTATGTGAACACTCAACCATGTCCAAGTG